>JAKTUD010000016.1:0-219799 GCA_030556505.1 Millerozyma pseudofarinosa | reverse complement strand
ATATCAGATAATTTTCTATAGGAGATTCAATTAACGTAAAGACAAGTAATTATCTTGAGGTTGAAGCCAGACCAGCTTTAATATTAAGCCATTATACGCAGGAAACCAACAACGGAAACGGGTCACGTGATATTGTGCTGATTCACGAAATTAGTTCCTGTTTTTCTTGACTTCATCAATTGAACCAAGCACCATTTCATTCTTACGAAGTTCCTTCACCTTCTCGGCCCTACTCATTGGTTTAGAACCGGTACGCAATTCTATTTCCCTTCTTCTACTTTCCTCTGCATCTTCTTTCAAAGCTCTCTGCCTTTCCTCCAAGATTTCAGCCATCTCTTGCTCATGCTTTATCCTCAATAGACGGAGTTCTTCGTTGTAATACTCCAAGGTTTCGATCTTGTTCTTAGACGTAGTACAATACTTCTCAAAGTCTGGTGGCAACTTTCGCTTCAATGCCATTTCTATCACCTCCGGGTACCGCTTTTCTTCAAGATTAAATTTCAGCTTTATTTGTTTCCTTGTTCTATAAGGGAAAAGTTGTGCTATAAATGTAAAATCAGTACCCCAAGTACTCAAAGCATTGTAAAATTGTTTTAGTTCATCAGACGTCCAGCGATCTGTATGTTTTCTTTTGGAGTAAGTAGAAGAAGTAATTGGATTTTCAAATGGATTTGATTCTTCTCTAGATTTGTTTCCTGATGTTATGCTTTTTCGCCTACCCACCACAGTGGACTCTTCATCCAAGACTAAAGCGCCATTCTGTACAGTCAACTTCAATCCAGTACTGTTGCTTTGCTCTGGTTCATCATCATCAAGTAATTCAGGTTTCGCTTTTCTAGAATCCTTTTCGTCTCCAGATCCATTCGTGAGTTCTTCTAAGGCTCGTCTCTCTGCCCTTGCTCTCATTCTATCTACTCTTCTCCTCAACTTGGTTTTCCGAATTTTTTCTTGCGCCTCTTTAACAAGCTTATAGTTATCACTGATAGCACCGATTGGTAAAGAGGGTTTACATAAATCTGCCATTGTAATGGACCCAATATCTAAACCAACTTGGGAGAGCAAACTTAAATCTGTGTCATCCACGGAACGAGGTAGTTGCTTGACACTAGTAATCTGAGTGTCTAGATTTTCCGGTGCGACGGGTATTTTCTGAGTTTCTTCATCGCTGAAGTATTCAGTTAAATCATCGGAGTCTACATCTTCTTTGATTTGTGGCGCTTCCTTATCCTTATTAGAATAAACTCTGAACTTCTTCAACTTATTACTCTTAGGGTCGATACCCATAACGTATTTGGCAGAACTATTTCCTGAAATGTCCTTAGTTTCAGCTGTTGTTATACTAGAACCGTCTTTTCCTTCAATTTGCAATCTAGCTCCCACGGGTATAGCCTTTCTCGCATTCTGCTTACCACCTAGTAACAGTGCTCTCCTTTTACTTGGTTTTAATACTGGAATACCAATCTTTAGAGGAAGTGGATTGACACTATCACTCCCTTCTGGGGTAGCAGAGACTGAAGGAGATATTCCTACCTGCAGGGAATTCGATAATGACCTCTTTCTAGATGACAATGAAATGCTTGACAATCGTCTCTGTGAATTCACGGAGGACCTTCGCGTCTGGCTTTCAACTTGTGGAGTTTTGAAGATATCGATATCGCTGTATTCTTCTAAATCCTCATCCTCTCCATCCTCTCGCTCTTCCTCTCCTTGCTTTACTTGCTGAAACTTGACTTCTGGTAATGCTTTAGAAGTATCTTTTGGGTCAATATCCTCATGTATCTCCAGTATTTTGCTAGTGATATGTGATTCCACTTCGGGAGTAGAGCTAGGTATACGTTTATCGATACTTTTGTTTTTTGTGTCCTCCTCATGCTTTTCAGGCAGCTCATCTTGTCCCTTTTCATTATCCGTGTTATCAGAAAACCTCAACTTTTTATCCGGCTCATTATTTTTCCTTCGAATAGCTGTTTTCTTTATATTGGGGGTGAATAAGGACGCCTTCTTGACAATACTACTCATCGTAATTAAAACTTCTATCAATTAATAAATAACTTATCTTCCGATATCATTAAAAAACTCTACTTTAAACAACAAAAAAAAAAAAAAAGGAATTCAACCGTTATTGAATTACACAAAAAAAATAGCATCTTCCATACTGATTTACGTTTATCGTTATGAATGCTGAGTGTAGGCATGTGTGGGATTCACCAACTAATGATGAGTGGTTGATCAATATAGCAACTTTCCCTAATGCCTCAAGCAATTTGTTTGCAACCTCCGGTAGTAACGGTACGATTTACATGCATGATTTAATGAGTCGAGATGGCTCAGTTATTGAAATGAAGGGAGCTCATGAGTCTTCAATCAACGCCTTAATCGCTCTTGACAACAATACTATTGCTTCTTGCTCTACAGATGGAATAAAGGTTTGGGATGTCAGGAGTTCCAAAAAGTCACCGATTAGTACTTTTACTAACCAAAAGAAAGCCAATTTTTTGTCCTTAGGATCTAATATTACACATAATGGCTCCTATTTGGCAGGTGGATGTGAGTTAGTGGGTTCTGATGCAGAGCTTCATATGTGGGATATAAGGAACCCTGGTTCCGTGGTGAGATCTTTCATTGACTCCCATCATGACGATATTACGTCTGTGGAATTTCATCCTACATTACCGCAGTATTTGATGTCTGGATCTACTGATGGCTACGTTAACATATACAACTTGCTTGAGGAGGACGAAGAAGAAGCTTTGCATCAAGTGATAAATTATGCTTCGGTGCATTCATGCCATTTCACTCAGGAAAGAAGAATATCAGTTTTGTCACACATGGAAACACTCTCATTCTATGAATTGAATAACACTAATTACGATAAAATTGAAGAAAACCCACCTAATGACTTGCAGGACCTTAGGTACAAGTGGGATGATTGTGAATATGTGGTTGATTTGTTTTCCAGTGGACATGTAGTATTTGGCGCTAATTCTCACCAGAAACTAACATTATACCCACTCAATCCAGTCAACGAGCAATTCGATGAAACGAATTGCGTAAAGTTTCCTGGTGCTCATGGCGATGATGTCGTGAGGGACTTCAAGTTAATTCGTAGTGCTAATATAGCTTTGACATGTGGAGAAGATGGTTTTCTTAGAACATGGAAAATGCCATTCGAGATTGAAGAACATAGCTTTGAGGTTACCAGTAAATACGAAGAAAATCCTGCCTCTGTTGAGTCTAACTATACTAATAAATCTGAAGAAGAAAAGCGCCCGAAAAAGTCGAAGAAGGAAAAAAAACGGAAAGATAAATCAAAGGAACATAAGAGTAAGCATAAGAGTAAAGACATTCGTTTCAAGCCATATTAATGAAACTTTTAATCTAATTATTAGTATCTAGTTATAAATTTTAAATAGAAGTATCTATGAGTGCTATATTATTTCGTCGCTGATTGTCCTTGTTCCTTTTATGACTACGCCAATAATTCCGCATGTAGGAATTGTAAACATACGATGTCCTATGGCCGTCAAAAATGCTCTAGTTGTACCTGCATGAGAAGTGACTGAAATAATTTGCTCTTGTAATCTCTTAACCTTGTCTACTGTTGATCCATTCCATTCACCTTCAAAGACTTCTTCCAAAAAATCTGTAATTCTTAGGAATTGTTCATGCAAAAGCTCCTTCTCCTGATAAGTCTCATGCAAGAAGTCTTTCTCCTCAAATTCTGGCTCAAAATGAAATCCGGGAAAATTTTTCATGATCTCGCTCTTATTAGACCTAGCATGGCATAAATTCAAACCAATTGTTTCTCTCAATTTCTCCTTCACGATTGGACGAGGAATCTCAATATCCTCCCAACTAACCTCGAGAGTTTTACATGACCTTTTTAAAGGAGAGACATACATTTTAGAGGGTATTGGTGCACCGAGCTTGATTTGCTTCTTCCAAGCCTCATTATTATTCTTTGCTTGGGCCAATCCGATCTCAGTCAAGTCCGCATCTGGTCCCCATGTAATTTCGCCATCACCAGGTAGGAACCTCCATTTCTTTCTCCATAGTTCTTCACCGTGCTTGTGAAATCCAACATTGTGCCACCCTTGCCCATGTCGTGCTAAGAAGAAAATCTTGTAGCTCTCATTATCAGCAGCATTGACATTAAGTTCGTTGACTTTATTAATTGCATCACTCCAGGTCCCTATTACTCCAAAATTTTCATTTATGTAGTCAAATTTCATGTCATCAATATGGTCTAATGACTGCTTGAATATACCCTTGATATGACTAAAATGCCAAGGGTAAAATCGATCAATTGACAAATGCTCTGAATCGCGTATGTCTTTAATTTTGTTCCAATATATGTTGTCTTCTTCTGGAAACCCATGAGCGTCAATCCAATCATTAGGCTTAGGCAAAGAGCTCATTTCAAACATTATACCAATTCCTTGATAACCAAATTTGCAAGTCTTATATCATGGTTAGCATATGAACCATAAACCTCGTACTATAGTTGGCTGAAAAAAATGCTACATGTTTTACAGTTTAGTCCCAGTGCAACGTTTACAGGTTATCGATATTTTCAAATAGGCAACGAGCTATCAACAAACCGAGATAATTAACAGACAGATTTTTGTATTTTTTACCTGAGATTTATTTTACCACTGTATGACAGTAGGTTAACGCTTTCGTCAATTATTAAACATTAATAATCATCAGATAATAGAAGATCACTTTTGGAAAAGACAATATGTCCGAGATACCAATGCAAGATGTGGAAGGTATCAAGAAACGACCTTTGGAAGTAGATGAAAAGTGGGACGCAACAAACGTAACAGATGGTGGTAACATTCTGAACAAATTCGAAGATGAAGGACATGGAATTAAGCAGGAAGATGCCAATGTTCATGTCAAAGAAGAAGAAAAGGAAGCCAAAAGGCCTAAAGTAAAAAGTGAAGATGAGCAGCTTATCGTTGTTCCTCCCACGAAGCCTCAGCTCTTTTATACGCCTTTAAGAACAGGATTGGTGTATGATGTGAGAATGAGATACCATGCAAAGATATTTACATCCTACTCGGAATACATAGACCCTCACCCGGAAGATCCTCGCCGGATCTATCGTATATATAAAAAATTGGCAGAAGGCGGTCTTGTGCAAGATAGTTCACTTTCCGGCAAAGAAGATATCGGCAGCCTCATGCAGAAAATACCAACTAGAGAAGCGAGCGCTGAAGAGATTCTAGAGGTTCACTCTGAAGACCATTTGAAGTTTATCAAGGAAACTGAATCCATGAGCCGAGAGAGGTTACTCGAGGAAACTGAAAAAGGAGACTCAATATACGTTAATAATGATTCTTTTTTATCTGCCAAGCTCTCCTGTGGTGGTGCTATAGAAGCATGTAAGGCAGTGATAGAGGGTAGGGTGAAAAATGCCCTTGCAGTTGTGCGTCCTCCTGGACATCACGCTGAGCCTGATAGCCCTGGAGGTTTTTGCCTATTTAGTAATGTTGCAGTAGCGGCAAAAAATATACTCAAGAACTATCCTGAGTCTGTTAGGAGAATAGTGATTGTTGATTGGGACATACATCATGGTAATGGTACTCAAAAGGCATTTTATGACGATCCCAGAGTTCTCTATATATCGCTTCATAGATATGAAAATGGAAAATTTTATCCGGGAACAAAATATGGTGCACATACTCAAACAGGTGAAGGCAAAGGAGAAGGCTATTCTCTTAATATACCGTGGAGTGTTCCTGGAATGGGAGATGGTGATTACTTCTATGCTTTTAATAAGGTGGTTATTCCAATAATTTCAGAGTTTGACCCAGACTTGATTATAGTTAGTTCTGGTTTCGATGCTGCTGATGGTGATATAATAGGAGAATGTCATGTTACTCCTACAGGATATGGATATATGACTCATTCTTTGAAAGGAATAGCTAAGGGTAAGATGTGTGTTGTCTTAGAAGGTGGTTATAATCTTGATTCTATCAGTAAAAGTGCTTTAGCTGTTGCAAAGGTATTGGTTGGTGAGCCCCCTGATGGGACAATCAAGGCAAAACCACATTTTGAAACCATCGAGGTGATATCAGATGTCATCAAAATACAATCGAAGTATTGGGATTGTATGAAGCCTGGAAATCCAAATAAATCGCTTGATGATGTTTACGAATTACCAAACGAGACATCATCAAACAAGCTCACGAATATTTCTGATCCTCTCAGATCTTATCAGGCAGAAGAGCTCTTTAACAAATATGCTTTTATCAATATTCCAATCGTTTTTCCTGTTGATAAAGAGAATGAGAAACATAATAGTTTTTTCTCGTGTGATTTACCTCCCAATTCAGAAAATTTGATTATAGCTAGTCATAATATCTACGACTGCACAACTTTGGTGGTTGTCATACATGATCCACCTCAAATTTGGGCGAACATCAACCCTATAAATGGGAACATTGATGGAGGTGGTTCAATTATTTTGGATTATCCACTAACTCATATAGTGGAAAGAGTTAATGACGAGATCCTGAAAAATGATGAAATAGATGAAAAAATAGGATATATTGATATCAATATTCCTTCTTATTCTCTCGCTTCTCCTTCTGTTAAATCAACAGCATCTAATGGCTCATCATTATACAACCCTACTTTATTCTCACAGGAGCTTCTCTTGTATGTGTGGGATAACTATATAAACTACTTTTCAAAATTGAGAAAAGTAGTTTTTGTTGGCTTTGGTGACGCCTACCAGTCTATCGTACACTTGTATGCTAAGAGAGCATCTCAAGAAATACGTGATGTCGTCCAAGGTACAGTCGCTTTTGTTGATCGTACCACCCTTAAGCCATTGGTTCCAGTCATGGATGAATCGATGGTGGATTGGTTTTATCAAAATTCTGTTATATTCACAAGTTGCCACAATCCTTGCTGGAGTGGTACAGGAACCTCCAATGGTTCTGCTAATAGAGAACCAAATGGGTCTTCAAACGAGCATAGCAATAATGATGAGAATAGTAAAAAGCCAAGAAGAAAATTTGGAAGAGTTTTGAAGGCGTCTGCCGACGGATTGTGGGAAGTTATGGTTGAAAGGGTCGAAGAGGGCATAGACTATATATTAGATTCCATTGAAGACTATTCTAGCAGTGAAAGCAATTAACCTCAATGTATTATACTTTACATCGCATGTAACTTGAATTATTATGTACTTCTATATATGAATACAAAATATAAGCTTTTTTACATAACTTAAACACAGCTTGGAAATCTTTTCGAAAACTGTTTCTCTAAATCGTCTAAATCTGGTAAAGATAAAGAACTTGAATTACTTAATCGCCTTTCCTGTTCATCTTTGTTATTGTACGACTTAAGATAAACGGGCTTCTTTGGCTTAGGAGGAGGGCCCTTCTGAAATTTATTCTGATCTTTAGATTTCAAATCCAAAGGTTGTAACGTTCTTGCTGACGAAATTCCTTGTGGAATTTTTGGGGGTACTGGTTTCGATTTTTTCTGCACATGGATATTAGAAAAGCGAGAATCGTGAGGTTTCCATTTATCTGTGTATGGTTCTTTACTGTTGATAGAAGATATATCATCTTGAATATTCGAATCAGTATATTTCCCATAACCGTGAGCAGTTTTGTTAATTGGAGTCTCGTTTTGGTTGTCGAATAGTTTACTCATTGCAGAACGAACAGAATTTTTTGGATACCTTAATTCTTCGCTTTTATGAGAATCGGATACCGTCCTTGTCTCTTCATCTGGACTAACAGATTTCTTAGATTTACCTCCAGTGAAAATCTGCTTGATTGAAGAAATACTTGATCTCTTATTCCAGGCACCATTTCCAGTAGAAGACCCATTTATACTACTGTTAGTGCTACCACCTGTACTGATTTTCCTTAGTCCATTTTTAATGGATGATTTGAAACTTCCACCAGTATCCTGTCTAAAGTTTTCAATACTTTTACCATTGTCCTCTTTACTTCTTAAAAAGTCCACTGTGCTTTCATTGTTATCATAATAAGAAGAAGGATATTCGGTATTGGTTTCCAGTATTTGTCTTTGTATATAGGTTTTCAATGATGCAGCAGAATTTGAGGATCTCGCAGTAGAGGACGAGCTTATTTTTGGTATCTCCAAACTACTTCCACTAAGAGCTGGAGATGTTTTTGAATAGGGATGCGAATACCATGACTTGCGCCTTTCAATAGATGCTTTAGGGTGATCATTTTTGACCTCCTTGGGCTGGAGTAACTTTGATTTATCTATACTTGCAAAAGGATCATAAGGTTTAGAATTCTTAAGCACAGGAACATTGGAAGTTGATGCCAGGGGCTTTGTCAAAAGAGTAGGAGTTTTGGCCAGAATCTGGAAATTGTCCTCATTAGTTGCATTACTTGTATTTTTGGGATTCAAAAGCTCTTTCTTCACAGTGTAAGGTATTACATCTGGAATAGTCTTGATATTTTGCATTAAGCATATTTCCTCGAGTAACTGTACTGCGTTTGGTCTCTTGCGTGGATCTTCTCTCAAACAACATTTCATAACATTTTTTAGCCGAGACGAAAAAGTAGAGCCAGGTTTGTCAGGAGGAAAGCGCAATGTATGGCTGCAATTAAGAATCAGTGTCTCCAAGTCTTGCAAAGATTTTTGATCGGGCAGTTCAAAAGGAGTAGTATAGTAACACAATTTGTACAAGAAACAGCCCAAAGCCCATATATCCAGTTTATCGTCAATAGGAAAGCAGCGAGAAAGATCGATCATCTCGGGAGACCTGTACTGAGGTGTTGTATTTTGCATTAAATCAGTATGCAAAAGTTGACGCTCCTGTGCTGTCCTTGGAACAGAGAGATAACCCACAGCGGAACCAAAGTCACACAATTTAAATACTCCATGCGAGTCAATTAAAACATTCTCTATCTTTATATCTCTATGGATCAATGGAGGGCGAAGATTATGGCACATGGCAACACCGATGGTGATATTATGCATTATCATTAGGATCTCAGGCTCGGTCAATTTATGAGTAAGCCTCGTGTTCATATAATCTATCAATCCGTTCCTAGAACAATATTCCATCAAAACAAGAACTTCGTACATTTGATGCTGAGGATTGCTCGTTACACCCTGGGAGTTTAGTCTTGAGGCATGTGAGTCTATGTATGAGACAATATAATCATTCCCCTTCAACCGTTTCATGGCATCAACCTCCTGACGGAGTAAATTCAACTGGAGCTTGTTGGGCACAACAACCCTTTTCAAACACCCCACCCTGGACCCTCGGAATGTTGGCTCCATATTACAAGTGTAGACATGAGCAAACCCTCCTTCTGAAATATATTTTATAATGCTAACCTTGTGTGTTCCCACAGCTAATTCTGTTCCAGGAGAATATATCTCATTACGTATCCCTGTCATAGCGGAGTCTTTAGCGTATTTTAATGTGAAACCCAATCTACAAGTTTGACTTTCAAGGACGCTCTGATCAAGAGCTTCAAGAATTATTGTTTAATGAACACAAAAATAAAAGCTGCGAATCCTAAAAATTTTGAAGACTTCGCAATACGATGAAGAATCAACAGGAAATGAAACTATATTTCGAAAGTGAAAAGTATCTTAATGGTGGGGATGAAAGATCAAGGGGTTTAAAGTCAGGAATATTTGATGACAAAACTTTGAAAAGTCCCCCCAAATTGGTTTATGCGCTCGTTCTCTCGACCTTGAAATACAAAGACTACATAAAGGTCATCATCAAGAAATCAGGATTGAAAGATGCATTTCGGAAGGCCAGATTGAAGGTTAGTGATAACCTATTGATGCTTCTTGTGAATGACTTTTTATTTTCTGGTAAGGGCAAGATACAGCTGGCAAAACACCCTATCAAGGAAACTTTTTTGAAGAATAAAACGAGGTTGAATGCTGAGTTCATCAAGTTGAAAGTCAAGCACAGAGTGAAAAGTGTTGAAGAATTTCAAAATTCGTTTACTCAGGATGAGACGCCAGTGAGGTGGATTCGTGTCAACACCCTATTGACAAACGAGGAAGAGTTTTTCGAGAAGCATGGGTTCTTTTCTGGTCTCAGGAAGGTAGAGAGCATAGAACAATTGGAGCCAGGAACCATATACCACGACATATATATTCCCCACTTGTATGGAATTCATCCTCGAGATAAAATAACAACGACAGAAGCCTATAGAAAAGGACATATAATCATCCAGGACCGTGCATCGTGCTTCCCGGCTCACATTTTGAATAGCGACAAAGCGCATAAGCACAAATTTGTTATAGACGCATGTTCAGCTCCAGGAAATAAAACCACGCATGTGGCATCGCTTGTAAACGAGAATTCTGATAACTCGTCAGTATATGCATTTGAAAGAGATGTTAAAAGAGTGGAAACTTTAAAGCAAATGTCTAAAAAGGCCTGTCCTAAGAAGTTTGGGGATTTAATAAGAGTTAACCACGCTGATTTCACAACTATTGATCCCAGCGATTATGACTTTGTCACAGGATTAATAGTTGATCCATCGTGTAGTGGGTCTGGAATATTCGGACGTGCTGTGGAAGATGAACAAGAAAAGGAAGAGGTAGATAATGAAAGATTACGACGGTTATCCAGCTTTCAGTTCAAAATTATGAAGCATGCTCTCTCGTTTCCATCTGCAAAAAGAGTTGTGTATTCTACTTGCTCTATTCATGTACAGGAGAATGAGGAAGTAGTATCTGATTTACTAAATGACCAAGACGTCAAGTCTTTGGGTTGGAAATTAGCGGAAAGAGATCTGGTAGTTCCCTCGTGGCCACGCAGAGGCATAAGTGATGGCTTCGTCAATGTATCTAGGGATGAAGATAAATTAAATCAATTAGCCGAAGGTTGCATACGGTTTGTTCCAAGAGATGATAAGGGAATTGGTTTCTTTGCAGCGTGCTTCGTTAGAAGTTGATAAATGTCTAATTTTTAGAAATAGTACTATATGTCTCACCTACTAATTCATAGACATTTATTTTCAATTTTAGAGTTCGTTTTAAAAATTTTATTTAGTTCTAAATACGGTTAATAATGTCATCAATAACTTCTTGGGTGGATGAAGAGCCACCTAAATCTGGAGTCTTAACCTTACCCTCACCGAGGTTGGCGTCAACAGCTTCATAAATTTTAGCAGCTGGCTCGCTGTAACCCATGAACTCAAGCATCAAAGCAGTAGACCTAATGGTTGCAATAGGGTTAGAAATACCCTTACCCTCTATATCTGGAGCAGAGCCGTGACATGGTTCACCTATAGCAAAGTTGTCACCTACATTCGCAGATGGAACAACTCCTAAAGATCCAACTAAAGCAGCGGCACCATCACTTAAAATATCACCGTACAAGTTTGGAGCTACTACTACATCGAAAATTTCAGGCTCTCTGAACATACGGTAAACCATTGAGTCGACAATCTGCTCCTTGTGCTTAATAGAACTGAATTTTTCCTTGTTTTCGTCATAAACTCTACGACATACCTCACGAAATAAACCATCGGACTGAGATAACACATTTGATTTATGTGTGACAGTAACAGATGGTTCACTATGCAAGGAACTAGCGTTTGAAGCTTCCCTGATCTTTTGTCTCTGCAAGGCAATTTCATAAGCAATCTTTGCAATTCTAGATGTGGCTGTCTCACTTATTCTCTTAATAGCCTCAGCAACTTTAGTTCCATCTTCTTTGGTGTATGTTCTTTCCTCCTTCACGTACAAATCTTCAGTATTTTCACGCACAATGACCATGTCGACGGTCTTGTCGGCCTTTGTTGCAGCCTTCACTGGACGAACGTTAGCATATAAGCCCAATTTCTTCCTCAATGCAACAATTGGAGACGAGTAACCCTCAACTTTCTGAGTTGGAGAAGACACAGCACCAAATAAAGCACCGTCACACTCGTTTTTCAAAATATTGACTGTCTCGTCAGGCAAAGCTACTCCGTTTTTTTGAAAATATTCAAAACCAGCATCCAAATCAGCAAATTCAAACTTTAAATCGTTGTACTTGGATTCAACTTTCTTCAAAACCGCTTGACCGGCTGGGATAACTTCACGGCCGATACCATCTCCTGGAATTAATCCGATCTTGATTGATTTGAGATTGGCGCTGGACGTTGAAAGCATACGACGAAAAGACATTATTGATGTTCTTATAGTGCTATCAAATCTAGAATCTATAATAAAATAATGTAAACTTTTCAATTACTGAAAAATCGGTACAGCACATATCTCAAATGACTCATGCCGCTTACGGAGTTGTCTGCGACACTCACTTTTAAGTACTATAACTGAAATTTGAATTCAATACAAGAAGCTAAATCCAACTTCTTTACTATGCCTTTCGAAATGGATAAAAATGATTATAAAGAAACAGATATATAAGTATATACAAGGTAAACCGTGAAAAAAAAAATGATTCTTTATTCTTTGGATTGGCATTTTGGGCAAGTTTGAAAAATCATATCCACAGCCAATAATTGTATTTGATCGACTTCTACTTCGTTGAAATATTGGCAATCATTACGCTAGTCATTTTCCTCGAATACAATCCACCCCGTAATGCTAGAATTTCATTAAAATTAGTTGTCTTTAGTGTCCTTGACAACACCAACCTTAGCAGGTCTCAAGACTCTCGAATTCAAGGTGTATCCGGTTTGCTGCACGTGGAAAACTGTACCAGGTTCCTTGTCGGGTTGAGGAATTTCAAAAGTAGCCTCGTGGTGGTTTGGATCAAAAACCTCGCCTGTAGGGTCCACCTTATGGATGCCGTGTTTGGCCAAAGTCTTCTCAAAAACATCTTTAGTCATGCTGACACCCTCGTATAAGTTCTTGACCTCTGGGTTCTCCTTCAAGGTGTCTTCCTTGACTGCATTCAAGGCCAAGTCGAAGTTGTCTACGGATTCAAGCAAGTCCTTGGCAAATTTCTGCAAAGCAAAATCTTTAGCTTTCTGTACCTCTTTCTTAGTACTCTCTTGCAAGTTTCTGAAGTCAGCTACAGCCTTGGAATAAAGGTTCTTCATCTCCGCCAACTCTTTGTCTTTCTGCAAAAGCTTCGTCTCCAACTCCTCTACCTTTACTTGCTCGGGGCTCTTTTCCTGTGCATTCTTCTGAGCATCTGCCCCTTCGGAACTGCCATTTTTACCCTCTGAACTTTCTGTTCCATCCGCTGCTGCTTTATTCGAGTTCATCCTAAGTCCTGCAAATGCTGGGGTCGTGATTCTACTTCCAAGAACTACTGATGGTCTAACACCGCAGAACATACGGGGCTGTCTTCTGAGTGACTGTAACAAAGCTCTCTGCATCTTTGATTATTGATTGTTATTCCCTAAGAAAAGCTAAACGTTTTTAGGTTTTCAGTTTTTTGTTCGTGAAAAAGTTTCGCTCATTTCGCCGTTCTAAATCTTAATCGTGACTAGGAAAATACTATATGAAGTATAAAGCAAGAAGAAGGTTTGAATATGAATACTATTAATACAGAAATGAGGGCCTAATACTCCAGTAAGAGAATTGATAGCATTGATTATAGTTAGGTACTTCGTTGCGATCTTAAGTGAATATACTTTGCTGCTTTTTTTGCTGTCTAATTTGAACCCTTATTTACAGAGAATGATGAGAGCTATCTGGACTGGGGTGAGGAAAAATCAGAGAATGGTACCAAGTCAAACTTACTTTAAACCCTTATCCTGTTATAATCAGATGGGAGATCTGCAAGTTACAAAGTCACATTAATCGTGTAAAACCATATTACTTTCAAAGACAATTAAGAGTATATTATTATCATGTGTCGCCTGGACTAGCTAGATCAGTAATATTAAGAACTTGAATCTAATTAAAGGATTTAAACTAAACTCTTTTCGAGTGTGTGTCACTTTCGTTCAGGTTTTCAGCTCCTCACCATGACAGAGGTCCGAACGACTCGCCCTTTTGCAAGGTTTTCAACACAGCTGTGCCTTGCGTATCCATAGTCCTTTCCACTATAGAGTTACCCCACCAAGACGGGAACAGGGTATTTGTAAGTGCTGTTGTCAAGAAGATAATTATCATACTCCAGGCGAGACCAATATCCAATCCTGCGGAAAGAGAATAGTTGTATTTTGACCACCAGTGGAACCATCTCTTCTTGATGAAAAAATTGAATAATAGGCCAACACCAGAGTATGTTGCATAGTTGTATGGTGTTGCTGGTGGGATCATACCTGTTCCTGACAAGAAAACAGGCCAGTTTAACCATTTGACAAAACTGTTTGGCCATTTTTTCAATATCAACCAGTTAGCAACTGGTAATAATGCACCCAATACAAAGAAGTATAGTAACTTATGATACAATTGACCCAGTGAGAATTGACGTTGAGGACCAATAACTCCCCAAATGATACTAGCGTTAAAGAAAACTGTTCCGTTAGGACATGTGTAGCCACTTGCTTGTTGTGGTTTGCAAAGATTGTCAATATTAGAGTAAGACCATCTTAAAACACTGATTTGGACCAATGCACCCCAAATTGTTCCTACGAGCTGTGCTGCGAATAAGACACGGGGCGCGATCTTCATATAATGACCCAACTTCATATCCTGGACAAAGGTTATGGCTTGTGTATTTGTGATGTAACCAAATGTCTTAAAAAACATCATAGCTAAAGGTCTTCCAGGAAGCATGTAACCCACAATGAACTCTGTCACGACATTTAACCCAACTGAAATATTGGTTAATGCAAAGATAATACCGACAGGGAGCAAAAATACAATTGCAATAAGTAATGCAATTACTAGGGCCCAAACTGGCATTTCCGTGGGCCATGCCCTAACTGTAGCGATAGATAATCCGAAGAAAATTAAAAACACGATAAAAAACCACCATTCAGGTACATTCTTGTAATTTTGGCTCATAAGTCTCATGTGGATATCTGGCTTTTCCTTGTTTTTGATTTGTCTGATGACGTCTTTACCGTGGAAAAGAGCAGCGTGAACCAAAGTAGCCAACATTGCTGCAAAAGAAAGACCGTAACTAATGGCAAACGTTGTTGATAAGTATAAAGATGAGTATTCTTTGTAAGCATCTTCCTTGAATGTTAAAGTCTTCACATCTATTATTTTTTGAACATCATAAGGTTGGCCATACCTATCATATGAGCCAGAACTAGAGAGAGGTAAATACTTAGCAAACCAAGTGTTCGTGTAATACAAAGCAGGGACAACGGACCAAAAAATTAAAATTAAAGACAACCCTATAGTAGCAAGAGCACTAGCAGGTGGGATTAAAGGCAGTCCCACATAACCAGAAATTTGCTCCCAATCGAAAGTGATAGGCAATATTCCCATACCTGTACTTGTACCAAACACTTGGTTGACCTTTGGGTTGTTAGGTGCAATCCAAGTGGGCCAGGCGAATGAGGATAACCCAGTCCATATGTAGCCAGGTATCCAATACCAAAGGAAACTTGTTATGGCAACAATACCGAAAAATCTCAATCTGGAGATAGACCAGCCGTTGGCGTTGTGGTTTTCATTGATATGCATGTTTGTGAGGAAAGTTGCTATGACCAAGTTTTGGGGCCATATCATCGAAGCGGGATAAACCAAAATTTTTCTGCAGATTCCTCCTAAGGCAAACCCTATACACTGAGTCGCCCACGTAGCAACAAGTTCAAACCCCCAGCCAAAGTCGGAGTTATAGAACTTGTTCTGAGCGAGGAAAATATCAGTTGCGTACATAGCACCGCCTGCAGCAGTACCTCCGTAGGCAACGTTTGCCATAATGGTTATGATAGCGTGTTCCTTAATGTTGAAAGGGCCTGGATTCAAGGGTGCCCCAAAGATTTTAACGTTTGGTACGAAACGAGCCCAAAGCATGCCGACGGGCCACGCTAAAATGGACGTTACGAAGGTCGTGATAGCGATACTGGGCTTATGCAACGAAAACAAGAGATTCAAGGCACACCCGATGGTGGTGAATACTATTCCAAGCACCCACATTCGAATGGTATTCTGGGGGATCGATGGGTCGTCGGTGGCCGGAACTGCTGCACGAACCTCCGCATAAGGCGAGTCATCCTCAACATGCACGGCCGCGTACTCGTCGGTGACGATTTCGTTCTCCAACCGCGACGTCACCGGGTCGAACACAGGCGACTGTGTCGTGCTGAGATGGTTCTTGTAATCGCCTGATTCTACGTCGATAAACTCATTTTTCACCAGAACATTTTTTTCCGATTCTCCTTCTGTTTCTTTACCCATATTCAAGATGTTTCTTTTTCGCTTTTTGCTACCTTGTTCCAAAAATCTTCTTAGTACATTCGCTGGTATAGTTTGACAGTTGCTGACTTTCTGCTCTCTAAACTACTTCTACCTAACAAGTTGGTCACTTAATACTTCTCCAATTTCTGACCTGACCCGCATGCCTCTATATATATATATGCTGCACTTTTGGTCCGTACCCCGTGATATGGGAAGCGATAAATGCTATACTTCCCCGATTTGTCTGACAATGAACGAATGCCAGGTGCTCTCTGTCTGTTATCGAAATCATTGCCGTAACACGGCATCACTGCAACCTATGCGCCGGCACTATCTACGTACGTACCGACTGGCTGTTGTGTATGAAAGGCCGTATTATCCTTCCAGTGCATTAAGTTGCCTATATACAGGTCGCTCTTATCAGGTTCTCCAATTATGTCGACCTCAGCTCACCAAGGGTAAGTTCCCCATAGAAAATGTTGTCGGTCTCTCGCGTGTCACTCCTGCGGCTTGTATAAGCCGCTGCAATAATGCGTCTTGTTTCACATTGTGCCTCGTGTCACGACTGATAATGGCCCCTTGTGCTTTGAGTCACCAGATGGGCGTTAGTTGTAGCCGGTCGAGGGTTTGAGTTGTACGTAGGACCCGAAGTTGACAGCACGGCAGTATATAGTACGGTGTAATATATTTTCTACATCGTCGAGCGGTTCTGATATATAAAATAGACAGCGTTGCTCGCATTCCATGTTCACGGTGCTGGACCATGGCAGGACACAACAAAGCGCCACTCTAGTGCCTTTATTACGTTTAGGGCTTAGAGGACAGGATCGCACGGTTCTCTCCTCGCACCAGGCGGGGGTGGATCCAGTCGGTTCCTTTAGTTATTTTAGGCGGTGTGCACATACTTTTATCAGATATCAGGGGCTCAGCACCTTATTTCACCGACTGTATTGGCCCCATATGCCATAAATGTTGAGCAGTGTGTCGCATAAGATGAGAGAAGCCAAGCTGAGCGATGGACAGTGAACATGCCGATCTGGTCCTTGCGGATCCAGGTCCATGCCAGCGGAACTTGGCAGTCTTTCCATTACCTAGCATGTCGTATGTCCCTCGGATCAATCCGTGACTAACGCGCCCTCTGCCGACAGCGATGTTCATGGGCACGGTATGCTGACTTGATCTCCTTCCAGCATCCTCGATGTGGGGCTGCGGATTGTCATCGAAGTGTAGTTATGTCTTTTTGCCTAGTAGGTTGAGTTTTGTCCTGTGCGCGATGAGGTGAAAAATCTAATGCTAGTAAAAAAACGAACGGCAGTACTTTACAAGACCGGTCCTCAGTATAGACTAGAATAGCATCATGAGACAGAAAAGATCGAAGGCTTATAAGAAGCAAATGGGCCTTTATGTCCATGCGTTTAAGTTCCGAGACCCATACCAGGTTTTGGTCGACGATGAGTTTATTCGCATCTGCGACAAGGCATCGCTAGATGTGGTCAGAGGACTCACCAGAATCTTGCATGGTGGTATCAAACCGATGATCACCCAGTGCTGTATTCAGTCATTATATCAGACTCGCAGCGAACGTGGTATTGGCTTGGCCAAAAGCTTTGAAAGGAGAAAGTGTAATCATTCCATCAAAGACCCACTTGCACCTGGAGATTGCTTAAAAGCGGTGGTCGACGTAGAAGGTCAAAACAAGCATAGGTATATCGTGGCTACACAAGACATAAATGCAAGGAAGCATTTTCGTAAGGTTGCTGGAACACCTTTGATCTACATGAATCCAACTGTGATGGTAATGGAGCCTTTATCTGATGCCAGTTCCAAATTCATTAAAGAAATCGAACATAAGAAGCTTACAGGTGGGCTCAATGATGTAAACTCTGGAAAGGAAACCAATGAAGAAGTTGCAGAAGACAAGGAAGGACAGCCTCCTGCAAAAAAGAGAAAAGGTCCAAAAGGTCCAAATCCTTTAAGTATTAAAAAGAAGAGTAAATCCTCTGGAAAAGGAGAGGTAGAAAAGAAAGAGGAGAGTGGAGAAAAGAAACGGAGAAGAAGACGTTCTCATAAATCAGGCAACTCTTCAAAAGCTCTGGAATCTGACGCTGCCAATGATTCTGAGTCGAGACCTCAAGATAGTGATTAGAGAGTCCATAAAGGGTACTTTCTAATCGAACGATTATTATATAGTCATTCAAATCATGTATGTATAGTAGCGTCTGTTCCGGCTTTAAATCCTAGGGCAAACGATTATCATTGGCATTAAAAAATAAATGTTTAAAACAAACTACATATCTTAGCGCATAGAGATAAATTTTGTTTTCTGTGTATATTCAGATATACATTATGCTAAAGATCTTTAAAAAATTAAAAAGATCCTTCCAATGCCAAAATATCAAATGCATTATTGGAGGTTTTGTCCGGCTCCTGTTCGCTATGATCTGTACTCAAAGTCTTCTTCTGCCTTTCACCGTCGACCTTCAATATATAATTTGCTTCTGAATCTATCAAACATAATTTGCAGTCGAATGCCAAAGATCTCTCTCTCAATATGCTTTTCAACTTCTTCAGATATAAATATAAATGATTTTCCCTCTCTAAATCCATATCCTTATACAACGCCACACAATAGACAGCATATGTCGATTCCTTTATCCACAGCGTCTCGAATTTTTCATCGCTGTCAAAAGTATGATTTGCAGCTTCTACTGCCTTCTCCAATTCATACTTTGTAACTCCAAAAAATGTATCTTGTATGGCTATTGCGTTGAAGAATGTACTACCTTTCATCTCCGAGTCGATCGAACCTTGAATAGCTTTCTCATGCTTCTTGTCGCGGAGTTCAATTTCATTCAGGATTGTTAAAGGCGGTAATTTAGTCAACCTAGTCATAACTATAAAGATATTTCTTTGGGGCTCTGCATCCTGCGATTCACTGTAAAGATTGTATGCGGATGCTAACTCATGAATAAATTTTCTTTGAGGTTGCAGCATGGGAGCGAAATTATATGATTTTTTAACAGAAACAGTCTCCTCCTCGTTTTCATTCTGAGACGTTGAAATAAAGTCTCTTACGAAGGACTCTATCCGCAAACACCAATTAGTTTGTTTTTGGTAAGTATTAATTACATAGTCCAGATAAATCATATCATAATGCTTTTCAAGTGAGTCACTCAAATTTAATGCTTTCTTAAGCTCCTCTATTTTTTGTTCCTTAAAGCATGTTTCGTCACATTCTAAGAATGCGCCAATACTGCTCGGTGTATTTAGTGAACTTCCACATGCCACTTTCTCAGAACGGCGCTTGCATTCACAGGTAATGAGGATTTTCTCTTTACAGTAGACACTGTCGCATTTTGAAGATGAACCAACTTTATTGGCATGACATTTCATTTTACAAATATGAGGGCAGCTCTTCCTAATCTTCCGACAAGGAAATTGGCATGTACTAGAACTAGAGTGTTCCCCTTTTTCGGTGCAATCTTTCACGCACACTCGATTACATGGATGTCCACATGGCTTTTGCTCGCTACAAACCGTACCACAAGAGACGTTTGTTTGAGAACAAAGCACATTCTTGATTTCTTTCTTCCCACAATTACACCTCTTTGTGACAAACGAAACACATTTGGGACAATTCACGCTATCATCATGGCATTTATGAGGCTCCTGCTGATGACCACACTGCTTTGGTCTTATACATTGTTCATTACAAACAATCTTAGTACCACATCTCACTGGTGCCGGGATAATAGTCTTGCCACAATTGCATACTAGATCCTCATTAGAAGACTCTAAGCAAACGCCACAAGGGCCACTATGGCATACTGCATCACAATAGTGAGACCCACACGATTTTAAGCGATTGCAAGTACGGGTACATATATGAACAGGTTCTATTGACATCAACTCTTCATTAATATCATACGAAGATATCACTCGGTTCCTTAGAGCCTTTTTCTTAGTTCTTTCCCTTCTTAATGCAACTTGTTCGTAGGGACAACAAACCTCTTTATGAACATGTCTCCGACAGCTGAGTAATACGGGGCATTTACGAGTGCATTTAGGACGGTATCCCTGCTGAAGGAATTTGCAGGGAACGAGGAATGAGTAATTCTCACAATTGCACTTACTTTCTCTAATATTAAAACATTCACAATCCCCTTCATGACATTTGAGCAAGCATGTGCACCCACAAGGTAACTTCTTTCCACAGACAGACCCACATGATGGAATAGGATCAGTACACTTTTCTCTGTCAAATTTTGTAAACTCCTTCTTGCCGCAGGGACAAGACTTGACAAGATTTGGCGAAAATTTGCATGGCTTAGTTTTCTGGGGTAATGGCTGACAGGATATATCTCTATAATGAATTTGACAGTCATAAAATACTCTAGTCTTTTCCTTGCAAGAAATTAAACCAAGCCATGAATCAGTACCACTCAAAGAGCTGCATGTTTTGGGAAATCTCTGACTGCATTCTACGTCAACATCGTTCTTACCACAATAACATTTAACATTCACCTTCAGCTTACACGGACCACAAAATCCCAGATGACACCCCCCAATAGGGCATTTATGACCCATGTTACAAACTGTAAGATCACAACTATTATTGCACTTCCAGCTTTTACCATAAGGAGTCACTAGACAAGGTAATTGTCTTTGTTCTTTTCCACACTCGCATTTAATGACGGGTCCCATTGCACCACACAAAGGATGTTTTCCAGGATGGCATGGAACCGTACAGCTATGGATACAAGTATCGTATTTTTTGCCACATGTGCTTCCGCAGCTAAAAGGATTAGAAGAGTTCGGTCCTGGATTTGTTATCTTGCCACACCAGCATGTGAACCTCTGTGGTATCTTCCTAAATTCTATGCTGCACGCTGGACATCTCCAGCTATTACGATCAGTATTCTTCGATGATCCTCTAGTAGCCCAGTCTTTAATACAGTCTAAATCGTAAACTCGATAGCAGTTGGAACATGACCAAACCTCTGAGTATGGGTCTATTTCTGAAATACAAACCAAACAAACATATGTTCCTTGTTGTATTTCCAGGAGTATATTCGACGCTAGTGATTCATCAATCTCATCTTCCAGAAAATCGCTTTCTGTCTGACTAGATGTATCAGAGTCCATATCTGAAGTAGAGCTAGACTCTTGAATTACGTCATCCGGTTCACTTTCCTTCGATGACATTGATCCAGTTTGCTCACTGTTATTATTCGAAGCACACATCATACATATAAGACCAACGTTCTCTTCACTTCCTAATCAACTATGGAAGAACTTTCAAAATTAGAGAGGCCCTAAATCATCAAAATGAAAAATCGACCGATGATTAGTGCGTATTGAACTACTCCCATATACAGAACTTTAGTTATCAGTTAGCATTTTCACATAATGCAAAATATTATTGAAAGGAACGTAATAGTGATATATATAAAGGAATGGAACTAACTTAGCAGTATAATCAAAGGAACGGTTTCTTTCAGAAGTAAACAATAGATTATGAAAAGTAAAATAAAAAATTCAAATAAAAAAGATCCGGTGATTTGAACAATTATCAAGGAGTGGTGTAAATTAAGCAGCAATGGAATGATCACATATATTATGACAAAGATATAACATGTAATGGAAGACGTAGTCAATGAAAGACTTTGGAATATTAGGTTTTATTTTTGGCGTCAGTAATGACCAAAATGCAGTAGGTTAAGATCCTTAAAGCGCTTAGCTAATCTTCACACTTCTTCTTTTGAAGAAATCCATAACTTTTCTGGCTGCACTTGCTTCTCTGCCACTTGTAGAAGTGCCAACATTGTTGCTATTATTAGTTTTTCGTGAGACTGAAGAAGACTTCGAAGATGAACTGGAAACATGACGATTTTTGTCATTCAGGTGAGGAAGGTTTGTATCAGCAGATGGTTCTAATATGCGTTTCGATGAAACATTAGTGCTGGTGCTAGTAGGGGGAGCTGATTGGGAAACACTAGCACTTGAACTGTTATAGTTGCTATAAAATGACAACAAACTAAACCTGTTGCGTTTTTTCGTCTCTTTGACCTCCTTACTATTTTTATTTTCCCTGTTTTCTTTCCCATTCTTGCTCTCCTTTATCTCTTTGGATTCTCTACGTTCATATTGCCCGGCTCCGTGCTTCTCGTTAGAGCTATCTTGTGCTAGGGACTTTTCCCTCCTATGTGACGTTGCTTCCCTCATGTCCGGCGTTATCAAACCGCCTTTCCGCTGAGCAGGTGCTGTCGATCCAGAGAAATTTCTGTTTCTTGGGTCGAGGGATGTAGAATCAGATACCACTGATTGTAAAAGAGATCCGTTCTCCAGTTGACCATTAATCAACTTAGAACCATTGTTTTGGTTTGATACGGATTCTGTACTGGTAGTCACGCCTGCACCACCACCATTGATGTTATTCTCGTTAACATTTTCTGATTTTTCAGATGTGGCATTGTTAATCTTAGGAATATCCTCGTCTGATTTTCTTGCGGATTCAATATGAATATTAGGAGAGTTATTTGGGTTATCGAACGTGGGCGCCTGGTTAATCTGAGGAGTTGTTGTGTCCAGGTTGTCATGGAAAGACAGCTTGAAGCTCTTCAGGGGGCTATTGTACTGTTCTCCAAGTTCAAAAGAATCTATTTTATCTTCTAGATAGCTCAAAACAGAATTACGCTTATTTTCATGGCCATTTAAATGAGAATCATTAGATAATACTCCGTTCACATTTAGATGTGTTACGACAGAGGCTCTTCTAGAGCCTGACACATTCGAAGTCACCCCAAGAGTAGGTGAGTTTGGAGAATCAGTGAGAGATGTGAAGCTCTCAGCAATGGGAGAAACTTTGGAGGGAGAAGTGGATGTTAACTGAGGTATTGGCAACAACGGGTTAGACAATTTTAAGTAGTCCAATAACATAGCGTTGCTGTTGGAAGTACTCGAACCTGCGTTACTAGACATTAATGAAGAAGACATTGATGAGGGATGATAAGAAGTTGGGCGTGGTTTGCGCGTAGCGTGTGGTAATCTTGCAGATTCCTTGGATGAATTTGAGCTTGTCTTCAATTGAGTTTGGATAGGCGTAATCCTTGGAGTAATGTCAGCACTCTGCGTTTCGACCGTTCTGCTATCTGAATCTGATTTTTCCTTAATAGTGGAAATGCCTGAACCACTAAACATTGGGTTTCTTTGAGGATAGCTATAAGCGTTCCCATTAGACTGCGATTGTCTTGTTGGATGCAAAGTAGTAGAAGAGTCGAGAGATACTAGAGAATTCCGTCTATGATCATTATCGATGACCATGGCTTTAAGAACATTGCTTGCGGATACACATGAGCTAGAAAGGGAAGCTGACTTTGTATGTCCTTTTTCAAAAGCGATCGATTCCTTTGGCAACGCTTTAGTTGGAGAAGCCTGTTTCGGCAAGATACGCTCATCAACTCCTGAACTTGATGAGCTTACCAGATTAGAATGCTTAACACGATTGATATTAGAGCCATGTGCTTTGTCACCAATAGGAATCATTAGAGATGAGCTGTAGCTTCTTTCGTTGATCATAGAGAAACGTTTGTTCCTATTCATATTCATTGTTATTGACTGTATATTGTCCGACCCCTTAAGAACTCTTTCGCGATGCACCTTGTCCCACTCCGGTTGTCTGATCGAAAGTAAGTTCGCATACTGAGACAACCAAGTGTGATTTCTTATTTCATCAATGTTACTTCTTTTCCTTGGATCAGGAACGATGATCTTTCTGAGGAGATCTCTTGCCAACGGGGATACATATTCTGGAAACGTTAAGGGGGTCTTGCAAATATAGTGATACAAGCGTATGATGTCTGCACCATCTTCGTTTTCGGGGTCATCGTCAAATGGCAAGTAACCAGCAAGCATTGCGTACAATATCACGCCGAGGGACCATATGTCCACTTTCCTTCCTTCATAGGGAGATTGAGAGAGGACCAACTCGGGTGCGGCGTAACAGGGTGAACCACAGGATGTTTTCATTAAGTCATTCTTACTTCTATTGTATGAATTAACAAAGCCAAAGTCGGATATAACGACGTTTTTGTGTTTATCCAACAACAAGTTTTCCAATTTCAAGTCTCTGTGAATCAAACCCTTTGAATGCATGTAATCAACTCCGCTTACCAACTGTGCGAACAATTTTTTTGCAGCGTTCTCCTTGAGATATTTGTGCTGTAAAATGTAGTCAAAAAGCTCACCACCCGATGCATACTCTAGCACAATTCCGATATACTTTCCACTTTTCATTACTTCCACTAGATTAACAATGTTGGGGTGGTTTAGCATCTTGAGAGAGTTAATTTCTCTGTGTATTTTTATTTCGCTTTCTGAATCTTTCATGATCGTGTCTCTTTTTATAAGCTTGATGGCAACCTGGCTAGGTTGTTTTCCATCTTTTCGCCACCCGAGTTTTACCTTTCCAAACTCTCCTTCTCCGAGTGTGGATCCCAAGATATAGGACCCAAACCTCACTTCTCGATGAACTCTTTTCAAAACGTTAGCGTTGTTTATGACCTTAGGGTTCCCATTGCTGACAACGGTTTCACCAGACGAGGTGATTGTGACTGAAGAAGACATAGAATACGTGATTTTTCAGCTAACGCTAGGTTGATGTCACAGTATCTCGATAGTAAAATATATTAAAATAAACCAGTTTCTGCTCCTTGATCTTGAAGAATGGTGCCTCTGTTGTCAATGCCTGATCTGTCCTCGAGTGCAGTATTTGATTATATGGCGTGCGCACTCGCTTGTTGTGTCCCTTTTCCCTGGTACTGGTAGCGATCTTTACCCCTTGCAAAGAAAATTCGCTGCTTATAACAAAAAAATGTGTGGGTAACGGTCTGTCCCCTAAGGATGTGGTGTACACCGGTGTAGGCACCCTTTTGTGATGTAGGAAAGAATTTAATGAAGTGGCTGTTTTCGTGCTTCTTAAAGCAGATAACCTCCCTGTTTATCGGTGTTGCTGGAATGTGCTTCAAAAGTGTTAGGTAACAAAGATATCTATATTTATCCCGGCTCGGTAGATGTGCAACAAAGGGAGTATGCAATTGCCAGGTAGATCAAGCGGCGATCCCAAGAATCAACCGTGTCCAAAAAAAAAGGTCTCTATACCGATCCCGACACTTCAAACACAATCGTCTGATGTTTCACAATTCAAGAAAAAATTCCACGCTGGACTCTCTAACTATATGCGCCCTCCGTCAGTGTGCCTTTTCTATCGGTCTGTCGATTTCCACTGGATTCACGTATGCGTACAACGGGCACCTGGAGTCTCCTTTTGCTTTTCGATATATATGTTTTTTTCTTTTTCCCTGTTTTACTGTAGAACCTGAGACTGTGTTTTCATTTTCTGTATCTGTTTACATTTTCGCTTACCGCACGACCTTTTTTTCAGCCAGTTTTCGTCTGGGTAGCTACCTAAAAGTCGAGAAAGGTAAACAGGAGATCATCAGAAGCAGATCAGATTCCAGGGCGATGTGTGTTCTTCGGAGTCTGTTAGAGTGTTGTGGTGTAGAGAAGAAGTTTGATCCTTAGATTTTGAGCAAGGCATGTTTCTATAAATTCGGTTTTTTCCTAGTAGGACTGGATGGGGTTCCATATGCCACCTGTGCATCTCTTCTCCAGATTTTTTCGTGAAGACAAGAAATCTGGCAGAGAAGGCACTGGGTAGCAGAGGTAGAGCGTATGCTGAGTTGCAGGTGAGAAGCGAGGGGGCTGGCGAATGATACAAGGAGGAGAGAAGACCAGTAGTGTGCGGCGAGAATGGTCTTTGTTGGAAGATGTTCTGCGAGCGCGAAAGGGGGCAGATTAATGCGGACTACTGCGCCCATGGCTTTGCTGGACCATTACTGGGAGTATGGGTGCCTTGGTGCACGCATACTCTGGTCTGCTGTTTTGCAGCGGTATCTGGGGGGGTTTGGTGCCCTATGGGGAAAAATTGTGAGAGGAAGAGACGTTTCAAGGCGCCTCTTCACGACACTTTAGGGAAAAAAACGTCAGAGGAGAGATGGTAGTGCCTTCTTCGCTGCTGGGTGAACAATAATCCTCCAGGCTGTTGTTCTACTGCTACTACGGCTGTGGCAAGTCTACAGCCGCCTAGCATTATGTCTAAGTTATATCGCAGGTGGAATGAGTACAGACTAGCAGCCCATAGGCACCATCAACGTAGAGACTTACTTTCTGTAGCGGTCGCAGCGGCCCCAATGGCTCCTTCTAGCCTTCCTGAGGCGCAATTGTTCATCGGTCCGCAAAGACTTTCTTTGTCGCTGGCTTCCAGAACACCAATTCGAAGCCAAGCAGCTTTCTTAAAAGTCACAACTGGCAGAAGATCACGAGATGCGCCAACCTTATTAGTCCCTGTTCTTCGCACGCTAAGCATAAGCGTAGAGATCGCTTAAACGAGTAATATATCTGATCTCCGGCCACCGACGTTTTAGTTATCGGAAGCCGGATGTCGAGCATGGTCCCGTGGGAGATTTTTTGCGTGCACGCTCAAGGAGACATTGTTGCGACCTCCACCAGCCACTAGATCACCCCCCAGCTTAATGCCAAAATCCCCTTACTAGTGGGACATGGATTCTCGTGGTCACATGTAAACTATATATAGTGGGCGGTGAATAATGTCCGCTCGGTGACTCTTTCTGCAGAGGCATTGCATGGCTAATATGTATGGTGCTGTGTGTGTATACATGGTGTGTTATTATATGTAGGTGCGTGTATGATACATATCAATACACTGTCGCTTTGGGTTTACTAGCCGCCTTAAGCGCCTGCTCTCATACCAGCTTCGAAAGGCGAAATAACCCACACGCGTGGGCAACCACGCGTCATGGTAAGTGAGTTTTGGGTCACTCAATAATGGAGCCTTGCAAAGTGCACAGCGCAAATATAATTGCGCGAGAGAATACGCAAAAGCGGGTTGTTGTTGTAGAACAACTGTAGAGGGCAAACCACAGATCAGTCAACAAGTGAGCAGACGCCCATACAGATATAAGGATCTATTATATAGCTGCTATATAGGATAGCCGTTTCTTCTCTGTGTCTAATGACATTGTATAGATATTGTATCTTGAGTTAGCGCTCTTGTTGGTTTGCATGTTGGTGGGGGCCCCAGTGGAGGATCAAATGTTTTTTTGATCGCGTCAGTCAAATAAAAAACAAATCAAGTAAACAAATTATTACAAATCCTAAACGATCAAGCGTCTAGTATAGTGAACGCCACTAAAGAGGATATCGTATAATTAATTCGGTAATCAGTCTTGTTTGGAAGGCACCTATCTTATAATATCAGCGTTCAGGTTTCGATTGGTAAAATTATAGAACACCCTAGGTTATCTTTGAGAGGTTTAATAATAAAAAGTTGTCACACAAGCTTTGATCGAAGAGCATATCCGGAACCCAAGAACCAGCAGGAACATCATAAACAGTTTAATTTTACGTTGCTTGCGAGTGATAAGCAAGTATTAGGAAAGGAATAAAATTATAAAATAGAAAAGTATGACCCAAGTACAAGAGGAGTTGGAAGACTCGACGGCAATAAACAGAGAAAAGGAGCAATATATGGAAGAAGAAGATGAGGAGGGTGTTAATGGGCCCTTGTTGATCGAGCAGTTGGAAGGCAACGGCATCACAGCGGGGGATATCAGAAAACTCAAGGCGGAGGGCTTCCATACCATCGAAAGTGTGGCATACACGCCGAAGAAGGCACTTTTGGCTGTCAAGGGAATATCGGAGGCCAAGGCAGACAAGGTTCTGCTTGAGGCGGCGAAGTTGGTTCCGTTGGGGTTCACGACGGCATCTGAGTTCCACAGTCGACGTTCTGAGTTGATCTGTATCACCACCGGTTCCAAGCAGCTCGACACGTTGCTTGGAGGAGGAGTTGAGACGGGGTCGATCACTGAAGTTTTCGGCGAATTTAGAACAGGTAAATCGCAGCTCTGCCATACTCTCGCGGTGACTTGTCAGTTGCCGATTGACATGGGTGGTGGCGAAGGAAAATGCTTGTACATCGACACCGAGGGCACATTCAGACCAGTGCGGTTGGTGTCGATCGCACAGCGGTATGGCTTGAACCCCGACGACTGCTTGGACAACGTAGCATACGCACGAGCCTACAACGCAGACCACCAATTCCAGCTCCTCAATCTCGCGGCCCAGATGATGGCGGAGAGCCGTTTTTCTCTCTTGATTGTCGACTCCATCATGTCGTTGTACAGAACAGACTACTCCGGTCGTGGAGAGCTCTCGGCCCGCCAGTCCCACGTTGCGAAATACATGCGAACGTTGCAGCGTCTAGCCGACGAGTTTGGCATCGCCGTCGTCATCACAAACCAGGTCGTCGCCCAGGTCGATGGCGCGAGCGCCATGTTCAACCCAGACCCTAAGAAGCCCATCGGTGGGAACATCATCGCCCACAGCTCCACCACAAGACTCTCGTTCAAGAAGGGCAAGGCAGAAACAAGAATATGCAAGGTCTACGACAGCCCCTGCTTGCCCGAGAGCGAGTGTGTCTTTGCCATATACGAAGACGGCATAGGCGACCCCAAGGTCGAGGACGACGACTAGCCGCCGCTTGCATCTCGCGATCACGTGCCCAGTATGTATGTCTCATAATTTATCTAGAAAATCAACGTCTTTCCCTGCCACATCTCACAGCGCCTGGCATCCCTGCTGGCGGCGCCGCCGCCCGTGATGACCCACATATCTCCGCCAGCCCAGGCCCGGAGCGGCGAAGGCTTCGCCGCTCCTGCGCTGGCAGACTTCTTGCTGCGTTAAACACCTCCCAGCCTCGACGCGGAAAAATGCCTTCTTTTTCCCGTCCTGCCTCCTCCTCTGGCTTCCCTCACACCGCCTGTGTGTTCGTATTTCTGTTTCTCGCTACAATTACCTCTCCCGTCCCTTGTTCACCGTGTCCAGCTACATTCGACTTGGTGTATGCCCTGCAATCCTATTGTACCTTTGCACGACCACGGCTTCTCTGGCTTGCTTGTCTCACATTTCAAGGGCCGGAAAAGTGCTGAATCACAACCGGGCCCCCACCCGCACTCCGGCGTACAGCAGCAGGCGCCCACGCCATGCTGGCCACCTCCTGTCGACTACACTCTGGCCTTCCCTCCCCTGCTCCCTCCTTCTCCTTTTTGCTCTCAACCGTATTCTAGTCCCACAAGGAGACACCGGAAAAAACGCAAGAGCCCTAAATAGCCACTTGTTGTGCTGAATTTTTGGTACTTTATTTTCTTCCACTAAGCTACATGCATCGCTTGGATCGAAAGCAGACTACTATGCATTCCCATATGTATTGGACAATATCACGGCAGAGACTTTTCGCCAGTAGGCTTGCGGCATCCAAGGCAATTTTTCAGGGAGAAAAAAAAAAAAAAAAAAGAAAAATTTTTATCTCTTTCATCAGTAACCCCGGGTAATTTTCGTGTAGAAGGTCATAAATATACGTAAAAATTGTACCAAGGACGATAGTAGCCAGTGAAAACATATAGTAGAAGTAATAGCAGACTAAGAGATCGAACGGAGACATCAATATAGAGATTGAAATCAGCGACCGGCATTGGGAGAAATCAGCAGAGTTACGGGTAAAAAAAAAAGTATTGCAGTACACTCTATTAAAGGTCGAGATAATTGATTTCGGATTGATATTCAGATCTTTTTGATAACTAGGTTTCAGGAGCATAAACCAGGGCCGAGAGGCAGCAAATTGGCACTTGAAATGGAGAAAAGCAAGATTAAGACGATATATCCCAAGATGATTCCCGGAGGTGCGGGGATGTCGAGCATGGGGAGCACAGGAAGCGGCGGACGAGGCAGAGGGTCGCCGGTGGGCAGAGGAGGCATCAAGAGACAGAAGACCGGCAGCGCGAACGGCAGCATGGGCAAGGCGCAGAGTGAGGACGGGCTCGAGCGGCCGCTGAAGCAGACGGGGCACCGTCCTGTGACGTCTTGTACGTTCTGTCGACAGCACAAGATCAAGTGTAATGCGTCGGACAATTTTCCCAACCCGTGCCAGCGATGCGAGAAGATGGGGCTCAAATGCGAGATTGATCCCCAATTCCGCCCCAAGAAGGGCTCGCAGATCCAGTCTTTGAAGAGCGATGTGGATGATCTCAAGGCCAAGATCGAGATGTTGACTAAGAACGAGTCGCTTTTGACCCAGGCCTTGAACCAGCAGGTGCTGGGTCCTTACTCATCGAGCCCCAAGAACGCTATGTCCGTGGAGTCTGACTCGACCACAGGGCACGAGACGCCTATCGCGTATCACAGACCATCGCCCTATTCCTTCAGCTCGGGCTTTCCATCTATTGTGGGCAACAAGGATACGGCTTCTACCGACATCCATTCCAACCCAAACTTGAACGACTCAACTCCTAACTCCACCTCTGGATCCTACTCTAAAATGCTTAAAAATGAGGACGTCCCTGATAACCCTGACTTTTCTGAAGTCAATTCTGACATGTCCAGGAGCCAGGTCGTCGACTACCCGGTGCTCAATGAGTTTGTGCTTGGGGGAGTCAAGTTGACCCTAGATGTGGCTAATGAGCTTCACGAACGTTTCGTGCAAAAATATCTACCATTCATGCCCATCATTTCAACATCCTCTGCAAATGAATTGTACCATAAATCACAGCTCTTATTCTGGACAGTGATGCTCATAGCCTCATTGTCAGACCCAGAGCCAACTCTATACATGTCCTTGTCTTCATTGATAAAGCAGTTGGCAATCGAAACTTGCTGGATTCGAACTCCTCGTTCGGCACATGTCATACAAGCTCTTCTCTTACTCTCTATATGGCCTTTGCCAAATGAGAAAGTCCTCGACGACTGCTCCTACAGATTTACAGGATTGGCTAAAAATTTGTCCTTGCAACTTGGTTTACACAGGGGAGGAGAATTCATTCAAGATTTTAGCAGAACCCAGGTCAGTTTGGGCCCCGATTCTGAACGATGGAGAACTAGAACTTGGTTATCAGTGTTCTTCTGTGAGCAGTTCTGGTCATCAGTCTTAGGTTTGCCCCCTCTGCTTAATACAACTGACTATTTGCTTGAAAATGCTAGGATCGATAAGTCCTTGCCAAAAAACTTCCGCTGCTTGATATCACTTTCAATATTCCAGTGTAAATTAGTCAATGTCATGGGTATATCAGTTACTAGACCCGATGGTCTTTTGGAGCCCCTGAATAGAGCCGGTTCCTTAAACATCTTGGACAAAGAATTGGAGAGATTGAAATTTAAATTAGATATCGAGAATGGGTCAGCCATAGAAATCTACTACTTGTATCTCAAATTAATGATTTGTTGCTTTGCATTTCTTCCTGGGACTCCGATTGAAGATCAAGTTAAATACGTCAGCTCGGCATATCTAGCATCTACCCGTGTGATAACAATTACGTCCCAAATGGTAAGCAGTGGATCTGTGTCACTTATCGAGCTTCCCATTTATGTCAGACATGCGATAAGCTATTCTGTATTTCTACTTTTCAAGTTGCATTTATCTCCATATTTAATGGAAAGATACGTGGATAGCGCTAGACAGCTGATTGTCACTGTCCATAGAATGTTCCGAAATACTTTGTCTTCTTGGAAAGACTTGCAAAATGATATATCTAGAACCGCAAAAGTCTTGGAAAACTTAAATATCGTTCTTTATACCTATCCTCAAGTTTTCGCTGCTAATGACGAGGAAAGTAGTATTATTGTTAAAATGAGATCTCACTTGACAGCTTCTTTGTTCTATGACTTGGTTTGGTGTATCCATGAAGCCAGAAGAAGAGCTAATGAGAGGGGACTGGGTAATGTCCATGAAGATAAGTCTGAAGAAGCAAAGAAAGAAAGCGACTCACCGTCATCGAATCAAAAACGACCTTTACCACTTCCATTCTACAATCAAATAACCAAAGATGATTTCAAGACTATAACCACAACTACTCCCAATGGTACTACAGTGACTACATTAGTACCAACTGACGAAGCTCTTATTCAAGCAAAACTGAATGCAAATGCAAATGGATCTAATAAGCCCCTTGAAATAAATGGCATACCTTTAGCTATGTTAGAAGCAACTGGAAGCGTGAATGACATTGGCTCTATCAGTAACAAAGTACAAGAAGTGTCTCAAAAAGACAGCTTCTATTCTCCAAATATGCCTTCGAATATTCAAAGCGAGTTCGTTTCATCTACTACTGGTTACGGGGTTCACATGGACCCTGGCCAGGTTAAAACTGTTTTCAGCCCTTCACAAGAGCAAATTGACGTTCAGAACTTATCCCCTGATGATGCAGGGAATGTCAATTTTCTGTATGGTGTAAATGGCTCTGATAACAGTACGATCACTGGTGTAGCTGGTCAGATGGACACCTTCTTTCAGCAACAGTCTAACGGCTGGCTCAACAGTAATAACCATCAAGATGACGACTTCCTAGGTTGGTTTGATACCAACTTAATGCCAGAAAATTAATGTTTCCTGTGATATATGTGTTGAACCGATGTTTGTATATAAATTAATGTTTCACGTTTTCTTACGCTAGAAAAGACATGTCAGTGCAAGGACAACGAAAAAAGTAAAAAAAAAAAACACAAAAGGATTCTATCCTTATTACAAGATTTTTAAAATGATGATGAGTTTCATTTATGTAATGCTACATATTTATTTTCAAATAAAATTTATTCTAATATTTTCAGTCAAAAAAAACTAGAGGTCGTTTATGTACTCGCATGGTTGCATTTATGTCGTTTTTATGTCTTATAAAGTCGTGATTTTTGTGTGTCACGTGAACTTATATCACTTGCTGTGAGATATTAATGAACCATAGAAGTTCTATGGCATAAAAGGTCGAAGAAACTTTATTTTCATACTGTCAACGATATAACATGTTCAGTTCTCAATTGATTCGTTCAATTCGTCCCTTAGCGAAAATTCCAACATCCAAGGCTTTCCTTGCTCCTTCAATCAATGCTGCACGTCCAGCAAGGTGGATCTCTTTCAAGGCTGAAGACCAACCCAGAATTAGAATTGGTTCCCAAGCCCCCAACTTCGAAGTTGATACCACCAAGGGTAAGATCAATTTCCATGAGTACATTGGAAATGACTGGGTGGTTTTATTTTCTCATCCTGCCGATTTCACACCTGTCTGTACTACTGAATTGGGTGCGTTTGCTAAATTGGAGCCTGAATTCAACAAGAGAGGTGTCAAATTGATTGGATTGTCAACTGAGGGTGTTGACAGTCACAATAAGTGGGTCAAAGACATCGAAGATGTTTCTACCTATGGTGCCAAGTTCAACTATCCTATCATTGCTGATAGCGACAAGGAGGTTGCATTTTTATATGATATGGTTTCAGCTGAGGACTTCGAGAAGCTCGGATCCGGTTTAGTTCCAACTATCAGATCTGTTTTTGTGATCGACCCTAAAAAGACAGTTAGATTAATCATGACTTATCCAGCCTCTACTGGTAGAAACACTTCTGAAGTCTTGAGAGTGGTTGATGCTTTGCAATTGACCGACAAGAAGGGTGTTGTTACTCCTATCAACTGGACTGAGGGTGAAGATGTTATCATTCCTCCAACTGTTTCCGACGGTGATGCTAAGGCCAAATTTGGTGATTTCAAAACCTTAAAGCCTTACTTGAGAACTACTAAGCTTAAATAGGCTAGGCGTTTGACAATTACTTCAAACAATATATATATATATATTGTCTGCTAAAAATCTACTCTAAAAATATGACTATTTTTCATCTCACGCTTGCATTACTTATTGATGTAGCTACATTTGAAGTGCCAGTGGAAATGAGACGATGTTCTTCGCTCTGGTCGCCCTTGAATATGACTTCCCCTTTGGAATTTGTAGCAAGTCGCTTCGTTATTTCTTGCCAAGGTTTGCTCTTGAGCCTTGCGGGAGTCTCCAGGCTCTCGTACTTCTCAAATTGAAGTCTTTCGCCTAATTCGGCCCCGCTGGGTGGAGAAACTAATTCTACAGCAGTCTCGCCTGCTGAATCCTCACTTTTCTTCTCTGCTGCTAAGAGCATTGCTTCGGAGATCTCTCCTCTCATTTTGGATGATTTCAAATTCTCGAGCACAACAACATTTCTGCCAGACATTTTGTCGATAGGTATGAAATCAGCCAACCCAGAACATATTTGGATAATACTGCTCCCTTTTTCCGTGTCATTGCCCTTTTTGAGGCCAAGACTTACCTGAGAAACATATAGTTTATCTGCATTGTCATGATGACGACAATTAACTATTTGGCCCACCTTTAAATTTAATAGGCTCGGTGGATCTACGAAAAGTTAGTATTTCAGTGCTTGACGAAAAAATTAGTTCACCTTATTGTACAAAACTAAAAACCACATACATTCTACTAACTGTCTAGCAGTTGACGAGATACACCTTACTGCCCTTAATAAACTGCTATCATATCTCATTTCTCCATATAATAAATTAACTGATCGAAAAGTTGCACAATATTTTTCATAATTAATTAACCTATTTGGGAAATGTTATGAGCAAGACGTTTTTGACGCGTACAGGTATTCTTGATGTTTTATATTTTATTTCATACATCTCAACTTTTCACGTTGTTTAACTTCAACTTTCTTAAGTCAAGGAAGGATAGTAATAGAAAATATGTCTAACTTTGTGTCTTCCCCAAGTCATATACCTTCTGATGCAGCTCGTTTGTTGAATTCATCACAACCACCTTCGTCGATTGGAAGGTCTGGTGAGTTTCCTTCGCAAAATGTAAGACTTTCAAGTGAAGGTAACGCCAATGTGGTGGACAATATTCTGGCACCTTTTATGCCAGTAGCTGGTCAGAGAAGAAAGCAGATCAACGTACCCAAAGTGGTGGATGTGACAGGAGAAAAGGTACGAGAGAGTTTTGAACAGTTTCTCGAAACATATGTGGATACAGAAAATGGCAACTTGGATGACCAGTGGCAGGGTAGGATATACTTGGCTCAAATCGAGGCCATGAAGACATATGAGTTTAGTACCTTATATGTTGATTACCAACATTTGCTTTCAATTGAAAGTGGAGTATTAGCCACAGCTATTAGAGAGCAGTATTATCGTTTTTCACCATTCTTATTGAAAGGATTGAGACGTGTTTTGAGGAAGTACGCTCCAAATTTACTTTATACTAATCTACTTGGAAACAATGGTAGTGGTGAAGACAATTCTCAGACTAATGGTGATGCTGGCTCGTCAACCTCCTCGACTAATGCTAATGAGCGTATATTCCAAATATCTTTTTTCAACCTTCCCACTGTTCAGAGAATACGTGATATCAGAACAGATAAAATAGGTTCTTTGATTGCGATCCTGGGAACAGTTACTAGAACATCAGAAGTCAGACCAGAGTTATTCAAAGCTACGTTCACATGTGACATGTGTTCTGCGATTATTGAAGGTGTCGAACAGGTTTTTAAATATACTGAACCAACTTCATGTCCATCTTGTGAGAACCAATCTTACTGGACTTTGAACGTTGCTAAATCGCTGTTTATTGACTGGCAAAAGGTAAGAATTCAAGAAAATTCAAACGAAATTCCAACAGGTTCCATGCCTCGTACCTTGGATGTCATCTTAAGAGGGGAGACTGTTGAGAGAGCTAAACCGGGGGATAAGTGCAAGTTCACAGGTACCGAGATTGTAATTCCTGATGTCTCGCAGCTTGGTTTGCCAGGTATCAAAGCTCAGGCTCTGAGAGAAAGTACAGGCGTTTCGTCAGAACTTGGTTCTGGTGTCTCAGGATTGAGGACTCTTGGTGTCAGAGATTTGACTTATCGAATAGCATTCCATGCTTGTCATGTCTCTTCTTTGGTCAACAAAAGTAATGGACAAGAAGGAAATGAGGCAAATGAAATTGAGTTTCAGGGTCCGAATGATCAAGAATTGTTCTTAACGTCCTTAACTGACTCAGAGGTATCTCAGCTTAAAGAAATGGTCAAAGACGAGCACATATATGACAAGCTTGTACACTCTATAGCACCCAGCGTTTTTGGGCACGATGTTGTTAAGAAGGGAATTTTGTTGCAGTTATTAGGTGGTGTCCATAAGGAAACAGTTGATGGTATTAACTTGAGAGGTGATATCAACATTTGCATTGTCGGTGATCCATCCACATCAAAATCTCAATTTTTAAAATATGTTTGTGATTTTTCCCCTAGAGCAGTCTATACATCTGGTAAGGCTTCAACTGCAGCCGGTTTAACAGCAGCGGTAGTGAAAGACGAAGAGTCGGGTGAACATACCATTGAGGCTGGAGCGTTAATGTTAGCAGATAATGGAATATGTGCTATTGATGAGTTTGATAAAATGGATATAGCAGACCAAGTTGCTATTCACGAAGCTATGGAACAACAGACCATTTCAATTGCAAAAGCAGGTATACACGCTACATTGAATGCGAGAACATCTATATTAGCAGCTGCAAACCCTATTGGTGGTAGATACAATCGTAAGGTTGGTTTAAGGTCAAATTTGAGCATGACTGCTCCAATTATGTCTAGATTTGATCTCTTTTTTGTGATTTTGGATGACTGTAACGAACGAGTAGATACTCAACTTGCGTCTCATATATTAGATTTACATATGTTACGGGATGCAGCAATCAACCCTCCATATTCTGCTGAAGAAGTTTCTCGCTATATTAAGTACGCTAAAACTTTCAAGCCAAAGATGACAAAAGAAGCAAGAGATTATTTGGTAACGAGATATAAAGAATTAAGAAGTGATGATGCTCAGGGTCTAGGTCGAGCATCTTATAGAATTACTGTGAGACAGCTAGAATCAATGATAAGACTCTCGGAAGCGATTGCGAGAGCAAATTGTACAGAAGAGATTTTGCCTAGTTTTGTCGCAGAGGCTTACGATTTATTGAGGCAATCGATCATTAGAGTCGAAATGGATGATGTTGAAATCGATGATGATGCCCCTAGTACCGAAACTACTGATGCTAATGCAGCAGATTCTATCCAGGGTATGGAACTTGAAACTGTAGACGAATCTGCTTTGAAGGAAGGACATGACTCTGTGGAAAAGAGCAAGAAAGCTCCTAGTATATCATATGATAAATACGTTGCAATGATGAATCTTCTTGTTAAAAGAGTATCGGATGATGATAATGCTGGAGGAGAAGGATTGACTGCAGAAGAATTAGTGAATTGGTACTTAACCCAAAAGGAAGACGATATTCAAAGTGAAGAGGAATATTATAGCGAACGCAAATTATGTTTCAAGGTTTTGAAGAGGCTTGTGAAAGACAGAATCTTGATGAGTGTAACTCATGACCTTAGTGGGGATAATCAGTTGCCTGAATCAGCAGCAATGGGTGGTATACCGCAAAATACAAGAACAGTATATATCTTACACCCTAATTGTGCTATCTTGGATTTCTTTGACCAAAGCAGACCTAGCACCGACCAAGAACACGCGACTGAGTAATCCAATATCGCTGGTCTGCTGTAATTTATTTAATAACAGATATATGTTCTTCTTCTATGTAGTATTAGTATTATCACACATTATTATGGCTTCAAAACAAAAAGATATAGATCCTATGTACTACTTCACTTGTCATTTACAGTTGAATATTTAGGTATAAATTTAAGATAATTATAACTCAGCTGAACATCTTACAGCTTCTCTATTTTGCTTCATATGAACATGATTGTTCCAAATTCAAGTTTTACGAAAAATCTAGTAATTATTTGACATATTGATCGAGCTAGCGGTATTTGGTGGTGGTGATCTTAACAAGTCTGTGTCTTTGGAGTCGATTTCAGATATCTTAGATATACTAAACTTGGACTGACCACTCAAATCAGACACACCACTATTGCTGGCATTTTTGTATTTTGCATCGCTCTGGGTAATACTATTCTCATCCATAAAATGGATATCGACTGACGAATCATCTGTATCACGAGAGCTTCCGAAATCTTGTTGCTCAGCGCAAGACTGACAATGTTGAATGAATGCTTTCGAATGGGAGAATGACCTTTGACAATTACGGCACCAACCAGGATCCTCCATAGAATCAGGTATCACATGCTCCTTATCTTGGACATAGTGTACCAACCTCAAATGCCTTTTTAACACATCCAACCTGTTGAATGCTCCTCCATTTCTATGACAGCTTTGATCCTTCCGCCAATAAGGACATTGGAATTCGGGTTTCAAGTGGGATTTGGCATGCCTTCTTAAATCTGAATTTCTCGAGAACGACCATTCACATCCAGGAAAAGAACATGAGAAGGGCTTATTCTTCGCTTTATCACCCGAAGGTATTTGTGGTTTTCTATGTGGATTTGAATTTTTTAGGTCCTTCATTTTGTATGGAAGGTGTACTACCTTCTTAGGTTCTGATGTATATGGTTCCATCGGTGCTCCAGGCACTATTTTATTATTATTGACGGTCTCAAGTACATCCCCTGGCTTTTTTGGAGGAGAAATGTTTTCCTTTTTGCTCAGTTCCTGATTGCTTCTCAAGTAGATAAGATTTGTAAGGTCCTGTCGTACGGAATCTTTCAGGCTCTCGGCTTGTGTCTTCCTGCCATCACCTGAGCTCGAATTAAGAGACTTTATCATGTCAATAGCATTCAAAGTAGGAGTTGCGTTGCGAAATAAGTTGGGATGGGCCATACTGCGCACAGACCCTATTCCATTCTCAACTTCAGAGGACACTCCTAGCAAGCTCGGAAATGCCTGAAGCTGAGAGTTTATTTCCCGTGCATCCTTGATGATATTGTGTAAGTTTAGGGCATTCTGAACCCCTTCGATCCTTGAGAAACTCTCTATTTTACCAACGACCGCGTCGATATCTCCCGTCTTGAGCCTCTTGTTCCCCGTATCGCCCAGTTCCTTATCCTCGAAATGACACATACCGGAACCTATTTCTACTCCATCGCCTGAATCGTCTCCTCCGGGAGCTAGATGTGGCTTTCTATCGCCGTTCTTTGCGTTTGGAGCCATTTCCTCTAAGTTAGTATTTGCAATTCCTTCATTTTTCATCTTACGCTCAAGGGTCTTGATGATAAAGTGCTTCTATATGTACGTTTTTTCAACCCTATTTGATAATTCCTTGTATATTATTGTCCAATCTAACCACCGTGTTTCCTTCACTTCCTATAATTCTATGAGATAAAGAGCATCACTTGATTTGATAGTGTTTTATCAAGCCTTTTGTAAACTCGATATGATATCCTGCACAATGAACAAGATTGCAGATTCTGCCTATGCTTCAAGTTGACTGGCACAGGAAGAGCTATAGAGTATGTTGTAAGTCCCTGGACTCAAGGATGGCTCAAGAATCTTCTACTGCATTTAGGTATATAGTTATTTTTTGGGTGGTTTTTTTTGTCTGAATCTATCAGTGGTAATTTTCACTAAGAAAGGACATAATGTTTGAAATTTTGCACTTTCTCCGTATTGATCAATTGCACGGGAAGACTAGTTCTTTTTTTGATCTAAAAGCATCCGAATGAAGAGAGAAGAGTAGACCAGAAGAAATTATCATAAATGGCACTTTAGTACGAGTCTTTGAAGGGGAGCACAGAATCCAAGGGATGCTTGCTTGCAGCTACGAAAGTGCGGCTTCTGACGGGGGTATCTATAAGACTATACTCTTTATTTTTTCCACACCAACGCCTTATGCTGAAAGGAAGCTAGTCACGAAAGACCTTTTGGCGACCCAGTTGACTTTGGGCCACCTATGGTAACTTGTAAGCAGCTCTTTGGCTTGGAGGAGTAATACGGATATGGTCACGTGATACAAATGACATTTTTACTCCACGAAAGCAGGCAGCAAGCTGAGCAAAACTTGGCCATAATTAGAGCAGTAATCAGAAGCAGAGATAGTAACATGAGCCAGTCCACCGACAAGAAACAAATTAACATTTTGAAGTTCGCCAACGATTCTGGTGAGTACAAGAGACAGGCATCGCTGTTCCGTAATTACATTTCTAGTGCAGCTGACTCGAAGTTCCCACCAGAAGCAGGACGCTACCACCTTTTTGTTTCGTTTGCATGCCCATGGGCGCACAGAACACTTATTGCAAGATTTTTGAAAGGATTGACCCAAATCATTGGGGTTTCTGTTGTGCACTGGCATATGGATGGCAATGGGTGGAGGTTCATTAACAACCAAGAGAAACAGGAGAGAAAGGGTGCTAGCGATTTGACCTTCGGAACAGAGGAGCCATTCTACGGGTTCGAAAGATTGAAACAGTTGTACTTCAAGGCAGACCCTAACTACGGCGGAAGGTTCACCGTTCCTGTTCTTTGGGATAAGAAGTTGGAGACGATCGTCAATAACGAATCAAGTGAGATTTTGAGGATGTTGAATACCGAGTTCAACAGCTTATTGCCCTCGGAGTATGCTTCCTTGGACTTGTATCCCGAGGCACTCAGAGGCAAAATTGATGAGTTGAATGACTGGGTCTACGACAACATCAACAATGGTGTGTACAAGACCGGATTCGCCACCAAACAAGAGGTGTACGACAAGGAGGTGAAGAATTTGTTTGCGCATCTCGACAAAGTGGAAGAGATCTTGAAGCAGAACTATGAGCTGCCCGAAAAGGTCGAGTTCTTGTTGGGAAACAACATCACCGAGGCTGACATCAGATTGTACACCACCATCATTAGGTTCGACCCAGTGTACCACCAGCACTTCAAGTGTAACGTGAGGATGATCAGGCACGATTACCCTCATATCCACCGCTGGCTTCGTTTGTTGTACTGGAAGATTCCTGGTTTCAGTGAAACCACTGACTTCCTCCATATCAAGTACCACTACACCAAGTCTCACATTGGTATTAATCCCCATGGAATCACTCCTTTGGGTCCAGTGCCAAACATTTTGCCCTTTTGAGTGCCCCGTTAGCTTAGTTTGACTTTTATTATGATTAAGGTATTTATATTATATGATTTCCTTACTGTGTAGCCAGCTTAAATCTCAAGCTGTGAAAAGTGAAAAAAAAAAGGGAAAACGACTAAAATACACGGGCAGTGTTCAACAGCCTTTCAGATAAAGGCACCTAGTCGTATATCATACTTGTAATACCTCCAGCTGACTGTAGTGCTAATCAGACACGAGAAGATCAGCATATCGTATAATGTAGTGAAGATTTCGAATAGTACACGTCGATAGACGGAGTGAGCTCGATTAGAGGTTGGGGCGATTTTTTAATATCTGGCGTTTTTTAGTCAGTGTGAACAATTTTTTTCAAATTCCTGGCATTGGAAGAAGAAAATACAAAGGACTCTAAGTCATCACCTTCTAATAGATATTAGAGGAGCTGCCATGAGAGGTAAGTAGTCGGAGAACAAGAATTGAGTCTGGAAGATGGCCGAGTATAGAACTAGGCTTAAAACAGATACTATATCAGGGGTTGAGAAGCACATCAGACACTAACCAAATTTAGACTATAAGATTGTTGTTCTAGGAGCAGGAGGAGTAGGTAAGTCGTCTGTGACGGTGCAGTTTGTCCAGGGGGTGTACGTGGAAAGCTACGACCCTACAATTGAAGATTCATACCGTAAGCAGATAGAGATTGACGGACGAGCATGCGACTTGGAGATCTTGGACACGGCCGGAATAGCGCAATTCACGGCGATGAGAGAGCTCTACATCAAGTCCGGAAAGGGGTTCTTGCTCGTGTACTCTGTGACGGACGAAAACTCGTTGAAGGAGCTTTTGTCCTTGCGTGAGCAGGTGTTGAGAATAAAGGACTCGGACAGCGTGCCCATGGTGTTGATCGGAAACAAGTGCGACTTGGAGAACGACCGTGTGTTGAGCATCGACGACGGTGTCAAGGTGTCCGAGGACTGGGGCATGGTGCCCTTCTACGAGACCAGTGCCATGTACAAGACCAACGTGGACGATGCGTTCATCGACGTGGTCCGCCAGATTATGCGCAAGGAAGCCGCGTCGAGCGCCGAGAAGAAGCAGCTCAAGGAGGCTCAGAAGCAGAAGGAAGCCAATCCTCCTGCGCGTGACGAGCCTGCTGCTCACGAGCCATCCTCCAAGGAGAACCCAGACTACGTCCGCACCAAACAGTCCTCCCCGACGAAGCAGACCTCGTCCAAGAGCAAGTGCTGCACCATTGTGTGATCCCACACTCCCCCGTCTCTCTTTCGTCGCGACCCTTCGCTGTGCGACGCCCGCTCCTTTATTCTTTTACTTCTTATCGCCTTCTAGTTTTCGCTAATTTCGTCTTAACTGAGAACTGACTCGCGATTTCTATACATGACTATATAGAGAAAAAAAATGAACATTTTACGTTATTAGCTCCACCCTGTTCTCCAATCCTGACGGCCACACTCGCCGGTCCAGCCGTAGCTCCTGTAGAGCCGCAATCCTCCGCCTGCCACCACCTCGTATTTCCTGACTCGGTAAAATGCACAGAAGCTCATTACGCGTACCAAAAAAAAGAAGGAACTGGTAAAGGAATTGCTGGTGTATTGATACCCGCGAGATTCGAACTCGCGCCTCCGGAGAGACCAGGACCTTACCCTGGCGCCTTAGACCAACTCGGCCAGAGTACCCAATTCCTGATGTAACACCAGAATATTTTGGCTTATAAGCATTTGATGATGATAATTAATTAATACCGTTAGGCAGAACGGAAATGGCAGAGCCGTATAACGGAACAGTAGGGCACCGTGGGCGCACTAAATTGATTAGGGTGTCGACAAGAGCAGAACAGGAAGGAAATTGAGCCAGGGCAGAAGGAGGAAACAATCGACAGATCAGCGTGAAAGCAGGGACGAAAATCAGGAGGAAATTTCACTATATAGGGCGAAGAGGTGATTTGAAAAAAAAAGGCTCACGAGACCATATAGAGAAACGGAAACGAATAGCACGAGCAGCACGCCAGGAAGCAACAAGACTAGACATAGAATAAGACAGTGGAGATGATACTGAGTCTCTACATGGCGCCATGGGTGCCGGCGTTCGAAACGGCGGTGTCGGGGCAGAGAGCAGGCAGCAACAGTGTGCCATTTGTGCTGTTCCAGTTTGCCACGGTCGACCAGGAGGGCAGTCCCAGGGTGCGGACGCTTGTGTATAGAGGGTATCTTTTTGGGGACCGGCTGACGAACGTGCCCACTTTTGTGACCGACAGGCGGATGGGCAAGTACGGCGAGCTTTTGCACAACGACCGATTCGAAGCGGTGTTCTACTTCTCGGAGAGCAGGAAGCAGTTCAGGCTTCGGGGAAGGGCCCGGCTTATCGACGGCGAGCACACGCCGGTGATCGACACGTCGAGCGTCCGGCAGCAGACCATGAACAACAAGATGGCGCTGTGCCACGACGACAGCGATCAGGAGCGGGACGAGCTTGCGGTGTCGGTGGCCAGCACGCTGGGCGCCAGTAAGACCGCCGCCAGCACGGCTGCCGCCACCCCTGCGGTGGGCCGGGGCGGCGGCGGCCCCCAGGCTGCGCCGCTCGACCACGGCCTCATCTCGCCGTCGCTCACTGCGTCGCTCTTGGAAAAGAGCGCCCACGGCTTGTCCTACACCAACTTGCAAGGCTGGTCCGAGTCCCACTACTCGCCGCCGTCCCCCGCAGAGTGGCACGCCGAGGTCAGAAGACAGTGGGACCAGCTCAGCAAGCCCATGAAAAAGTCCTTCCGCAAGCCGCCCCCCAGAAGCCCCATGTCCGACGCCAGCCACAAGCTCATCGACTCGCTCAGCAGGGGTGTCGACGGCAAGAAGGACGACGACGGCTTGAAGAACTTCGCCGTCGTCGCCCTCTTCGTCGACCACGTCGACTTCTACGAGTTGGACAAGGACAGAAGATACGTCTACGAGAGGGACCCCTACCACCAGTGGGTCGAGCAAGAGGTGTGTCCCTAGCCCCCGCTCCCCTTGTTTCTCCCCCCTTTACCCACCGCTGCTCGCCTACCCACACCTACTATATACCACTATATACCTACTACCTCTACTACATTACTCCTTTACTGTTTTTCCGTGGAAATCTCGTCTCTTAAGACCCCAATGGCTCTTCCCGTATACTAAGGGTCGATTTTCGCACCATATAATTTTTTGCAATAAAAAACCCACTATTTCGCCTTTGTTTATTTATATTAAAGTTTATTGATTCTTCTTCTTTTCTTGAAAGACCAAAGTTCAGTTACAGGATAATTAGCTGATAGGAAGATAGACAGTGGAAGATGGCGCCTAGAACTAAAGTGAGCAAGAAGGCGGTTTTGGCGAGACCAAAATTGACGTACAAAGGTAAGTTACAGATAAGTGCACAGAAGGTACACGAAGCGCAGTGGTAAAGGGTGGTAGAGAGGTGGAAATAAGATGAAAAGAACGTGAAAAGGACAGCACTAACCGGACGCAGACATGATCAAGAAGTCTATCCAGACGTTGAACGAGCGCAATGGGTCGTCGTAAGTATTTTGGAGCGGCGGGGAGCCGCGGGCTGGGGAGCAGTCTGGGCGCACGAGCAGAAACACTAACATAGAGCAGACGACAGGCGTTGAAAAAACACCTCCAGTCGACGTACGACGTCAAGGCTGCTAACTTCGACGGGTTGTTCAACTTGGCGTTGAAGAAGGGGGTTGAGAGCGGCGAGTTTTTGCAGCCCAAGGGCGCGTCGGGGCCCGTGAAGTTGGTCCGCAAGGGAGCACACGATGCGGCGGCCAAGCAGAAGAAGGAGGCTGGCCGCCCGCTGACGGCCAAGACGGCGGGCAAGCGTGCTGTGCCCGCCGCGCGGAGCAAGGCGGCGGCGAAGAAGCCGCTGGCCAGGGCCAAGCCCGCGGGCAAGGTGTCGAAGCCCAAGGCAAAGCCCAGGACCAAGCCCGCCGCAAAGAAGCCGGCTGCAAAGGCGTCGAAGAGCGCAGCGAAGCCCAAGAACGGCGCCAGGAAGGTCGCCACCAAGAGCAGAAAGTGATCTGCTCGCGTGCCGCGGCCTTGCGCGCCAGGTAACTGTTGATATTAATTTTTTTTGTACCCCCAGGGTTGTTTTCATGATGTTTTTCTACCGTACTTTTCAACTTTTTTTTCTGGTAAAAGAAAAAGTCCCCTCTATCTTACTTCTCACTTCTTTTCTTCCACCACGAAACGCCTGACTTCAATGTTGTATTAGTTCCAGTGTTTTTACTTTTTTCTTTTAGTCTCCTTCATTCCTTAAGTATGTAGCCGTGTTTAAAATATACAAGTGGAAAATTAACGGTATCGCGATATGAGATTTTAGGCAAGTCTGGTCTTTTGCACTTAAGCAAGCAAGAAGAGACGCTAGTAGAGAGGGAGACTGATGACATCGAGCGGAAGCGTGCTAGCTAAGGGAGGGCCACCGATCGTGATGATCGTGGCAGCGCTCGTCCCGGAAATGGGGATAGGCTTGAAAGGTAAGATGCCGTGGAGACTAAAGAACGAGATGGCGTATTTTAGAAAAGTCACTAGTGCCACCAAAGAAACAGACGGGATAAACGCGGTGATAATGGGAAGGAAGACGTGGCAGTCGATCCCTGAGAAGTTTCGCCCGCTTCCCAAGAGGTTGAACGTCGTGTTGTCCAGAACGCAGCACGACAATGACGAAGATGAGATGGTGCTCCACTGTCATTCGCTCGAAGAGGCGTTGGCCAGGGTCAGGCAGTACAGTAGGCCCGTGGAGAAGGTCTTCATCATGGGCGGCGGCGAGTTGTACAACCAGGCACACCAGATCGGACTGGTGGAGCATTTGCTCCTCACTGAGATTAGAGCAAGCAGGCCGGTCGAAACTGATACGCGACTCGAATTCCCAGTGCACGGCGACCTGAGCCCTTGGTCCAGGCAGTCGCACGCCGCTCTACAGGAGTTCGTGGGCCTAGAGGTCGAGGATAAGGAGATAATAGAGGGCGATTTCACATACGGGTTTGCCTATTTCAAAAGAGATCAAAGCGGTCGAGACCACTAGGATAGTTACGACTACGACCATTTCATTTTTTTGCTATTATGTTACATTATATACTACGTAGCTGTATCTACGCCAAGTAGTAGCTGTTCAACTGAGATATTTCGTTGCAGAGGTTCCACCAGCAACCGGTCCTATTTTTTTTCAACACAGACTCATAATAGAATAACTCGTAGAACAACCTCAAGTTTGGTTGCACAATAATATTAAATCTTGTGACCCGAAGTAGCAAGTATGCATCTCTTAAGTCGAGATTTTTGTGCTTCATGAACAGAGCAATGGCTAACGAAACCGACCTTGACACCCCAAACTGGCAGTGTATCATCGTGCGGCCGGAGCTGGAGGGATGCGGCAAGATCTTGTCCTGCAAGTATTCGGGCGCAGAGAGAAGCAATGGAAGTATCGAATCCCTCCCGTCGTCCTTGAAATTAGACACGTAGATCACCTCAGACAAGAGAGGACTCCTAGGCATGAACGGCAAATGAATAACGTACAACATGGACTTCCCGTTGTTAAATACGAATGCAGGCTTGATGACACGGGAGTCTTCACGACATAGGGTGCCTTGTTCATGCTCCAACACAATCCCTAGTTCCTGCAACCATAATGGCTTTTCCCCCATGCTGATAATCGTACGAATTTTGCAGTTGTTCATGACAGTAAACGAGCTTGCGTGGCTGACAGAACCCACGTAGATGGAGTTCAGCACTTTGCTGGGGAAATTATTATCGCTTTCAAAGTTGAACCAGTCATAACTTTGCTGAAGAGAATTAGCAATGTGCTTCGTGTAAAACAGGTTTATTTCAGAATAGTTTAGTTCCTTAACCAAGCTAGCGTCATTGAACCTGAATTCTTTGACCCAAGCAATGAACCGCTCTAGCTTCTTCAAGAAAATTAGATCGCTCTTGAAAAAATGGAATTTGTTCTCCTCCAGGCTCGTTAGTGTCAAGATGACGTCCTCAAGGATGCCTTTCCCACCATCAACCTTTAAAAGGCAACCCAAGGCCAAGAGAATCAATGACTGGCCCGTGAAACCATCCTGAGAGAAGATGAACACTCTTCTTTCCTGAGATATACATAAATATATTAACTTTAAGAAGTTCAAAAAACTCAATGTTTGATCAAACGTGATGCTAGAAGAATCAAACATGCCGGAGCTGGGGAACTCCAAGTATATGTGCTTGAAATGGCTGTTTTTTACCATCAACTTTTCCAAAACTGGCAAGTCTGGAAACAGTGCCTTATCGTGACAGTTTATAATGAGATAGAATGTATGAGGCTTGTCAGACATGAGCTGGTAGTCGAGAAAGTTACCAGAGTATATGTTCTTCATGGGGTTTTTCATCGAGCTCATCTGGCGAAGAAGCGTCTGCTCCTGAAGATACAAGTCAAGTTGACCCTCCACAATATACGGTGTCTTGGGCTCGATCCAGTCCGACTCTGGGATATTGACAATATACACAGATCTGCCAGGACCCAAGCGTCTTAGAGTCCGGGCCGCACTCAAGTTGGTTTTGAAGTCTGCAGAATCGTTGAACACAACAAAGTTGGACAATGAGGCAGCGATCTTCTGCTGGCTGGCGTAGTTGCGATTGTCGAGCAACGTAGACGCCGAGGACGTCACGCCGCTGATGTGGTCCAATCTCTCATAATCGACGTACTCAATATGCTCCTGGTACTCCAGATCAACGTCCTTGTCCTTTATGGTGAGGATGTCGTCTATAGAGCACAGGTTTACCAAAGACCTTTCGCTTTCCTTGGTGTCGACAAAGACCGTGTAGAAATGATTTGGCTGAGACATACTGGGCTCAGCACCCCCCTGATCTTCATCGTCCAAGAAGAAGCCCCGTTGAACGTGGTTGGTCAAGCAGTGAAGAAATGGAAAAACCTCTGCCGGCAGAGGCACGGGAAGGCTGTAGTAGAAATCCAAAAAGTCGTTCAACTGGGCCGACGTGCCAATGCAATAGATGCCATCCTCGCCCTGCACCTTCTGTAACTGTCCATGGAACCACTCGATCCACGATTCTCGACTCTCAAACCCTGCTCTGCACCGAAATGTAGCAACTTCCTCTTTTGGGTCACCAATAGCCACTCCATCTATACACCCTCTGAAGACATCGTTTTTGCCAGGCTTGCGCAACAGCCTCCCCGAAGTGAGGGAATACGTTCTGGGCGTGCTGACATGTCTGCTTACCGAATCCAGCGGCAGCACGACACTGACCTGGTCTTTCTGGTCCTCAACTAGACACTCCAACAAGCTCATTTGCGCGGCCAAGGTAAAGTCCTTCTCTGCTTGATACACCAACGCTGAAATACACTATGCCGGACGACTATCGTCGATATACGTCCCTCTGTGATCTACTGTGACCGTCTTGTGTTTTCTCTACTCTTTGGTAACGGTGTTTGCTAGGTATTCCTGTTCGCCCGAGCAGCTCCGTGTGCTCCTGCGCCAATGTGCTTTAGCTAGACCAAACAGACTAAATAAGACAAAACGTGCTGAGTCCAACACTTTAACTTCCACCTTAGATCTTATTCACTAGCAGTATAGTGTTTTCCTAAGCACCAGGGCCTCCCAAGATCTTATATATGTCCTGGTCTGAAATGTAAGCTTCAGACCATTGCCTTTTATTGATCTCTACCTGCTGAATCTCATAATCCTCAACCCGACTCCTTCCATTTTGCACCTTGCTGTACAGAGCTGTATCTGTCTAGTCTATCTGCAAACCGTGCACAAATGGTAAGCGTAGGCCCACAGGCAATCGCCCACTTCAGGTGAACGTCTTGTACATGGAACTGTGCCAGATTTCTGCCCCCACGACAGTCTCATGCGCTCTGCCTCTATGTCTCGAACATGCGAGCTGAAGGGCCCTAATTTCACCCTACATATGGACCAATCGCTCACCGTGGTGTCGTTACGCGAGGAGCAAGTATTTCGGTATGGCCCACTCCAGGCATGAAATTTCACTCGTAGCTGGACGTAAATCACTGGTGTTGGCGTTCTAACGACGCCTTGTTCTTTTTGCATGTCTCGCCAAACACAGACGTGAAGAGCCAGACCTGGACCAGGCATGCTTCAGCTGGATAGAGCCGAGAACATCCCTCCCTGTGTAACATGAACACCCAGGTGCAACAACGCCTACTTGCTATCGTAGTCGAATTCCACCTGCCGGCACGTGACAAACAGCCGACCGTTGGAGCGGTGATGTGTGTACTGCACATAGACATAGTTCCAGGACCAAGGCTTTGGAGCTGGGACGGTTCCGTTTCGTGCTTCTGGTGGGACTGGGGTGGAGGTGGACCTGTGATGGCTGTTTCAACGGGCTTGTTGAATCGCCGGCAGTTTGTTCGAAGGATGGCCTCTGGACCGCGAGCTAGGGAGCGCATGGACCCAGAGCTCAGCGCCCTCAGGAGAGATACGAGGGAGGCAAGGAGCGTTTCAGCATGCGATGCCATGTAGTGTAGGCTGTAGTTGATGCAGTGAGTAGTGGAGGGTCGGAGGCAGCGGCAGCAGCGACTTTGTGCCTCAGAGTCGGCCTGCGCCAGACAGGGGTCTGTGGACCATGGAGCGGGAGTCCACAAACTTCGTTTGTGGGCTTCGAGACCGGCCACAGAGAGCCGTGTAGCGCAGAACAACACAGTGACCGCCTCTGCTTGTGTGAGCAGCATGGGTCTGGAGAGGAGAGTGGAAAGCCTTTCTGGAACCGTGCGAAAAGGTATAGACAACGAAACAAGGCCAATTACCAATGAAAGTTCGAGCCAGCAGAAACAGCATCTTGGCCGTGGTTGCTGCGTACGCCGCCACAGAGACACTAGCATCCAGAAGCACCGTCTACTTAACGGTTACAAAGACGGTGGAGCGGCTCAGCAGCAAAGACGGGCCTTGGAGCGTCTCCAACAGCATCACAAGTGCCAAGGAAAACGTCAGCACAGGCAGCTCGCACAGAGGCGTGAACCTGGCCCCTACGGTGAGCATTAGTGGATCGCCAGAAGCGCACACTCTCTCGCAGAGCCCTGCAGCAGATCTCCGCGAGCAAGAAAGCGACGACGAGGATGAAGACGATGTCGACTTTTTCAACGAGGGCTACTTGATGATCGGAAAAAAGAAGACTAAAGTACAGAAGACTAAAACACAGAAGAGCTCCACGAAGGTAGACACCTCCAGCTTCTCTACCAGCTCAAACATAGCCTCCATAACTTCATTTCCAGGGCCACCTCACGGAACCTTTTCGGCCCTGGACCCCCAGGACAATTTCGCACCCATTGCGACTGGTGATAAAGGAAACAACTGGACCACTCCAAACCAAACACATTCAAAGGTATACTATAGGCCCATAAATGGCACAACTGAGCCGAATGTCACACGAAGCGTCAGCGGAACATATATAACAGTCAAGTTTCCTTCGTTTTCGAGTGGAGTGAAGAACACTAGCAGTTTTGGGAAACCGAGCACTCAGGTTTCCTCATGGGCTCCCATCAGCACTGAAAAATTCCCTACCACCGAGTTCAGCACACACACCTATAGCGATACAGAGACGCAGAGCACTACAGAGGCAGCTTCTTCTGGTTCCGATTCGCAAACAGAGGTAGAGTGGTCAGAGACATCGGCCCCTGAGCCCGTTTCCCTGACCTGCCACACAGACGAGGAACCCGGCAGCATCACATCGCCGCCAAAGCCCGTGGAAGACATACACTCCACCATCTACACAAGCGACACGACCTCCTCAGAAGCGCTGGAAGTGACTATCCCATGGCCCTCTTTTCTGGAGACCCAGGATGCGACTTGGGATGAGACGACCGAGACATACGCAAGCTTCTCAGCATCGGTTCCTGAAACCACAATTACTCCGACAGAGACAGCAACGCACACCTCTCACACCTCTGCTGCTCCTCGCACAACTGCCACAGATACCGCAGACACGATTGTCGAGTCCCCATGGCCCATAGTTGACTCGTCTGAGTCGATGAGCTCCTCGTCCAGCCCGGCTCCTACAACGTCAGAAGGGCCACCTCCACCACTGTCCACTCGTGCGCTGCCTCTGACACCTACACAGTTACAAACGGCGGAAGAAAGGGAAGCGGCGTCCGTAACAGAAAATACAAAACTCTCGTCGTCCGCTCGTGAAACTGCCACTTCGTCATCTCGGGCCCCAGCTGTGTCGCAGCCTTCTACGCAGCTCTTTTCGCCTGTTTCATCGTCCACGCCCGAAACAGACGCCCCAAACACCAAAAGCTCATCCCAGGCAAAGAGCACGGCGTCCAGCTCCACATCCAAGCCAAAAACGACCCTCTCTCCATACACCCTCCGCCAAAACACCACGGAAAAGCTCAACATTACCAAGCTGGTCTCCGTCGTCCCTCCCGAAAAAACGGTGAACTACTTTTCGTCTGGCTCCATCGTGGAATTCTGTTACTACATCTTAATCCCATGGATATCATTCATGTTTCTCTTCTGATCGGGTGAATCCATTGAGGTCCACTTTTGATTCAGTTACTCAAAGGTTTTTTCAATGGTGAGGTTGGAACGAGGAAACCTTATGTCCATAATTTTTGTGTAACTATATTTACTGACAGGCATCAAAATTTTCGTTAGTTAGTTTCTATAAACATTAGATAGACCAATCAATCTACAAAGAAAGATGGCAGAGGTATGTAATCAAAGGAGCAAAAGGCGAAAGAGACAGTGTATACTAACAAGTTAGGTTAAAAGAACAATAAGAGTGACGACAGAACAACATATCATGAAGGATGTACCACCAGTGGAGAACTACCCCATGAGACAGTGGTGGATTCAAATCACGATGTTGGATCAATCAGGCAACGAGATTGCTGCCAACATCTTGGACAAGGTGACGTACACTTTGCATCCGACATTTGTGAATCCCATAAGGTCAGTGAAGGCCGCGCCGTTCAGAGTCGAGGAACAGGGCTGGGGAGAGTTTGACATTCCCATAACCGTGCACTTGGTAGGGTTGTCGGGCAAGCAAAGCGAACGAAAGTTCAACCACGATTTGAACTTCTTGCAGGAAAAGTACACCAGTGATCACGTTATATCGATCCCCACCAACAAGTCTCAAATATTGAACAACCTTTTACTTGAGAGCGGTCCTGTGCCCAGCAACGACGGGCTAGACGTGTCTAACAAAAGAAAGACAGATGCGGATTCTTCCAGCAAGTTGAAGAAGCAAAAGAGTTCTAATGGTGCGGGCGCAATGAAAGGACTGGTTGATTTGGAGAAGTTGGCGAACGGCTTGACCAAGTTGAACGAAGACGACCTCATAGTCATAGTCCAGATGGTCACCGATAACCGCACCAACGAAATGAACATAAAAAACGACGTCGACAATGGCGAGTTCACGATGGATTTGTATACTTTGCCCGAATCGCTTTTGAAAAGTCTTTGGGATTACGTCAAAAAGCATACAGGAGAAGCCTGAGCGATGATGTTGATGCACTTTTGATATCAATGCGAGAATTCCCTATACACCTGAACTGGCACTAATATTCTTGACCTTTTCTTGCTATGATGTGTCTATTATTATGTTTTTAAAGGTCACTAGTAGAGGGAACAAAAGAATCGAAGAATGAAAAATATAGATAGGAGGAAATCTACTAGTTCAGTTCCTTAATAAATTTGTAAAATTATAATACTACATATATTCTTCTTTCCTTTAGAAATGAATAAATTTATACTATGCATTGATGTTACCTATTGTAATTTATCAGTCAACAGCAGATACTTTAAATATATATCGTCCATTTGACTCAAATTAAACATAAGTGTCCCATTACCAGTGGCCCTCAATACTTATTCAACGTCATGCCGGTACTTCGATTATGCTGCCCATACTTTTATGGTTTGGTCCCAAGATGCGGTGCAGAGTGCTATTCCATCAGGGCTAACTCTAACCTGATTGACCTTATTCAGATGCCCTGCGAAGCCCAATTTCCCCACAACCTGGCCCTTCAAGGTGTCCCATAGTATACACCCATAGTCAGCATAACATCCATATATTAAACGTCCTGATTTGCTTAGATCAAGAGAAACAATGCCAGGCATATTGTAGTTCGAATCAATTGAATCAGCCTTACTGACCTGATCCGCCGACATGGGACTGTTGTTACCATGGGGCTGTAAACTTTGAGTCTCATTAGACGTCAAAGACGAGACTAGTGAGTAAGACTGGAGCTCGCAGTCACTTCTCATGTCGAAGAGCCGTATTACTCCATCATCAGATCCAGTAACAAAGGAGTGGTTTTCAGGAAAAGTTTTCACGCAATTGACATCGCTATTTGATATGGAGAAACTTTGGACTGAGTATTCACATCTGGGGTCCCATATCTTGGCATAGCCATCGGCACTGCCTGATACAAAGAGGGGCCTACTGGTGTGAGTTCCTACGTCGTTAAACTTCGACACAGAAAGAACGTCGCCTATGTGCTCAACAAAGTCCCTGACCTTGCTGCCCTTGACCATGTCCCACATGGCGCACGTCATATCGCCGCTACTGGTTATAAGATGATGGTTGCTGGTAAAATCGCAGTCGGAAATATAGGCTCTATGTCCCTTGAAAACAGAGTTTATCAGACTATAGAATTGCTCGTATTCGCTCAAGCCCGGCTGTTTCGAGGAAACATTGTACACCGTAAGAGTGTTGTCCAACCCACCTGAAGCCACGTTCTCACAGTTGGGTGAAATAGCGCAGGTAAGAACCCACTGGTTCTCTAGGAAAATCGCTTTTTTCTTAAACCCCGTTACTATGTCCCATAGTATTAAGTATCCGTCCTGGCTAGCAGACAAAATCTGGCTCGAGTTGGAGCTCCATCGTACCTGAGCAACCTTATTCTGGTGTCCTCGAAGCGTATGGTAGAGCTTTAGGCTGATCAGCTCAGCCAATAGTGGACTTATCAGATACGCAGCCTTGACCAACGTAGTATCCCGTATCCGCAAGTGTATATCTTCGACCTCCCCAAATAATGCCTTAGCCTCTTTCTTGGCCTGGGCAATCTGCTGCTGTATATCTCCAGTCTTGAATGTGCCGCCAGACATCAACCTGCTGTGTTCTTATCTCTTTTGCTAAGCACCGTTTGCTAAGCACCTCTAGCTATTGATGGTTTATAGTTTTATCCATAGATTTCGACCAATCCGGAACAAATGCAAAACTAATAAATCTCCCTCCTTGCTGTCTATTTCATCGACTCTTCTCTGTTCCTTGAGAATTTCCCTTAATATACTTCTATCGTACAAATTGTCCCGATAGGTGGTGACATTACCACACGATGGCTGAGACTACCACATTTCCTCTACAGGACCTTCGGAGAATCATTCGACACCTGTAGAAGCACCCCTGCGACCCCTCATAGAAGAAAGGGAAAGATAGTCAGGACCTATATACATTCTTAGATATTTGTGATGCTTTTCAAGAGATATTTCACATATTTAGGTTGGGACATAATAGCTCATCGCTGCGAAATATTTATGTCCTTACAGAGGAAATGAAAAATTGTCTATAATTGATTAAAGTAACAATATAGTTCGTAGTATAGTTATACAGGTAGAAGAAGAGAAGAAGGGAAGTAGTAGACACCTCGTAGATGATGAAGTAGAAATGAAATTAGGGAGGCAGTGGATTGTGAAGGAGAGAAAGGAAAAGCTGGGGACTTGCAGAGGAAGGGGAGAGAGAAGGAAAGAAGATGCCTAGGATATGTGCTGTAGCACTGAAATGATGTAATTCACAGCCTGTTTTCCAGGCTAACAGGAGGTGGTACGGGGGCTGCAGCTGTCTTCTTATTTCTATTAGCTCTCTTGGAGGATTTCAGTCGATCGTCTCTCTCCAAGTCGCCAGTGACCTTTTGTAGGTAGCTTGGGACAGGTAGGCCAGCCTTGAGGAAGAACATCTTCCAGTTCCGGGCTTTGTCCTTCAACTGGACCTGAGATCTGTTTTTCAATGCCTCAGATATCTTACCTCCAGCGCCGAAAAGCTCGAGAATCGTCGACCACAGCGGGCCCTTGAGCTCCAATGCATGGCGCAAGGCCTTTTCTTCTTCCCTCGTCCAGGGGCGTCTTTGCAAGCTTTTCTGCTTTCGATTAGGGTTGATACGAAGATGGATCTGTTGCTCGAGTATCTCAGATGGTAGCAAGGCGCTGGTGATGTCGTTAATATCCTGGCTCTTTGGCCCTTCAGAACTGTTACCAGATGTAGAGGGAAAAGAGGAATCTTGCAGTTGTTGAAGTTGATGATTCTGAAACTGCTCATTTTCAGATTGTGCAAATTCAGCCTGTTTAATTTCCTCCGACTTATCTCTCGTTGGAGAACGACCTTTTCTTCCCCAGACCAAAAAGTTCATATTCTTTGCTGCGTACTCTATCAAGTCCTTCAAGAAATTGATCCACTCAAATTCCTCACTTATGTCCTTGGTGGGAGGATAATTTAAAAGAGACTCTTTCCTTAATTTGCACAGTTCAATGAAATCTACCTCACTAGGTGTAAGCGCCTTAACCTTTCTTTTAGTCTGAAGGAGCTCTTCTATGTTATCTGGTAATATGTCGTTCAAAATTTCTTCTCTCGAACGCTCATCTGCTTCCACAGCTGAAATGTATGCTTGTGTTTTCAAGTTCAAATATAATGAGGCCTGCGGCTTGAAAAGACGTCCACACCTATCTCCTACTGCATTATTAAACCCACTCTGGACTCCTGAATTGTTCGGGCTCATATTTGATAACGAATAAGTTGGATCAAGACTATTAGCAGGACAGAAAATGTCTAAGAATGACTCGTTCAAGTAGAAAAACCCAACTTCGATTGTACCTAAAGTTGCACCGAGAAATGTGGCCAAATTAACTTTTCGTAAAGTCAGCTCAATCAGCTGTTCTCTTGCTCTGAAAATGCTGGGGGTCTTGTCTCCCTCTTTCCACATCCCAGGAGCAATGTGCTCAACATTCAAAAACGGATCTTCTTCAGAATACAATTTTTTTGTGAACTCGAATAAAGAAGTCAAGTCTCGATAAGCTGCACCAGACGGCGTGTCCGCACGGGCTGCTAAGTCCAAAACTTTCTGGTAAGAGCTATCAGATATAACCCTTAACAATTGCGTGGCAAGGTTATCGAGCACAGGCAAACTATTAATTAATAATTGAATTCTTGGAGGGAGGTAATCTGCTGCAACAATAGGCAAAGGAAGAATCACCGAGTTTAAGTTCATAGAAGGGGTAACAGAGGGTATTTGCGTTGATATAGCATTGTATGCTGCTAAAGCAGAATTTGGGTTGAAGAGTTCTGAGTTAGCAGGGACATTTAATTCACTACTGAAAAGATTATTGTGATCTGTCTTGTCCTTTTCCAGCTGATTTTCTCTATCAAAAGATATAGAGGAAGTCGAAGCTTCTCGTAACTCGTCAGCAATTGCATGAAGAGGATCCTTTAGTGTATTTCTCTCATACTGTTTGTTGTCGGAGATGTCATCCTCAAGGTTCTTATGACCGTCCCGGATGGCTTTTTCGAAAGCAAAATTGAGAGCATCCTCTGACTGTCGCGTCTCTTTATTAGAATCTTCATCTCTAGCACCAGGTGGGTTTTCATTGCCTTGTGCTTCAATTTTGTCATTTTCATTCTTAGTTAATGAATCACTGGCATAGTTTTCTTTGTGCCCTATCAACTCAAACAGGGTGTCTTCACGCACATGACTATCTGGATGCTGACCAAAAAGGTTTTTACCATCAGCGGACTCATGGTGTTCGCTGTCTTCGTGACTGTGAGTAGTCAGCTCATCCGCATCCTGTTTTTCTGGTCCATCATCACTTTCCTCTACCTTCCTCCGCTTGGACGGGGCCTCTCTGTCTTCGGTAGCCGATTCCCTTTCATCAAGAGACTTATCCTCCTTCGAAGACTCTATTTCACCCAATTCATTTGTCATTAAATGCTTACGCTCATTTATAGACTCAGTGATCATCTTATCAAGCTCTTCGATGTTAATGTCAACATGCTCGTTTGAGTGCATCTGAGACCCTCTCCGGCCATGATCGTCGGGAATTATCTCATTGCTACCATCTTGGCTATTACTATGTAACTCTGGATCCACTCCAGGCCTAGTTTCGTTTCCCTTTGGCAGGCTGTCCATCACGTCGCAAGCTTAAGATGCCTTATATTTATGTTTTAATTATTTCTTATTCTTCACCTGCGACATTTTTGTTTCTTATTCGATTGCAACATACCGCGACATTATACGCGACATGATTTTATCTACTGCCATGCTGACGAGTGCAACACTGATTTTTCACCACCATCAGTACCAAGTGCCGCACAGAGGATCTCTACGGGAGTGGCTACATTACGGTATCTAGTCAGATTCTAACTAGAGACTCGATAGTGTCTTACAGCGACGGGCTGAAGCCTTAAAGGCGTAACAAATGCTTATTTTAGTATTCCACATCTTGGAACATTATTCATAGCAGTATTGCAGAAATATCATTTTCCTTAGCAGCTACTAAAAACTCGAAAAAATATCCAACAACATGAGCAAAATACGGCATCACACCGCCTTTAAAATCAGGATAGCAGAGACAAAGTCACATTTGTAAAACATGTATAGATATGGATATCGTGGTCCGAGTCCGCGCTAACTTCCAGAATAAGCATATGCGCTAACAATTATCACCACTATATAAAAGAGAAAGTTAGTACCTATATTGCTCTGTAAAGTTTGAAATATTGTATAACTCAAGCAATATAAAGCATGACTATCAGTGAAAAGTATTTCTCCAGCGAGCCAAAAGGCCCAGTCGTCAAAAGTGAAACTGTGCCAGGGCCTCAATCTCAGACAGGAATCAAGTCGCTTGGAAAGGTATTTGATAGCAGACCCCTGTACTTCATAGCAGATTATGCCAAGTCCTTAGGGAACTATCTCGCTGACGTGGATGGAAATGTCTACTTAGATGTTTACGCTCAAATCGCTTCGAATCCGTTGGGATACAATAATCCAGCATTGATTGAGACTGCTAGATCAGATAAGATGATAAGAGCAATTGTAGATAGACCAGCATTGGGAAATTTCCCTGGAACGGATTTAGAGGAAACCATTCAAGCATTACTCGATGTGGCTCCAAAGGGTCAAGATAAGGTCTGGTCCGGGCTCTCTGGAGCCGATGCCAATGAATTGGCATTTAAGGCTGCGTTCATTTGGTACCAAGGAAAGAAGAGAGGATTCACCAAGTCTTTCAACGACGATGAATTGACGTCTGTGATGAATAACGAGCAACCTGGTTCGCCGGAGTTGGCCATTCTCTCTTTTAATAGGGCGTTCCACGGTCGTCTTTTTGCTTCCGGATCTACAACTCGCTCCAAGCCAATCCACAAGCTTGACTTACCCGCGTTCAAGTGGCCTAAGGCAGAGTTCCCTTCATATAAATACCCATTAGACAAGCATGAGACTGAAAACAAGAAGGAGGACGTTAGATGTTTGGCTATTGTGGAGGATTTGCTCAACTCGTGGCCTGTACCAATTGCAGCTGTCTTAATAGAGCCAATTCAATCTGAGGGAGGAGACAACCATGCTTCCAAGGAATTTTTCCAGGGATTGCGTGATTTGACCTTGAAGAATGGTACATTATTGATCGTAGATGAGGTTCAGACCGGTGTCGCTGCCACCGGTAAGATGTGGTGCCACGAACACTTTGATTTGTCCCCACCACCTGACCTTGTTACCTTCTCCAAAAAATTCCAATCGGCCGGTTACTTCTTCCATGACTCTGAGTTAATCCCTGCCCAGGCATACAGACAGTTCAACACCTGGTGCGGTGACCCAGCCAGAATGATCTTGGCCGGTGCCATTGGAAAGGAAATTAGCAAGAATAATTTAGCGCAAAGAGCAAAGGAAGTTGGAGACTATTTGTATCCAAAGCTCGAGGAACTCAGCTTGAAATATCCAAAGCACATTAAAGACTTGAGAGGCAAGGATAGAGGTACTTTTATTGCATGGTCCTTGGAGAGTGTGGATGCCAGAAATAAGTTCTTATCGGACTTGAAGAGCGTTGGTGTCAACATGGGTGGTTGCTCTGAAACCTCAGTTAGATTGAGACCCACCTTGGTCTTCGAAGAGAAGCATGCAGACATTTTGGTACAAAAAGTCGACCAGGTTCTTTCATCTTATTAGATAATTTTATACATCTAGGCCCTTCGTCTTGGTGCGCCCCATATTTCAATTATGTCCTATAATAAATAATTCAAGCTTAGATAAATACACAGTAAAACTTAGGGTTTCTTCATTATAGTTGGAGCCTAGCTCAGAACTTAGATAGTCTAGTAAAGCAGCTATCCGGAATAGTAGAAGCTTGGTTTTTCTCTTAATATAGATCTGCCGGATTTTAGTTACATATTAGGGCTCTTGTGAAGCTCGCATTCTTCTGGATTGAAAATGATTCTTTTCAAAACAACTGGAACGAAAGTGCTAGACCAAAGAGCAATCACAACACAGCAAGAGTCAACACAAGTAGCCACAGAGAAGAAATAAAACACTTTTCATTACTTATTCAGATTTACATTATGAAAATAGGCCGAAAATGGAGGGAAGTTCAAAACAGGTAAACATTAATGGAGCGTACGTGGTCTTCAAGAATATGCTAAAGAAAGATTCCAATGCGTCATTCCTTGCTGGGGGAATTGCAGGCGCTATATCAAGGACGGTGGTGTCTCCTTTCGAGAGGGCTAAGATACTTCTTCAATTGCAGGGGCCGGGATCAGGCCAGGCGTACTCGGGGATGTTCCCCACAATTTTCAAGATGTTCAAGGACGAAGGATGGAAAGGGCTTTTTCGAGGAAATACCTTGAATTGCGTTCGCATATTTCCATACAGTGCTGTCCAGTATGCCGTGTTCGAGGACTGTAAGGCGCTTATCGAGAAATACAAGTCTGGGCCCATCAATTCGTATGACCGATTCGTCGCAGCCTCCATTGGAGGCGTTGTCTCTGTCGCCGTGACATACCCCCTCGACCTTATAAGAGCCAGAATAACTGTGCAGACGGCGTCACTCTCAAAATTAATGAAGGGTAAGCTAGCTAAACCCCCCGGAGTGTTGGAGACGTTTCGCGATGTCTACAACAACGAAGGTGGTTTCTTCGCGTTATACAAAGGTATAGTGCCTACTACGCTCGGCGTGGCGCCCTACGTGGCCATAAATTTTACGCTCTACGAAAACCTCCGCCTGCTAATGGAAGACTCTCCCTCCGACTTCTCCAACCCCGTCTGGAAGCTTTGCGCTGGTGCTTCCTCGAGCTTCGTCGGTGGTGTCATCATATATCCCCTAGACCTTTTACGAAAGCGGTACCAGGTAGCCAGCATGGCCGGTGGAGAACTAGGATTTCGCTACAACTCTGTCTCCCATGCCCTTGTGTCGATTTTTACCACTGAAGGCTTCTTCGGCGCATACAAAGGCTTGTCTGCGAACCTATACAAAATCGTTCCTTCCATGGCCGTAAGCTGGCTCTGCTACGATACAATAAAGGAATGGATAGCGAAGTGGTGAAAGTTGCCATACCCCTCTACTCATACACTTTCCCTTCCTTAGCATAGATCCCCATACATAGAACTTTTAGATTCTTATATACTCTAAGCAGGTAACGAAATTGCACTTTTCGATCACGTGATTATTTAATCGCGCCATCAGCCAACCAAAATTTGAGTTTAAAAAACTGGAATTGTCTTATTTGTAGAAACTACACTTTCGAAAAGCTAGTACCAGAAAGATTGAGCTATAAGATGAGGGCCAGTACCGTTTTGTTGAACGCTGCTAAGAAGAAGTCGACCAGACCTCCTTTCCCAGTGGAGATGTACCCATTGCTTGCGGCCACAGCCGTTGCTGTTGCTTCAGGATGTTACTTCACATACAGACACTTTGCTTACGACAAACAATTGAGATTGTGGAAGAACCCCAACTTGTCTGGCTTGAATGAGGTGTTGTCCGAACAATCTGACTCGCAGAAGAAGGAGTAAGTCTGTGGTGTCGGTGTTTGGTTTATTCGGATGGACACTTGATATAAGAATGCATACGAGTTTGAAGCAAAGTGGCACTCTCACCATTACATAGGAGTAATAATTCGGTTTCATAGTGAATATGATATATTAGTGAAGGTGATCTATTTACATGTCGTAATAATATAGCGCTAGACTAGACATCTTTTATGTTCCAGTAGTAGTTTGTTACCTCGGGGACGTCTTCCAAGAGGTCCACGGCCTTGGAAAACGCCTTTTCCTGGTTCTCGGGGAAAGGCACCAATGTGTCCTCGTTGGGGAAGTAGCCAGTAGAGGAATCTTTAAGCTTGTAGCCTCTCTGTGACAACTGATTAGAGACGTCGTGCAAATCAGAAGGAGATGTAAAGATCCTGAACAACTTCTCTCCGTTATACTCGTCTTCATGATCCTCGTATATTTCGACATCTTCGGCCAGAATATCGATAGCTAGCTCGAGAGCATCATCGAGAGTTTCATCTGCGCTTTTTGGCTCAAATATGACAAAACCCCTCCTCTGGAACAAGTACTGACAGGGACTGAGAGAGGCATTGAATTTAGACAATGCGTGCTTGACAAGACCAATTGTCCTATTTTTGTTGTCCGTGCTTGCTTCTACAATGCATGCCACACCTCCAGGTCCTACAAACTCGTACATGACATCAAACATCGTCCCTTCAGGACTAATCTCCCCGGTTCCTCTCTTGATCGCATTTTCAATGATCTTCTTGCCTATGTTCAATTTCCTGGCTTTTTCAATAAGAGTTGTAAGTTGCGCATTACCCTCAACACCACCAGAACGAATACTTGACTGGATACGGTTGCTAATGCTATAGGCTTCCTTGGACTTTTTAGCATCATTCTTGGCCTTGTCGTGCCTAATATTCTGCCACTTTGAATGCCCTGCAAAGACTGCTGCGCTAGAATGTAAATTCTTACATGATGATGACTTCAATCCTCCACAGAGTCTGCTATTAACTAATCCTTGCAAATACTGACACAGCTGCTTTCCAATCATATTATCCTAGTCCAACCTTCCCTATGTAGCTTGAATTGTTTCAAGTTTTAGATCGCCTGGTGAAGTTTTTCATAATTTGGTAGTGTATATATACATATTTGAGAGACTAATTGAGTATTATCAGGATTGTCTAGCACATTGATATATAGTTACGAGGCTCACTCTTCTGATATTATCAGATCAAAACAGTATAATTAAGGGAACTACTGTGATAAAGTTATCAATCAGTAGAGGTTAGAGATGAGTTCAGGCGAGGGCATAGCGAAGAGGCATTTAATTGCTGCTATCGCAGACGAAGATTCTATAACGGGATTATTGTTGGCAGGAATTGGACAAGTTTCCAACGAGAAAGGCAAGGAAAAGAACTTCACGACTTATATTCCTGGAAAAACAACAGAGGAGGATGTCGAGGATGCCTTTGATGATTTCACGTCGAAAAGAGACGACATAGCTATTTTGTTAATTAACCAACACATCGCAGACTTGATTAGATACAAGGTGGATACTTTCACCAACGCATTTCCAGCAATCTTGGAAATACCTTCTAAGGAGCATCCATATGACCCAGAAAAGGACTCAGTGTTGAAGAAGATCAGGAAGCTCTTCGGAGAATAAGTACTTTATATCGTCGCAGATAAGAATAGAATAGCAGTTATATTTCAGAAGTATTGTAAATCTCGAGAGGAACATTAAGGAACGGCGTCTGAACGTCATGAAATTAAGCTATTTTATAGTTACTAGATAAACTATACAAAAAATTTCTCTTTATAACGAGAAGTAAGAAAACAAGCTCTCTTGATATCTCTTTAAATATGTTCTATCATCCAAACAGTTAATCATTTCTTCTTATTCTTTTTCTTGTTGTTTTTTTTCTTCTTTTTGTTTGATGGGTTTCCAGAGTCTTCGCCGTCAGTCTGAGGTGTCGATTCCTTTCCATTGACTTCATTACCGTCTGCTTCACCATCAGACTTATTGTCGGTTTCTGAATTTATTACTTCAGTATCTTCAGATTGATTTGGATTTTCAGATTCTTCATTAGTGGGCTTGTCCGCTTCAGACTTTTCAATAGACACAGTGTCATTTGGTTTTGGTTCTAAATTATCTTCTGTGACCGTGTCACTTTTGAGTGGTTCTTGCGCTTCCGAAACAACTTCGGGTCCAGGAGAAGCATCCTGCGAAATAGCTGTTTGCGGCTTAATGTCCTCAGATGGGGGTTCCACCAGTATTTCAACGCCATTATTTGCATTGCTTAAATCTGATGTCTCGTCTTTAGCATCAGCCTTATCATTTTCCTTTAAGTTTCCATTCTTCTCTTTAGTTTCTACAGTGGGTTGTGTTGCTTCAGAGGTAATATCTTCAGTTTTATCAGTAGTTTCGTTCAGTGGCTCTGTCTGCGTCTCCTCATTATTCAGTACTGAAGGAGTCGAGCCGACGGCCTTCTCCTGATTAGCTTCAGCATTGACTTCTGGGTTAGTCGAATTTTCCGAAATTGACTGGTCTTCAATCGTAGCCAGGGAAGAATTGATTCTTTCCTTTTTCCAATAGTTCTTGGCAAAAATATCAGGCAATATGCAATCTTTCACATAAAAGTCTCTAACCCCTACAATTCTCCTTTCTCTTTCACAGGCCTTGAGCCACTCAGGTCTAATTACTGGAATATTCATCTCATTTGCCTTAACGAACTCTGGATTGCTCTTGTTTTCTCTGGTACATATAAAATGAGTTGTATCAACCTGGACATTTTTCTGAGGAGCATGGGCACCAATTGCCTTAAGAACTTCTTCTATATCTCCAACAGAGAATTGATCATTAGGCGAGATATCACCCAAACACACATTAATACCTGACAAGTCTGTCATCTTGTGCGTAGTTACTTCTATGATATCAGACAGAAAGGTGCCGGCCGTCGTGCCCAAGCGCAATTGAAACTGGAATGTCTTGTCTATTGGAAGACCAGAAAGCTTGGTCGTCCGATTGTTCAAGGGCAGGGGGATCGACCCCAATTTCTTGCCGTCTTTGTAAAGAACCAAGTACTTCAAGTCTGCCGTCCCTAAGTGTAGTTCATCCCACACCAACACACACGACGTCTGAGTAACGTTCTTTACAGAGAGCTTTGGTGCTTCAGGAAGGTTCTTACCAAACGTCGACAAAATTTCATCTTGTATGCTTTGGAATTCCTTGGCCTCCTCCTTCTCACCTTCAAAGTCTTGCTCGCACTTGATTTTGACTATGGACCCAGCTCTCACCCCATTAGGCAACAATATAGTGGGGAATTCAATGAGATGGTGATCTTTAGTAAGAAGCAACGCTAAAGAAGCGTCTAGCTTTCCCACTGTCAAAGACACTTCTACCATTTTTTTTCTCTGTTATTATGTATAAAAGCAAAACTCACTGGCCTGCAATCAAGTTTACACGTTCAAGATACTGAAAACAAGTGTAGTGTATTTACCGATTTATTATCATTACTGGGGACTATGTTGATACTTTTAGTACTATATAGGTATACCCATAGACTTGAGGTCGTCTAGTATTTCTTCATTAGTGGCACTTTTCAAGAGGAGCTCCAGGCTTGGGGTGGCTTCTTCATTAAAGCCAGAGCTGATAGCGCAGGGAAAGCCATGGAACTGAAGAAGGCCGTTCAAGATACCGATCTGCTGGTTGAGGTCGTTTCTGTACTGCACCAACTCCACCAAGGTATTCTGTTTGGCTATCTTCTTGGAAAAAGACGAAGAGTCTGTGGGGGCGAGTGCGTCGTCATCTAGAGGCGCAGGGACCGTGTAGTTTGGAATCTTCGGTATGGCAGAGAAATTGAAGTCTGACACGATCTGGTCCAATTGGTTGCGCTCCTTGTTGATCTTGTACCACATGGAGGTGACGTCGGAAATCATGTCGTTTCTCGTGTCAATGAGCTTTTTGAGGAAGTTCTGGTGTATCGAGGTTCGCGTAGCGACGGTCTCTATGTCTATGCACCGCAAGCGATAGCTCAAGTTGGCGTTGGCCTGCTTCATGCTTTCGCGGTGGAAATGGTTGATCTTGTGGTATATTTTAGAGAGCTCCGGGTGGGACCCTTCCAAGCACAACTGCAATTCGTGCTCTAAGAGTTCCAACTTGTCCTTATAGAGTTTGTCCCGCAACAGGGCAAATACTGCTTCTATCGATATTAATTCCTCTATTGCGAGCTTGCGCTGCTTGTTAGCGTCACGGCTCTCTGACTCTACCTTCGAATCGTCTGCTCCATTGTCATCAATGTCTTCCGCATCTGCCGCCTCATCAGTGCCATCTTTGCCATTCTGGTTCCTTGTACCTTCCTTTTCTTCCGACTTGTCGCTTTCTTCGCCACTGTTGTTGTTGGTCTCTATCCCAGACGCATTTTCCTTGTCCAGCGGAACTACATCAGAAGCCTCTTCACCCCCTAGCTTGAGGGTCTCGTCGACGCTATCCTCCAACTTACGCTTCTTTGCACCGGATTCGCGAGATTCCGGCTCATCAACCGACTCCAGTACCGCCTGCTTCGCTATACCTCTCTTGGATCCTGATTTGCTGTTTTCTATCTCCTCTTCCTTCTTCGGTTCAATGCTAGCATTTGTTTGTTCTCTCCGCGAATCTGCTTCACCGCTCTGAGCTTCGATCCCATTCAGAGCCTGATCTTCATTTTCAGCAGTGTCGCCATCCGGGAGACCAGCGAACTCGTCGTCGTCCTCGCCCTCTTTCGCTTCTGTGTCCGGCTTCGTGCTTTTCTCTCGCTCGCTAGTGAGTCTGGATAGCACTTTCAAGTCCAGTATGGGACCCTGGCCGTCTCTTGCAGAGTCTTCCAAGAAATCCATTTTCTCGGTCTCTGCCTCAGAGTTGTCGTCCCCGAGGTCACTAAGTTCTGAACTCTCGTAACTCTCTTTATCGTGGGCGGTTCCATCCACCCTTTCAGCCACACGTGTATTATTGTGAATTCCGCTGTCCTTGGTCACTTCTGAATCCCCGTCTCTGCTTTCCATAGCAAACTCGAACGGAGGAGGAGACGTCGCTATTTCTGTCAATGGAGAGTCCTTGTTTATCGATAAATATGATGCGTCGACGTTTTCTCTCTCCTTCGTCATTTATGGAAGAAGTATTTACGTTATCTTTCTTTGAAGAAAATTTGTCCCTGTGAACTCAAAACTTCTTGAATACCACCAACTATATCTCAAATTATACGAAACACCTCGGTACTACAATATATAACACGAATGTTGTTTTAGTCTTTCTGTGGATTTGCTGAACTTTCACTTGACTATCAACAGATAATTCAGTTTACTTAGTACCCTATCCTGTATGTAGGATAATTATGTACTGAAATTTTTATGATGAGCTTGGGAATCTTCTCTTAGACGTAAAAGTAACAGTGGAATTAGCATGTCATCCTTAAGCAAGTTGTTTGCAGGCGTTGAGAAGAAAGGCAAAATAGACAAGAATGTCGATGAGCTTTTCCACGTTCAAGCGGGACCTGTTACTTTAAACAAGGCCAGTGAAAAGGCACATCAGGATATTGCTCGGGCCTCCGCCAGCAAAAACGATAAGTCTGACGAAGAGAGCTCTGACGAAGAGAGTTCTGAGGTGGACGACGGTGACTCTAATAGTGAGGGTGAATTATCTGAGGAGAGTTTGACCGAGGAATCCGAGAAAGAATCGAATGAACTCATAAATAAGAAACGGAAAGAGCGAGATGAGGACGAAGACTTGGAAGAAAAATATTTCGACAGGTTGCTCAAAAGGCCGAAAGAAGATGTGGATGAGGATACGAAGAAGTCTCGTTCGGAAGATGGAGCGGAATCCGATAAGGATGCCGCTGCCATAAAAAGTAAGGGAAAGGACACAGCCAAGTCGATTGATCTCAAGGAGAAGGAGTTGGAAAAAGTTTCTCGCACAGTGTTTGTGGGCAATGTCACGTCAAAGGTTATCACCGACAAGAAAGTGTTGACGAAGTTCAAGAAGTTATTTTCTCAGTTTGGGAAAGTACAGTCGATTCGTCTCAGATCGATCTCGTTTGCAGACAAAGTGCCCAGAAAAGTCGCCTATATGAAGAAAACATTAGACGGCACAAGAGACACCGCCAACGCTTACGTGGTGTTCACTGAGAAGGCGCCCTCCTTGAAGTGTGTGTCCGAGCTAAATGCAACGCCATTCGAAGACTTCCACCTCAGAGTAGACCACCTCGCGCACCCCAGCAAAACTGATAACAAGCGGACCATATTTATAGGAAACTTGTCATTCGAGGAGAGCGAAGAGAACTTGTGGAGGTATTTCAACAGCCTCTCCAACAATGACGTCGAATCCGTGCGTATTGTCAGGGACCCAAAGACAAACTTTGGCAAGGGCTTTGGCTTTGTACAGTTTAAGGACTCGTTGTCTGTGAACAAGGCTTTGTTGGTAAATGGAAAGCCCATGGGAGAAGGCGACAAAGAACGCAAGCTCCGTATCACAAGAGCAAGTACTAAGGCAAAGCCTTCGTTGCTTTCGCCCAACCACATCGAAAACCTCCGCAAGGCCAAAGGTAAAGCTCCTCGCAACTTGTCGGAGAAGCAGAAAACAAAGCTCGGCAGGGCCGCCACACTCTTGGGTAAGGCTGACAGAAGCACAGCGGGTAAGGCCGTACCGGTCATCGAGGGCCAGAGAGCGAGAAAGGACGCCCCAATCGAGGGCATTAAGAAAAAGGGCGTCAAGAGTAAAAAGAAGAAGCCTCGTATCACCGATCGCTCTCAAAGATTCAAATCTAATGCATAGATATCGGTTTGATCATGGTTTACATAGGTTAGGACTCATCTAATAGAACTTTTAATCGTTAGTATTTCTCTATAAGCGTAAAAGACCACCGGCTTGACAGGTCTTCCCTATGACCTGCAGGGTGCGAAAATGTGGATTCTGCTAGAGCCATATCAGGGACGGCCTTATCGCAGGATCCAAATAGAGACAGTATATAAGGGAGAAGAATCACTTTATAGTTCAGTATACATATGTGCATGATGGGTATTACTACATCAAAGCAAAGTACTACCCATAACAAACCAAAGGATATGGGATTAAATAAGAGTATACAATACGACGAGAAGAGAGCAGCAGCTAGTGAATCCAACGCGGAGAGACTTGCGAGTGAATTAAGGGGCCTTAAAATCACAAGGGATGACGACGGATTCAACTCAATTTCCGTGGATAAGTTGCAGACATGGGACCAGAATATCTTTGAAGACTCGAAAAACAAGTTGGTGCAGAATGCGTTGTTGAAGAATGCCCCTGAAGCGGTGTTCCTGGTTTCGTCGTACGACACTGGTATCAAGAACCAGTTTTTCTTCAACACCGAGGTTGGTGTAATCGGATCTCCCTCGTTCAATAACAACCAGAGAAGCTCAGGCAGATGCTGGATTTTTGCCTCTGCGAATGTGTTGCGTACTAAGGTGATCAAGTCGTACAACTTACCCGATGATAAGTTCCAGCTTTCTCAGGCTTATCTCTTTTTCTACGATAAACTTGAGAAGGCCAACTTTTTTCTTGAAAATATTCTCGACACAGTTGAAGAGCCTTTGGACAGCAGGTTGATCCAGTACCTCTTGTCCAACCCTGTCAATGACGGTGGTCAATGGGATATGATTGTCAATGTTTTGGACAAGTATGGTGCAGTGCCCCACGAATTCTTCCCGGACAACGCTCAGGCTACAAGCACCAGCAAGTTGAATTACATTGTGACGGAGAAGTTGAGAGAGTATGCTTTGATATTGAGAAAGTTGAAGAGCGACAACCACAGCGAAGAAGAAATTAGAAAGGTGAAAGCTGCCCAGTTGAAGGAAGTGTACAAGATTTTGTCTTTGTCATTGGGTACTCCCCCTAAACCAACGGACTCGTTTGTGTGGGAATTCAAGACCAAAGACGGGAAATATAACCACTATGAAACCAACCCCAAGGAGTTCTATGAGAAGTACATAAACTATGATACTGCAAACAGCTTTTCGTTGATCAACGACCCTAGAAACCCCTATGACCAACTCTACACGGTTGAGAGATTGAACAACGTCAAGGAAGGACGGCCAATTGGCTATGTCAACGCTGAGATCGACGTTTTAAAGAACGTCGTAATTAAAATGCTTAAAGACAACGAGCCGGTCTTTTTCGGCTCCGATGTTGGAAAGTTCGGTGACTCAAAGGCTGGTGTCTTGGATACAAATGCCTATGACTACAAGTTGGGTTTTGGAACTGGTCTCAATATTTCCAAGCTGGAAAGATTGCAGTTGGGTTCATCCAGTATGACCCACGCTATGGTCATCACCGGAGTCCACTTAGACCCCCAAACCAACAATCCTGTTAGATGGAAGATTGAGAACTCGTGGGGTGATGCAGTTGGCGAGAAAGGTTACTTTGTCATGACCGATGACTGGTTTAATGAGTATGTGTATCAGATCGTCACGTCAAAAAAATATGCCGACAAGAAGCACGTCGATCTTTGGAAAGGCAAAAAATTCAACGTATTGCCTTACTATGACCCCATGGGTGCGTTGGCCTAGTCATCGTTTCTTAGCTAGTCTTCATATATATTATAAATATGCCTCTATAACTTATTCAATTCTTGCAAGCATTGCAATTCTGTATTGTTCTGTACACGACTATTTTAATCTCTATTTGTCGATATGGTTTTGGTAGTAAACCCATTATGAGAGAGGAAGAAAATGCATTCAGATACGAATAATGGTTCTAGTAGGGCCTCTAAGTACTTCGAGGAGAGAGTATTGTCTGGAAAAGACATAGATGATAAATTTCTCGAAAGTAGCTCTACACTGGGTATAGAACAATTAATAGATCAAGTTGATAATACCATAAACAAAATAGATAGAGGCCTAGTGAAATATTTAACAATAAACCAGAAAAGACATCAACAGGATATTTCAAACATAGAGCTAGAACGCGTAAGGCTAACATCATCTCTTACTTCTTCCAATGATTTAGTTCAACTCTTAGCTTCTGCGAATGACTTGGGACACCCTTTAACCTTCAAAATTAAATCTCTTGACAAAGAGATTGATAGTGTCAAAAAAACGTTGGATTTTGTTACCAGCACACAGTTGTTAAAAAACAACCTTAACCAAGCGAACTATGCGATTGAACATGGCAACTGGGTATTAGCTGCTCAATGTATTCATAATATAAAAGCGAAGTTACCTTCATCCTTAATAAATGGAAAATACGCTTCGGTTATTGTCCCTTCTGCAGATTTCCCCGATACTCCTGGTGCCACTATTGACAATTGGATTGCCATTCTCACTAAGAAGTTCCAACAAGGCTTCAATCAGGCAGCAGATAAAAGAGACGTTCCAGAAATTACAAAATATTTCCAGTTGTTTCCCCTAATATATCAAGAGGAAGTTGGTTTAAACTGCTATGCAAAATTCATATGTGGAATAATAACAGATACGTCTAGAAATTTGATTACATCTTCGCATAAGGACTCAAATACTGAAGTAAAGTCGGGTCTCTACTCTGCGATGAGCAGGCAATTATTTGAGAACGTTTCCATAATGCTTGCACAGCACATTCCCTTGGTCCGCAAGTATTATTCTCCAACATACCCTGATGCAGTCACTTATGTACTAGCAAGACTACAAAATGAATTGGACTCTCAAATTGGTTTGATAGGTGACACTTTCTATGACGTGCGAAAAGTTGATGTTCTAGTAACTCAGACCGATAGTTACACGTTTCCTTTATTAACCGGGAAGAATGAAACCAATCAAGATCAAGGATATATAGATGATATTGGTATTCGGAAACAAAGGGAAATTGCAGATGATACTTCAGTGGTTGAAATTGGAGACTTGGTAAACGAATTTTCATCAATTTTGTATAATTGGATCTTGTATTATAAGTTCATTACTTTTCAATTCTTTAAAAACGATAGTACGAAAAATAATGATGATGAGACCAAATTGCCTCAAATACTTTCAGATTCAGTTTTTTCACAAAAGATAACTAATAGATACTTACCAGCTTACGAAAAGCTATATACTTATTACTTTCGCCGCTCTTTAGAGAAAGCGATATCGATTGAAGAGCTACCTTCTGTCAACGAATATTTGCAAGACACAGGTGTTTCGAACTCCCCAGATCAAGCTCCTTGTTCTTCTGTGGTAGATGATGTGGCTTTGGTCTTCAATAACACATTGAGAAATGTGATCGCAACAGGTCAATTGAGTACAATAAAAAAGTTCATTTGTGAAAGTTTTGAAGTACTCAAGGCTGACTTGCTTCAAAACTATTACGTGAGATGTCTTAATGAAAACCTGCCTCGATACAACACGACTCTTGTATTGTCAGAGACTCTGGAGATGTTATCCGGAGGAACAAATTCAGAATCTGCTTCTCGTAGTACTACACCGGTGCCTGAAGGTATGGGCGGAATGGGTTTTTTCAAGGGTGCTACTAATGCCATAGGAAGTGTGGTTGGAACATCTAATTTGATTGTCTCCTCATCCAACAATACAAGTGCAAGTACCTTGCGTTTAATTAAATTTGTATTGTACATGAATAGTGTTGCGACTGGAGAGGAATATATATCAAAAATATTTGCAAACATTTTTGAGAACGACCTAACATCCTTACGATTCTCGTTACCATTTGGTAAGCATGCCGAAATAGTGGCAGATACGAGTAAAGAAGAATTCATCGAACCTTACAAAGCTGCATGTAATAAGGTTATACACGATAATTTGGTAAATCTTTTTAATCAATCGATAAAGAATAAGTTGCTGATTCTTGTGAACGATTGCTTCCCAGATGTTAATGAGTCTAATTATATAATATTTGCATCTGATGTCGTCAATGACCCAACGACCATATTAAGGTTCATTTCAAATTGGCAGTCTCTAATGAGGCCATATAAGCAGATCTTCCATAAAAATCTTATTTACAGTAAACTACTCGTATTAGTTATTGTGAACTTAGCTAATATTATTGAAAAAAGACTATTTTTGGTGTTGAAGAAATTTAGAATAAATGAATGGGGAGCAATAAAATTTGAAAAGGATTTATCTTCAATAATAAATGAAGTTTGTGAAGAAAATTACGAACTTAGAGAGAAATTCTTGCGTGTCACACAATTAGCATTGATTGTGTGTATGGATGATGAAGACTATGAGCTAGATATGGAACATTTGAATATCGAGGATAAGCTGTCTGAAGACGAGTCGGAGATCAATTGGATATTCACTCCTGTAGAAAGGAAGACTATAAGAAAATTTCGTATATAGAATACAGCATTTAGAATGTTTAACATTACTTAAAATAAAAGATCAAATTATTAAACGAAATTGATTATCTATAAGAACTATATGTAATTTTTTTTTGACTTAAAATCCACCAAACCTATGTACTTAACTACTTTCTTTATTCTCTTGTTCGTCACCCATTATTTCTTCTATCTTGTTACCATATTTTTCCATACTTTTATCGTCCTCTAGGCTTTTCTCCTGTTCATTCATGTCCTCGTCTGGTTTTATACGAAACTTTTCTGATATTCCTTCGAATTTTGGATGGTTGAAGTCGCATTCAGCTCCCTTAGGGCAGAAACCAGTAAGCCATAAAGGGCACATAATTTTTCTGACATGACGATTAACACACTTAGGACCATCTGGACAAAACCCTCGTTCGTAATTAGGACACTCTGGAATCTTCAGCTGAGGGTCGACATGTAGATATAAACATTCAGGCGTCTGAGTACAGAACCCATTTTTTGAGTAAAACAAACATTCAGGCATCTTTCTTAGGTTATATTCATGTAAAAACTCGCAATGATCATTTTTCTTACACAAGCCTCTCAACCAATGCTTGCAAACAATCTTGTTCGAATACATGGAGGACACATGTTTATTTGGACAGTCGTTGCCATTAGGACAAGAACTTGGATTCAGTGGAACGTAAAACTGACACACCGGTCTATCTGGATTAAGACCAAAGTTATACTCCCTTCTCAAGAAAGGCTCAAATTGCAATGGTTTGTTCTTCGTATCAGGATGTATGATTGGGTTTAGCAGTAGCATGGTGAATTAGTAATAAAATTTAGATTTATCTACTTAACAATTTTGATCATATATGTGTATCGGTTTTCGCACGTGATCTACAATATCCTTCGAAGGAAGTCTGACAGAAGATGGCTAAAGTATTAACTAAAGTTACAATGTATTCGCTATCTATACTATGAATTGCTAGATAAATATTCGTTATCTTCGTTAGCTGCCGTGGCAAGAGGAATGTCAGTTCTTGTGTTCATGATACTAGATTTCCGTCTTTCTCGTCTTTCCTTTTTGTCTTTACGCAACAATTGAGACCTGTCTAGTCTCTCATCATCCTGTCTCTTTATTGATGCGATAATATTTTGGCGTCTTCTAATACCTTCGTGCGCCCAAAACTCGCTTCGGTAGAGTTCCCACCCCTCTCTTACGTCGAGATTAAAGACTCTAGCATTAAGCACAAGTTTCACATCAGATATACCAGTTCTAGGTTGGCATCTCAGTTGAAGAGACACGAAAAGTATTTCAAGCTTGGAGTTTGGGTTGCCTTGTGTTGAAGGATTCAAATAATGCAAGTATGATAAGAATGTGGTCACAGTATAAAGAATTAGCTCTCTAATTAAGTCAGTGATGCCATCTAGAAGTGGTGTCTTAATTTTAACTAGTCTTATGTTTAGCTGTCTCAATCCTTTATTTGTAGAAGATAGAAATTTCCTTGGTAGTACGATAGTTTTTTGGTACTCTCCCGAGAGGTGGTAAAGAGTCAATGTAACGAGTAATGCAAGTAAAGCAAACTGGAGCACCACACGCATAGTCGCCGAGAGTGCGTCACTTGCAAAGTATAGCTTATGTCCAATAATGGCGATGAAAGAACATAAACAGAACAAGAACGTTAAATACTTTCTTCGTAATGCTCTCTGTTGTATGACCTGTCCTCGTAAACTGTCCTCCAATATCAACAAATTTCGAAAAATCTTTCCTGTGGCAGGAGCCAGAGTGTATCCACTTCCTATGCCTTGGTCTAGGTTTCTGTTTGATCTATAAGATTTCTCACTTTCTTCACCCTTATTAGACTTTCTCCTTATTCGTCTTCTCGGTTTCGGGCTTGGTGTACCGTCAAGACCCCTACTTCGATCTGTAGATCTTCTCCTGCTCGATGTGCTTTCTTTCTTAGGATCTGACTTCTTATGATCATGAGAATGCTTATTCCACGGCGTATCCAGAGAATTCAATGAGACACCATCGGAGTCTGAAAATAAAATATTGTCCTCCGATTCACCTCCATGTGAGCTGTACGGAGTTAGAGTATCATTCATATTTGAAGATGAAAGCATGGGTGACTTTGGAGTCGAGGGTATGAAAGAACCATTGTCTTCCAAGCTTATATTCTCATCACTTTCTGGATGCTGGGTGATAAATGAGCTGGAATGTTGACCATTAGGTCCCTCTTGTGAAGTACTCGAGCCATCCGCAACTTCAGGTCCCTTCTCACCCTGTTCTGTCTGCATTTCTACCAAAATAGTTGCAATATAATTACATGAACATTAAAATATCATGTGGATATATTTTGTGTAACATAATAAGCAGTATACAAGATTTGAATTATACGACTAGATCGTTGTATGAAATGTTAGTATGAGTGAGCTAAAGAAAGAAAAGGAGCAATTCGTATCGAATTTGAGTGGTGGTAGCATAGAGGAGATCTATCAGGTTACATCGATAGCATTGGTGGCATTCTCGTTGTTTCGTTTACTTGCCAAAAATTTGCAGACGAGAGTACTGTTTCCCTTAGACTACATTGTAAATTGTTTTTCAATTCTTCTATCTATAACACTCTACAGTGGGAATGTGAAAGTGTTGTACTTCATCTTACTTGGACCAAGCATATTGTTACTTTTCTTGAGAAAGTCAAGTCACGAAGAGAAACAGAAGAATAAGAAGAATTTATTTTTGGAGAAGAGACCCTTCATCACAGCATACAGATCGCATATGATGATAATTACAAACCTAGCCATATGTGCAGTAGATTTTCATATATTTCCACGGAGGTTTGCCAAAGTTGAGACTTGGGGGACCTCAATGATGGACCTAGGCGTGGGTTCATTTGTATTCTCTATGGGCTTGGCAAACTCCAGATCTTTATTGAAGAAGAAAAAAGAAAAAGATGAATCGCCAGACTTTTCAACGAAGTCTTTTAAAATTGCGCAGTTCTTTCTGCTCTTGAAGAGAAATACGATCAAAACTTTACCTGTTTTGGTTTTAGGAGTGGTGAGACTTGTCAGTGTCAAATCGCTTGACTATCAGGAACACGTCACTGAATATGGTGTCCACTGGAACTTTTTCATTACTCTTGGAATATTACCAATTCTCCTAAGTATTTTAGATCCATTAATCGTCATTATTCCTCGTGCCATTTTGGCTTTGATTATTGGCCTTGTGTACGAATATGTTTTGGTACAAAGAGATATTTTACAGTTCATACTAAGAAACGATAACAGAGCTGACAATTTAATTACTATGAACAAGGAAGGTATTTTTTCATTGATTGGGTACTTCAGTATATTTCTTTTAGGTCAGGCCTGTGGTCCATTTGTCTTGCATAAGGAGGTAAACTTGACTGACGCATTGTATATATCCCGAGTGTCCTCAAAAAGGGATTCCCGAGACAAGTCCAGAAATCCCATTAAAAAGAAATCGAAAACAATCTCTACTACTACGTCTTTGATTTTTGGGACTATCTTAAGTCAACTTATCTTCATGTATGTCAATACCCTGCCCCTATTCAGTGGAATATCAAGAAGGTTAGCAAACTTGACTTATGTTTTGTGGGTTGCGTCTTATAATGTCACCATGCTTTTGTTTTACCATTTGGTTGAAAAATTATTTCCACTTCCTCAAGAATTGGAATCTAACATATTGAATGCAATTAATAGAAATGGCCTTGCATCCTTTTTGTTGGCAAACTTGGGGACAGGGATGATTAACATGGGTATAAACACTTTAAAGTGCAATGATGTACAATCATTTATCATATTGGTGGTATATAGTGTACTTATGTGTGCGTTTCCCGTAATCTTAGACAATTATGGAATTTACATCAAGCTTTAAAGAACGAAACATTAGAGTATTATGGAAATAAATAATGCTTGATACACTATTATAAAACGTAGTTGAAAAGAAATAAAGAAAAAGACATCGACCCTAAATATTAATCTCCACCTATCTTATGGCCGCACTTGAGTTCAGAAGGATCCCTTGTGACTATGCAGTAGTGGTTGGGTTTATGCTTTGCTATCAACTTGAATTTCTCAAATTCTTGGTAATCATCACCGGTTGCAACAACGCCTTTAAATCTCTTGTAAGCCACCCTTCTTCGCTTAATTTCAGGAACTTCTACTGTAAATGGCTCAATGAAAAGTTGACCATACTCTCCTTTCTTCACCGTGCAAGTATAACCACCTGAATATTGAAACGAAGCTCCTACAGTGATCCCCAAGTCTGCGGTTAAAGTCAAAGGTGAGACTGCGAAGCTGATCTCGCTAGAAAATGCATCCGAAATGCTGACTTGTACCTGATATGAACTACTCACAGATCCACCATCACCGTTCTTGCCATCAATACAAGGGCTAGATGGTACTAGAAAAGGAAATTTCTCCACTTTTGGCTTTTCACTCAGTTCCAAAGTGTACTCGAACCAGCCCTTATCTTTCGCATCATAGTACATAGATGTGTTGGTGGTTTTGAAATAAAAAGAGTTATTCGTATTACGCATAAGCCACTTGCGGTGTTTCATCTCGTCGACCGAGTTCATGATATATAGTGTCCTGTTGAGTTCGTCTGTCATAGTTTCAACCTTATCTAGGGTGAATAATGTCTCATTCTCGTTCTTCGAACTAATCGCAGCCATTGCAAAAGCTCCCTCTGGGTGAATAGACTCTTCCGATGAGTACGTCACTATAGTGTTTCCAGATAAATCAACAACTTTGGACTGGGTCTGTTCAATTCGAGCCAATGTTGGCCATACCATACTTGCATATGCCCTTGCAATAAGGATCGAGCTTAATGCAAGATAAACTAAGGGGTGTCCAAAATTTGTTTTAAGGATCATAAAAAGCCTTTTGGAATGTTTCTACTGTACTACTTCATCTTATATACTCCGATATAATGCCATTGATGCTCAATTTTTTAGTTCTGGTATGAATTTTGTAGTATGCGCCATACATTTATGTCAAGCGTAGTGCAATTCGTCCCGAATTTTATCCGACTCAATATAGTTGGTGTATAAAGCACTAAAATAGAAATTGACTAATATTGTGCTAAACAGGCTGGTTGGTTTCTAACAGAGAGTAGTCGATCAACTCTGAGTGGTTTATTGTGAAGTATTGATTATCAAAGATGTCAGGAGCAATGCATTCCAGTACTTGGACTACATTTCTAAAGTCCATCGCCTCGTTTAACGGGGATTTATCATCCATGACAGCACCTCCCTTTATCTTATCACCTACATCATTAGTAGAGTACTCACAATACTGGTCAGAGCACCCGGACTTGTTACTAGAGCCTAACTTCTTGACAAGTGAAGATAGCGAGAATAAGGATGAGGAAGAGGCGATGTCATTAAAAAGAATAATTGCTGTTACAAGATGGTTTATATCCACATTAAGGTCGCAGTACTGCTCCCGAAACGAAAGTATGGGTACGGAGAAGAAGCCCCTCAATCCGTTCTTGGGCGAAGTGTTTGTAGGAAAGTGGGCCGATAAGAGCACGGGTGGTAAATTGGGGGAAACTATCCTCTTGTCTGAGCAAGTTTCCCATCACCCTCCGGTTACTGCTTATGCGATCAATAACGAGCAAAACAACACTCTTCTCCTGGGTTACAATGGCATAAAGGCTACAATGTCTGCCACGTCGATTAATGTCAAGCAATACGGACATGCGCTCTTAGAATACAAGAACTTAGGCGAGTCGTACTTGATTACATTACCACCCTTACACATTGAGGGGCTTATCACGGCTTCTCCTTTTGTTGAACTAGAAGGCACTTCCTATATCCAGAGCTCCACTGGCCACCTCGCAGTGATAGAATATTCGGGCCGGGGTTACTTTAGAGGTAAGAAGAACACCTTCAAGGCTCGTATATATCGCGATAAACTATCCAGTGCCCACAAAGACAATGCCTTAGCCACCATCTCGGGACAATGGTCCGAGAAATCCTACATCTCCAGAGGGCTGGCAACTCCTTCCAGCTCCGATGAACTTTTCTACAACGCCAAGGAGAAGGTTCCGGAACATCTCTTGGTCAAACCCATCAAAGAACAACACCCTCTCGAATCCAGAAAAGCATGGCAAAAGGTAGCTGAAGCAATAAAGAAGTCAGACTATGAGCTCATTCAGCAAGAAAAATCCTTGATTGAAAATAAACAGCGTGATTTAAGAAAGGAAGAGCTGAGCACTGGAACCGCCTGGGAGACAAGGTGGTTCGACAACGTCAACTACCAGTCTGAGGCTACCCCAGACTCTTTCATATCACTCTCCAGTTTGGCAAACTTATCGATCCATAATGCGCCTTCGGGCTCCTTACGCGGCTCCAAGTATGATAATGGAGATGCAAAACACTGGAGGATCAACTTCAAGAAGTGGGAATCTGAATCCGAAATCAAGATATAACGATGTTACCTATTTTGTCATTATTATTCCGAAGACTTATTATGTCAACTATATATCTAAATAACTCAAAGACGCTATTACTGTATTAACTCTTCACCTTAACAGTATCTGCCCCATACATTCGCATACCAGTGGTGGAGAGCATGTTATTAGGGTTATAGCCCGTTATGTCGTGCATATCACGTGTTATTGACTGCTGATTTTTATTTTCTGGTTTTCGCACGGGATTTTTTGTGGTGTCCTGCACGTTGACTTTGTTACACAAATTACGTTTTTTTCATCTTCGTCTAGCCTCAGGGTAACGCTCGATATCGTTCAAAGATACACTAGCAAAATTTTTTCTTTAGAGAAGTTAGTTCAACAACTGTATCTTCAGTAAGGTAAAAATGGCTGAATCACACAGATGTATGTAATGGATTTGTTTGAAGAGAACCAATGTTGGTCGGCATAGTGGATTATGGATAACCAAGACCAAGTTGCAATTTCAAGTTGTATGGCGAGATATGTCTCGAGTGCCCTTGGAAGTAGTGAAGTCATAGTGGATTTCAAATATAAGGACGCCAGCTGAAGCTATACGAGGCGACTTGGCTAGTTTTTATAAGCGTCCTCTTGAGATTATGACTGATGCTTTGGAGGGAGGTTCTTAAGAGGCATGGGAAGCGAAATGGAACTATGAAGTAGCTCTGAAGAAACTTTGAAGAGAAGTTTGGCTTTTTCCGCTCTAGGAGAACAGCCATGTGCCAGCCAACATAGGGAACTCATTTTGTTTTAGTGGTTATAAATTGGAAGTAGTTACTAACATTCACAGTATACGTTAAGGGCAAGCACTTGTCATACCAACGTTCTAAGCGTACAAACAACCCAAACGTCTCTTTGCTTGAGGTCGAGGGTGTCGCTTCTCCTGCTGAGGCTAAATTCTACTTGGGTAAGCGTGTGGCTTACGTCTACCGTGCCTCCAAGGAAATCAGAGGTTCCAAGATCAGAGTCATCTGGGGTAAGATCACAAGAACTCACGGTAACAACGGTGCTGTGAGAGCCACCTTCAGAAAGAACTTGCCACCAAAGACCTTTGGTGCTTCCGTCAGAATTATGTTGTACCCATCTAACATCTAAATTTCCGCTAGAGAAGGTGTGATTAGTACTGTTAAATCAGTCCCGGCTTAAAGAGTGCATCCATTACCAGTCTTTAAGTTGCATCCTTGCAAAATGTGTATAAAATGATTATTTTATTTTGAACTGCCTTTAATAAAATGTTTAATGTTAGATTTTTTTTTACCTCTTCCTGAGTTGGGTCTCAGCTTGATTCAAAAGCGTAGAGCAACATTTAGTACCCATTTATGATACTTATATACGTTCCATACACTTGGTGTTAAGGGATATTGTATGAGCTTATCCAGAAAGGCATGTCTTCGGAGTTCTCGAACGAAGCTGGAATTTAGTATTTTCGTGTAAGGGAAAACTGTTGATGTATGCATTTTCGAGATAAATAACACCAAGTCGATAATCTGCTTTAATACCAAATCATGGGTAAGAGCAAGAAAAAGCATAATAAGACCGAGCTGACCGACGTCCCGACAGAGGACAAGGAAAAAGAATCTCCTCAGGAATTTACCCAACCTGAAAAGCTGTTGAATGGTCAAGGCTCGCCCAAATCGAATGAAAGTAGCAAGAACGATGACAATGAAAGCGAAATAGAACGTCTAAGAAAAGAACTAGAAAGAAAAAATTTACTTTGTGAACAGCAGAGTCAGGAACTTAATAGCCTCAAAAGTAATGGTGCCGGAGTAGGAGATTCTGGAAAGGGAGTAGAGAGTCCCCCAAGCATGTCTAATACCAATGAGTTGGAAAAAGAACTAGAGAGCGTCAAAAAGGAAAGAGATAATGTCAAGGAGCTGTATGATAACTTATTGAGTAAATTGTCTTCGATGAAGTCTATCTTCACCAAGATGAAAGAAGCGCAAGAAGAGTTGGACGACGTTAAATCGCAGCTTGAAGTGTCGCAGAAGGAAAGAGCCAAATTGGCTGAAGAAAAGGATGGTTTCAAAAATGAATTGAAAAAGTTGAAACAGCTTCACGAGAAGATGGTCAGTGAAGATGCAGACTTGAATAATGAGTGTGACAGACTAACTGAAACGTTAGCAAATCTTAGAAAAGAGTATCAATCTCGAGAAGAAACTTTACAGGATGAAAAATATGAATTAGAAAATGTCAATAATAGATTAACCAGAAAGTTGAACGACGTAAGATCAGAACTAAATGATCTTTCCGTTTTGAAAAATGAACTTGAAATTGAAAATAAACAACTTCTTTCAAGCATAGACGACTTGAAAGAAAATATCAGTTCTACAGCCCTGGAAAAGACAACGCTTCAAAATAAAATCAAGGAGCTTGAAGATCTTGTCAACCAGAAGCAGGTCGATCTAGATGAGTCTGAGAAGAAGCACAACGAAAAAGTATCAGAGTTGAATGAAAAGTTGATATCTTTAGACAAAGAGAAGGAGGCACTAGCCGATAGCGTGGGCGAACGCGATCAGAAAATCGAATCTATGACTGCTGAGCTCCAAGAGTTGGAATCCCTCAAGAAGGAGCTCAGTAACAAACAATTACTTATTGGTAAACTCAGGCACGAAGCCATAATATTAAACGAGCATCTTACCAAGTCACTCACGATGCTAAAGCAGCAGCTGAAAAACCTGAACAACACTATAGATAAAGACCTTGTTTCCAATGTGATCCTAAGCTTCTTGCAATTCCCAAGAGGCGATACAAAAAAGTACGAAGCTCTACAATTAATAAGTGCTTTACTAGAATGGGATGAATCCCAAAAGGTGAGTGCTGGATTAATGCATGGTTCACAAAATAGCCACAACGAATTTAAGCCTTCAAGACAAAGTTTTGTGTCTTTATGGACTGACTTCTTAGAGAAGGAGAGTGGTGGTTCGTCTCTGTAATATTTAGATTCTTCATTTTTGCATTAATATAGTCATAAGAAAGTACAATTTGTAGGTTTAAAAAAATGTTTGAAAATGATATAGCGCGTTCCTTTCCTTTAATACTATTGCCTCAAGTCCACCTTGCTATTGTTTCCAACGATACCATTAATGGTAGATATCAGAGAATTCTTCGGCAATACGTCCAATGCTGGGAAAAAGGACACCAGAGTATGTTTGTTGATGAAATAGAATGTTTTCCAAACTTATATACTAACCTCATTCAAAGAGAGCACCAAAAAAAGCGTCTGCACCTGAAGATCAAGATATTATAGAAATTAGTGACGACAGCTTCAGCCATGGCTCTACACAAATAGGAAGCCAGACTAAATCCCCGGCACGGCAAAGGCTGGACAACGATCTTCATGATAATAAGAAAAAGCGCAAGGCAGAGGTTAACCCTAACATGAATCAAAATGATGCTAAGGACAGCGCTTCTACGAATTCCAAATGCAGCAATTCCAATAAGGATAACGAGCTTCATCCTAGCAAAAAGGCTAAAGCTGAAAGAAATGAGCGTAGTGATAAGAAACCTGAAGGATCAAAGAGTCAAATAATAGAGGGAGAAACTGCCGATGAAATATTAGCCAAAATCCCGGATGCTGAGCTACCCGAAACAGAGGATTTGAAAGGAAAACCCTTCCAGTTCTTTCAAAAGAGGAAGGAAGAAGGGCCGGTTGCTAGTGGCGAAATTGCGGATGTTCCAGAGGCAAAGCCTAACTGCCTTTCAGGTTTAACAGTAATTTTCACAGGTGTCTTGCCAAATTTAGATAGGAATGATGCTGAAAACATAGCGAAGCGCTACGGAGCAAAAGTAACGAAGTCAATTCTGGGCAAAACTAATTTTGTAGTTATTGGAGAAGATGCAGGGCCCTCTAAAATAGAGAAGATTAAAAAGCTCAAAATTAAAGCGATTGATGAGCAGGGTTTTTTGACTTTATTAAGGAATATGCCATCTGACGGGGGCGCTGGAGATGCTGCAGTTAAAGCTAAGCAAAAAAGGGAGGCTGAAGAACAAAAAATAATTGAAGAAGCTAAGGCAGAGGAGAGAAAACTTGCCATCGATTCTCAGGAAGGAAAAAGACATTCTTCATCAGGAGCCAAGGACAACTCTCAAGGCAGGATAATTCCCGAGAGTGAAAAGTTGTGGACGGTGAAATATGCTCCCAAAGATGTTACCCAACTCTGCGGTAACAAGGGACAAGTTAATAAGCTTAAAGTCTGGTTGGAAAGATGGTTCGAGAATGCCAAACATGATTTCAAAAATCCAGGAGCTGATGGATCGGGTATATACAGAGCATGTTTGATCAGTGGTCCTCCTGGTATAGGAAAAACCTCTGCTGCTCACTTAATAGCTAGAAGTTTAGGTTTTGATGTCTTGGAAAAAAACGCGTCAGATGTCAGATCTAAATCCCTTCTCAATAGTACATTGAAATCAGCTTTAGACAACACTTCGGTTGTCGGCTTTTTTAAACATCAGCACGATGATGTGAAGTCACAAAATGACAAAAGATTCTGTCTTATTATGGATGAGGTGGATGGTATGTCTAGCGGGGATCACGGAGGTAGTGGTATGTTATCTGCTTACTGTAAGATCACTAAAATGCCGCTTATTCTAATCTGTAACGATAAATCTCTTCCTAAGATGAGAACTTTTGATAGAGTGACATATGATTTGCCATTTAGGAGGCCTAGTGAAATGGAGGTCAAAGCTAGGCTCATGACTATAGCTCATAGAGAAAAGATCAAGTTGGACCCCACCGTAATAGGACAACTTGTGCAAGCAACAAGCAATGATATAAGGCAAATGATAAACTTACTTTCTACAGTGTCAAGAACTCAGAAAAACATAGGTCATAATGAGAGTAGAGAATTATCCAAGTCATGGCAAAAGCATACGGTATTAAAACCATTTGATATAACTGCCAGGTTTTTAAGCGGTCAAACTTTCAATCCTAATCTGGGATACTCATTGAATGACAAGATAGATTTGTATTTCAATGACATCGATTTTACGCCATTAATGATCCAGGAAAACTATCTATTTACTAGACCTGTGGGTGCATTGTCTGCGAAAGATCACTTGAGGCGTGTGGCCGAAGCAGCAGACGATATCTCTAAGTCTGATCATGTCAACAGTTTGATCAGATCCAGTGAGCAGCAATGGAGTCTCTTGCCTTTCCATGCCGTTTTGTCCTCCGTTAGACCTAGTCTGAAAGTTGCAGGTAATGTTACGCAAAGAATCAACTTTGCCGGATGGCTAGGTCAAAACTCCAAGTCCTTGAAGTTCCAAAGATTATTGCAAGAGATCCAGTATCACGCAAGACTCAAGACATCTACTGATAAGTCACAGTTGAGGCTCGATTACTTGCCTCTTCTCACCAAGAAGTTGACTCTTCCTCTCATCGATCGCGGCGAGAGCGCCATTCCGGATGTGATATCGGTCATGGACAGTTACTATTTAACCAAGGAGGACTGGCAGACCCTCGTCGATCTCGGCATCGGTCCCTCTAGTGGCGACACGATTACTAAAAAGATTCCAACCAAAGTGAAGACTGCCTTCACGCGTCAGTATAACGCTCTGTCCCATCCAGTAGCAATCTACAAAACTGGAAATTCCGTGGGCTCGCTGCAGCCTACAAGATCTCAAGACGTGGACTTCGAAGGCGTCATCCTTGACGATACAGCCAAGGATGAAGACGATGACCAGGACCCACCTGATAAAGATGGTATCGACACTAAAAAAGACAAATTAATAAAGGAGGTCAAGCCTAAGAAGGCTAAGAAGCCTTCCACTCGTAAGGCCAAATAGTTCTACATCGTGAATAGTATACTCTCCGACCAATACACATATCATTGCTTGACAACTCTTCATTTTCATATATATATGTAAATATTAATCATATCCCTACGGCTAGTAACGTGCGAAAAATTGTGCTCGTACCTCATTGAGATTTTAATTTCATTATCGAACTTTAGAGAGTTATGGGGGACAGCGTTCAGATGAATAATCAAGAGCCGATATATAGTATACCTAAGAACCAGAGGCTCGCTCTGAAAAATCATCCAAATATGGCATTATCGGTGCCTTCTTTGAATATTAATCAGGGTTCAAAGAAGCTCAGGCGAAAGCCACCTCCCATAGACTTCCTGAGGATTAACGGAGCATATTCTAACACACCCGAAACGGAGAGCGCCATGGAGCCAAACAAGTTTAGTGGAGAAAGTGGCATAATAGAAAATATGAAGAGTAGTAGCCCAGAACATAATACAGATAGAAGCCACTCGGGCAACAAAGAGGATAAAGGGTTGGAAGATTTGACTCCGGAGGACTGGAACCGAATTGCAAATGACAATCAAATAGTCGAATTGACAAAGCTAGGTGAAGGCAGTGGAGGCACGGTATCCAAATGCAGGTTGTCTAATGGCAACAAGGTCTTTGCTCTTAAGTTAATAAATGCGGACCCTAATCCCAGCGTTCAAAAACAGATAATCCGTGAATTGCAGTACAACCGTGTGTGTAACTCGCCTAATATAGTAAAGTACTATGGTACTTTCCTCGTGGAGAAGCAGCAGATGATTGGAATAGCAATGGAATATATGGGTGGAAAATCCCTAGATGCAATATACAAACGCGTCATAGAGCTTGATCCAAGCAACAGAATAAATGAGAAGGTATTGGGCAAAATAGCTGAGTCTGTCTTGACTGGCTTGAACTATTTGCACCTGCAGCGCATCATACACAGAGACATCAAGCCGTCGAACATCCTTTTGGATTATGAAGGAAATATAAAACTATGTGATTTTGGGGTCAGCGGTGAAGTTGTTAATTCGTTGGCCACTACTTTTGTAGGTACGCAGTACTACATGGCCCCAGAGAGAATAATGGGAAAGCCCTACTCTGTCAGTTGCGACTTGTGGTCATTGGGGTTGACCTTGCTCGAGGTCGCCATATGCAAATTTCCTTTCACCATTGATGACAGTATCCAAGGACCAATTGACCTTTTGTCCTTGATTCTAGAGTATGAGCCTCAGCTCGAAGATAGTCCCCAGGATGGGATCTATTGGAGCGACTCCTTCAAGAATTTTCTTCTGTTTTGTCTCAAAAAGGACGGCGAAGAAAGGCCCAGTCCTAAGCAGATGCTCAGACACCCTTGGTGTGTGTCACAGCTGCATGTAAAAGTCCGAATGGATAAATTTGTCGAAAGGCTCTGGAGCTAGAGACCCAGTCTCTTTCAGCCTTCCAACGGGAACAGTTATACTGTTGCTCATCTTTAGAACGAAGTGTCACGCTCGGGTAACGCCTCTAATACGTTCATCTGTGTTACAGCTAGCTGTGACCAGAAGCGGACGCCCATCTTGTTGATTAGTTCTACTAATACCAATCCATGTATACTATCTGTATGTAAAATATAATTCACGTGATAAACGAATTTTGTTACACAAAACCTCATAGTGCAAATCTCAACAACCAATCGTCGAAAAGCTAAACCGTATTAACGTAAGAGAAATCATATTCATTAAACACATTTCATAATGCCAGTTCCATTCGAGGGTTTGCTCCCTTATGCTATTATGACCGCCTTCTTTGGTCTCGCCGGTCATGGTACCGGGTTTGTTAGATACTGGGACAATGGTTGGAAGAACGATAGGTTCAACTTAGATGCATGGGATGAGAAGATGGTCGAAAGAGATTTCCAACTAACGGGAGTTAAACGAGGGCAGAGCAGTGATCCTATAGCTCCGGAGCATTTCAAGACTTCTCATATCCAGTTACAAAGATACTGGACTCCTTTCAGAGACCAATACTTCATATTCAGAGAGAGATTATACAGAGGATATGTCACAGGAGAATGGGATTTTTCTTGAAGATCCAGCATCCATGTTATTCAAACTTAGCATTAATAATGCAATATAAATTACTATACATTATTACATATTTTGAATCCATACGAAATTTATTGTATGAAAATCTGTGCATCAGTCTCTACAAACTGTGGGTGTAGCATTTAGCGCTGAAGAAGCTTCTATTTAAAATCCTTGTAAGTCCACTTTTCAGTGATTTTAGGTGTGTATCTTCTCTTCTTTGCTACAGGTATTCTTGTCTCGACCTTTCCACTTACCTGAAGAGTTTTCATAGTGTCATAAAATAAATTACCTTCTGGCTTCAAATCTTTCAAGTTACTAGAAAGTTCATCCGAAAGCTTAACCTCCAAAGGACCTGAAATAGGATCATACTTGAACAACTTTCTCTTTCTGGATTTTTGTTTTGGCTTTTCAGAAACTTGCTTCTCCTTAGCCTCCTCTGTATACTTTTCAATATCCATAAGTTCTTTTATCTGCTCTTTAAGTCCCTTTAATTCAGCCTGTAACTTCATTTTTTCCTTGTGTTTCGCTTCTCTGTTTCTTTTAGATTTAGTTTTGATTTTCACTTTCGTGGGTTTATTAGCAGAGAGCTTGTAGTCGTCTTCTCCTTCTGATGCCTCTGACTCTGAATTACTTGAATTACTATCATCTTCCTCGATTTCAGAGATCATATTCCTAATTTTTTCTTGATGCTCTAAAAGCTCCTGGCGTTTTAATTCCTTTTCCTTCTCGCTCTTGAACTCTTCTTGAATCAACTTTTTCCAAGCCTCCAAGGAAGGGTTGTACGACTTTCCTTCCACTATCTCCGTGGTGGACTCCCCTTGTTTTATAGGTTCGAACTTCATTGTCGTAGGTGCATTTTTGGCCCTGGTATAGCCGGTGGCAGATTTCTTCTGGAGAATCTCAGGAACCTCAGCATTTTTATCGGTTTCACTTGCCCCCCACAAATCCTCGCTTGACCCTCGCAAGAGTCCATCCTTCTCTACTCGTGCATTCAACTTGGAGTCACCCACCACTCTTCCTGTGAGTCTCATCAATCTATGAACATCCTTCTTATTCACACCCTGGATCTTCTTCTTATTTCTCTCTGTAATGAGTGGTTTCACCTTAGACTTGTTCTCTAATATTTCATGACTCTTGAGCTTCTTAGGTGTCTTTTTCAACAAGTTCTGGTCTCCTTCTGTATCTATGATGAAATCTCCATCGTCATTCCCCAACACAATCTCCGCCTCTCTGGATTCCTCAAGCCCTTTTTGCACATCTTCAATGTCTATGTTCTTCCTCCATGCTCTCTTCCCCTTTCTGGATCCCTGTCCAGCAGCCTTAGGTCTATTGATTTCCATTCTTAGTCCTATTTTATCTTCTTGTCCCGCTAGATTATCAAAAGTTATCAAAATTATTTTCGAGATGAGATGGTCGTGCGAAAGAAATGCTGTGTTCGAACCGTCGCATCGATCAATCTGATTTTTTCATTGTGTCTTTCTGGTTGCAGGCTATGATTCATCAGCGCATTGCCCTTAGACCTATATGAACGCCCACCTTGCGGTGCGAGACGCTAGGTTCTCGTCGAACGGCATCAGTAGGTTACATTGCGCGATCATGGATGTCTAGTTTGTGCCATTTCTGAAAGAATCACAAGCATCATACTGACATACGGTCGTAGCTTGTATAGAGAAATTACCCAACCATAAGTGTCTCGCTGTGTATGGTGCGTGGGCCATAATAATCTTACATAAAATTAGAATTTAGCCTCGCAGGACTTGCCTAAAATGCAGCCGATGACCACGGAGGTAATACGGACATCAAAGTACCACTTCTGAAAGGACCAGCCCCTTCCCCGAGAAATTTGGGTGACCGACCTTCTGCGAGGCATTTTCGGTTTTGATTCTTAGGCAATTACAGAACAAGACCGAAATACGAGTGAATGTTGTTTAGTCACAAAAATACGAGCCAGACTATCTCAAAGCTAGAGTGTACAAAAGAATACCAGGGTCCCGTAGTAGAAGGTACAATTGCGAAGTATGCGTGTATTAAACTCAAGTGCGTCGATGCAAGTACAATGGTGGCCCCCCAGAGAGCCCTCTGAAGACGAGCACGCAAGGGCTAAGGCCCAACCTAAGGTGGAGTTTACAAGGCATCCTGTGATGCTGAGGTAGAGGTCAGATCGTCTATGTAGGATCAACTAGAGGGGTCATGGGCAGACTCGGTGCAAATCTGGCAAGTCATGTGTCAAGCACATTTGTGACCCAAGGCATTCTGTGATATGCCTGAGATGCTGGACAATAAGGCTGGACAAAAGGGGATATATACCCCTTGGATCCGAGTACAACACGGAACCGCATGATTTTTCACTGACACTGAAAGAGCAACATGCCAATGCCCGGATGCAGTTCAAGTCAGGGCCTGCTGGCCGCCCTGACTGTCATCAAGAGCCTTCATCACGGCCTGGAGTAAGTGCCCGTAATTACTCACCGATCCACTAACGCTCGTATATGCCGGCTGCCCATACTTCTTGACCAACATCCGTCCTAGGTTCCTGGCCTGCTCAACTACCACGTCATCCAGGCTGTCTTGGAGAACCACGCTGTACACATCTCCTTTCTGCCGGTCGCCAATGCTGTACACATATCCTCCCATCTTTGTATTTTCCACCTGGTTAATGTAGACGTCTATGCTGCCCTTCTTTTGCCCGAAATTAGCGCTGAAAACGGCCTGGTACTGCTCGCCAAAGCTCTCTATCATTGTTTCAGCGATCATGATATCGGGTCACTCTACCTTTCTTTTCGGCTAAAAGTTGAGTTATCTAGTGTTCTACTGAGCCAAAGGGTTCTAGACAAGTACGAAGTCCTGAACACCCGATTATGTAATCAAATTTAACGGCTGCTATAATAAGACGAATACATACGCTTCTTAAATGAAAGTACATTTGACTAGTATCTGAATTGAAGGGGAGTCTCAAAGAGGGAGAAATAGAGTTGGAGGATAAGTCAGTAAGTACGTTAGGTAACTGGTATAAAAGAAGACATTATGACAAATCAATCCTTCAAGGACGGTAAATCCGATACAGCCGTTAGGACGGATCGATTAAGGAAGGGCCATGACAAGGAAGTGAAGGATGAGAAAAGCAGTGACGGCCACGTTGGTAATATGGTGGACGGATTGACTTCCTTCACTAGAGACCTCAACTTGAAGACGGACCTGAAGGTCGGCCCGGACAGGGGTCATTCCGGAGATGATGGCAAAAGAGCGAGGCACGAGAGCGGTGGTGGCAAAACAGAAGTGCACCAAGACCCGCAGACGCCCAGGACGGTTCTTCCACAGGATGAAGAGCAGGATCTTATCTCGTCCTTGAATGTATGTGTGTTCAACGAGGGTTCGTTGGATAAGGGCGATCTGTTTCCTCTACGGATACGCATAGATGGAAGAGAGGGTAGTCTGCAAACGCCAGACGAGATATTCAAGCGGCATGAAGCCTCGCCACCCGTCGGAAACGAAGATGTTACCTTCAGCTGTAAGGCACAGGCCGATGCTGTTGTTTCGGAACTAATTGCAAGCGGCTTCCGAGTGACCTTCAACTACTCCGGATTTATTTCTCATCCCGGAAATCTATTCATAAAGAACTTGTGCGAAGACTTGATCGACTACGACAGGCTATTCGACTTCTTCCAAGCAAAAAGCAAGTATAAATCTTTGGTGGATATCAATATATTCAACAGTGCAGAAGACGATGTCTTTGCAATTTTGAAATTTGAAAATTACTTGGACGTCGATTATATCTTAGAGACTTTAGACGTCAACAATAACCCTTTCCACCGCAACAGCACGGTGCCGCTTTACTTGAACAAATATATAAGTAAGAAAGAACGCAAATTGAAATACGATGACAACTCAGTTCTTTCGGATCACGTTAACAGTTACAATACCATAGTTATCGAAAACCTTGCTGATTTTTTGAATAACTATAATCCTACCATTGGATTGTTAGAAACATTTTTATTGAAGTTTGAGTTGTTCAACAAGATAGAAAACATATATTTCCCGGTGGTTCAAGTTGACGACAATACTTTTAGACTCATGAAATATGGCTTTATCAATTTTGAGGTCAATGAAGACTTAAATGTGAATGTTTTGAAATGCATTTATTATTTGAATGATTTGAGTTTCGAAAAATTTATGAATTTTACGCATGATGATGTATTGAATGACGACAGCGAGTTATTAAAGACTGATATTTCGCCTCTGAGTGAATTAGGTTTGAAAATTTCAATAGGACAACATAAGCACAACCATTATCTTTATGAATTCCAGACCAACCAAGTATTGTATTTGAACCAGTTCAAACTTTGTGTTGGTTTCCTTGATCTTACTGTCCACAATAATATTATCAATTCCTTTTCCAAGTTTGTTAACTATCAAGAGACTAACATTTACGTCAATAATTTTCCAATAGTCTTTGAGAATAATGATAGACTATGGGAAAAATTCTGGTTGCAATTTGGAAGCAGCATCAAGTCTGCTAAAATTATCAAACCACAGTTTTATTCCAAAAAGAATGAAGAATTGGGTAAAATTGGATTTGTGTTTTATACCGATTTCAAAATGGCTTTACGTGCAATACTTTTAACGAATAATAGATTGATCAACTTTAAGAATTTTAAGAATATTTTGATCCAGACCTCATTTGCTATCCAAAAAAATAATCATGGATTTCAGCGTCCATCCTTGCCTGCCAACTATTACTCAGTACAGCACCCTCAACATAATTATATGAAAAGATTCAGTTTGCCTAGTATTAATGATTATAGTTATTACATGCAAGGACCACCGTTAGGGTCAATAGCTCCAACCCCTACCCCGTCAAACAATTCTGACTATTTACCTATGTATAACCCAATGATGTATGGTTATAATTATAGGTACTCTTCTGCTGATAAGGATCACAGTAATGATAATGGTCTAGAAAGATCTGGTAGTTTTTCTGCATCTCCCCCATTAAATTATTACTTCCAGCCATACATACCTTTTGCACCTTCGGGTGGCTACCCGGCAGTTTATACGCCCCCAACTCCTCCCATTCTGAAGTCTTCAAAGAAATCGGGTGTATCGAAATCAAAATAAAATTGTCTGAACTTGTAATTATTTATTGATATTTTTTCTCAATCTATTTTTTTGGCAGAAATCAAATTAGAAGGAAGTGAACTGAAGAGGCAAAAAAAATGTTATACACACTTTAGAGTTTCACGGAAGATAGTAAGATCAAACGAATGAAAATATTTGGCTTGTTACGTTAATGATATGGATTTGTTCTTAATTGGAGCTGATGAATGCATAAAAGATCTCTACAGTTGAATTTTTTCTTTTTTTTGGATTCGATTCTCGTACTTAACAGAATCTGGATTATGTATTTACTAGATCACTTGAGTAACTATTTCCTCTATTTTATTGTAAATAGTTTTTTTTGAAATTTGACATTTATCAATTTTGATCACCATTTCAAATTTCGCTATGTATATATACTATCGGCGTTATTTACAAGTTGGGAGGATCGCCTCTAGCGCGTGGCTTTAAGTGAAGGTCATCCTTCTGGAACTGTTCCGTTATTTGAGTAGTTTCGTCGTCCTCGCTTATTTGCTCAACAGTTGTAACTTCCTCGATGTAAAATTTCAACATACTTTCGATACCGTTCTTCAAAGTCACAGTGGAAGAGTCGCACGATCTACATGCTCCCTTCAATTTTAGAAAAACCGTCCCGTTATCCTCAATAAATTTAACAAACTCGATGTCTCCTCCATCCTCTTGAATCGCAGGCTTGATCCTGGTGAATATCAACTCTTTGATCATAGCAACAATCTCATCATCGTCATCGCTGATCTCAACATCCAGGCTGAGCTCAGACTCCTCGTTGATGATGGGCGAGCCGTTCGTCAAGTACTCTGTAAGAATAGAAAATATCTCTGGCTTCAAAACCGACCAGTCGATGTCATCGTTTGCCTTTTCCACAGTGATGAAGTTAGACCCAAACATAATCGTCTTTATGCCATCTATAGAGAACAACTTCAAAGCAAGGGGGCTACATGCTGCCTCTCTTCCGCTGAGAAACTCTCTGGTTTCGTTCTCCTTCAAGATTTGAACTGATGGTAAAAACTTTAATGCCTGCTCGCTTGGTGTTTCCATCGTCTGGATGAACAAATTTCTGATACCACGGTGGAACAACAGCGGATATATTGAGCGACGCAGAACCTGCTTCAATATGTTACTTCTTGCTAAAAGCATTCTTGCATGTGTTATTAGTATTTTATATGACGTGCTATATGATATATTAATAATAAATCTAATGTTCACATATTAATTCTTTTATTCCGATGGAATCCGTTCTATACAGGAACCTGGAATTATCTTTTCCATCAGTTGTCGAAAAGGATTTTTTCAAATAAGGAAGCAGCCTTTTCTTCGAACTTCGAATCTGACATCTCATCGCTGCTTATTGATTGGTCTAATTGTAGTTTGTTCTCAGCTAACTGTAACATGTTCTGCTCTATAGTGTTTTCTGAAATTAACTTTGTTACAGTAACTTCGTGCTTTTGGCCGACTCTGTGTGCCCTATCTTCGGCCTGTTTGTCATCGTGGGGGTTAAAGGACTGGTCAAATATGATGACATTGTTGGCAGCGACTAAGTTGATACCAAAACCACCTGCCTTTGTGGAGAGAAGGAAGATGTTGATTGTGTCGTCTTCGTAGAACTGGTCGATCAAGTCTTGTCTGGTGTCGACACTGGTCTGGCCGTCAAGCCTCAAGAACTTCAACTTCTTGAAACTTAGAACTTTCTCAATAATATCGAGCATCTGCGTGAACAAGGAAAATACCAAGACCTTCTGCTTCTTCTCGATTATGTCTTGGATGATTTCAAGTAGTTTTTCGACTTTGCCACTATTGAACCAATCAGTATCCTTTAAGATGTACTTACCGAGAGTCTTAGGGAACTTCTCGCATAGATTATTTAGTTCGTAGTCAACCATGACTCTCATGTCCTCCTCGATATATTGTTGGTTTGCACTTAGATATTCAGATTCTTTCATAATGGCTTTAGCCATTTCTTTGACCAAGGCATCGTCATATATTGTCCGGAAGAGGAGAGGATGAAGCGCAGCCTTACGTAAAGACATAACCACGTTGGAGCTCGATGGGATCGGTACTTTCCTTGCTTTCTCGTATTCCTTAGTGTTGAGGGCTTTTCTTCTCTCCCTTTCCAATCTTGTTTTCTTTCCTTGCGTCAAATACTGGTGGTATATTTTGTACTGAAGCTCATTCACCTTACAATAAACCACGAAGTGCGTCTTTCGAGGCAAGTGCTTCAACACTTGGTTCTTTTTACGTCTTAATACGAATGGGGTCATCATAGTTTTAGCCTTGGTTATTGCTTGGACACTGAGAAGCGGATTATAGCCTTTGTCAGAAGTATCCGCTGTGGAAACCTTTTGATGAAATAAGCCTTGCAAATCCTCTCTTCTATCATTGAATAAATAGGGAAGCATGAACGCTAACAAGGATACTAATTCTTTCAAATTGTTTTGCAAAGGCGTTCCTGTTAACAACAATCTGAATCTTGCTTTCAATCTCATTAATTTATTATATCTTTCTGAAGTTGAATTTTTTAACATATGCCCTTCATCGTAAATAATGATATCAAAGTCTTGGTTTCTTAAAAATTTGAAATCAGACGCTGCCCCTGTCGCTAAATTATATGTAGTAACCAAAACATCATAGTCACTGGTTTCCAAATCGTATCTTAATTCAGCACGTTCTTTCTGGGATCCATAGTATGCTTGAACGATCAAGGATGGACAAAATTTTTGAAATTCTCTTAACCAGTTCTCTAAAGTAGAAGAAGGAACTATGACCAAATGGGGGCCTTTCTTTTCTTGTGATGCCTTTAAATGGGCCATGAAGGAAATAACCTGACAAGTCTTACCCAATCCCATTTCATCTGCTAAAATGCAAGATAAATTGTTACAATATAATAAATTGAGCCAATTAATGCCCACTTGTTGGTAATTCTTCAACTCCACTTCTGGTGCTAATAATGCTGGCTTTTCGCTCACATATTTCAATCCCTTTTTCCTGCTTTTTACAACAACAACATCTTCATCTTCACTTTCATTGTTATCTTGCACAGGAGTAAATTCAACAACTTCTTGAGAAGGTTCAATGTCAACCATCTCGAGTTCACCTTCCCCAGCAACGGTGACACCCCATGTTGCCATCTGTTCGGAAATGAGATTACCGTACTCTGAACACTTCCTAATCAAAGAATCCACAGCCTTGTATCCCTTTAAGCTAAATTCGGTATTTTCCACAATCTTCTGTCCCAAAGTTTTCTTTTGGTTTCTTCTTTTCTTTTCATTTACTTCCTCCTCATCAAGCTCAAAATTATCTGCAGCGATTGAGAAAACACTTTCAAAAGGTCTCTTGCCAATTATGACTTCAGCGATCTTGGGAGGCACATTACATATTTCACAAATATCCTGTACTGTAGCGTTGTTCAAAAACTCTAAAATCTGGGTATCGATAGAGGTAAAACCGCTGTTATACAGATTGCCCTCAGCTTCATCAGACATGTCATCGCTATCTTCATCATCCTCTAATTCATCATCTGTGTCGTGTTTTCTCAGACGAGAAGGCCTTTTCGCAGCTCTTGCTTTGCGGTTCGCCCTAATCTTCTCTTCGAGCTTCTCCAAGTCATCTTCTGCAGCTTCTTGCAGCTCACTTTTTACAATACGACCATCTACAGTCTTCTTTAGGTTCGGTACTTGATGTCCATTATAGCCAAAAGCAGACAAGTTAATTTTGCCTGGTTCTGGAGTACTATCTTGAGAGCCACCGCGTACAAGCTTTCTCTTCTTGACCTGATTCTGTGCCTGATTAAAAGACTGGTCGATGCTGGGTTGGTTCCCTTGTCTAAACTTATACTTATCAAGAATTGAAACCTTGGGTTTCTGGATTTGTACCTTGGAAGAAAAGCCTATCTCTGTCCCATTTTGTACATGTGGTTGAGCTGGCCTGCTGGGAGCGTTTTCCACTAGTTTGTTTTTAGATCCAGAATCAACAATTTCTTGTTCCTTCTCTGTTTTCACTCCCTGTGAAGCATTCTGAGCATCCTGCTCCCTTTTCTGTTTTTCTAACGCCTCCAGTATTTCATACTCGTTGAGAAGCCGTTCCCTATCCTGCTTGAGCCTTTCCTCGCGTGCTTTCTCTCTCTGCTTGCGAAGCTCTTCTTCTCTTTTGCCTAATATTTCATTCTTGTTGAAATTATCTGTCAACCACTGTGTAATATCTCTTAAATTTCCCTTACCTTTTACGAAGCCCTTGAAGACATCGCTCTCTTGTAAATAATAGAAGCGTCTTCTAACCATCGGAAAGTCCTTGTGACTTCTAATAGCCTGTCTCTTGGCTTCTAGCCTTTTTTCCCTTTCATTGTCTATATCAACTTCTGGATTGGTTTGGGTTCTGCTGGGTGGTATTAAATTTGAAGTTTGTTCAGAACTTGGAGATGAAGCAACATATATGGGTGATGAAGATGGCACTTGAATATATGGTTTTCTGGCTGGAGTGTTGTTGGTGCCATTCAAATGATTGTCTGGCGCCTTGCTGTTACTATTCATGCCTGAAGACTGCAAAATGCCTAATTGTAAATACTATCAGCCTGAAGTTCTAGAAGATCGCTAGTGACTTTTTTCCTTTTTTTAACGCGTTTTCGTTTACTGGGCTTGCACTTTTCAATTTTTCTTCAAAAAAATCTTAAAAGCAAAAAAGGCCCAAGAAATGAAATATTGGATCTTTAGGTAGTTATACTGCTACCTTAGTTAGTTTAGGAGGGTATTATGTTGTCTGTTTCGAGCTTTCAGCGTGAAATTTGCGTGAAATTTGACTATAGAAGCTGCGTAATCTTCATGGCTTCACTTTGTCCTGGAAAACAGCGAAGCCTAGCTTCACAAATTGAGACCAACTCGAGGATACTCTGCTTTCTATGTGTGTATGTAACTATGGATATTGACTTGGCTTACTGGCATTTTGTTTTCTTTGTGGAGTTCTCTTTCTCTTTTGCTGTTCCGGGTTAAATGGATTCTCAGCTAGACGTTAGTACTTAGTTACTAAAGGAAGGTAATGACACCAGTCCGAATGATTCATATAACTAGTTTTGGCCTATTGCTTCTGTCTTCTTCTTGTGGGCAAAGGAATAATATTTCGCCTTTTAGAGATTCTTATATCGCCCAATTTTGCACCCATTTGCTGTAACAACTTCCTACGATCTAGAGTATAAGAAAAAAGTTATAGTGCTTGTGTTGCTATAAGAAATATGCAGCGTGAAACGTACGTACAACTTTGTTTGTAGATAGCTTCTGTTAATCGTAGAATATCTCATTGGTTCTTAGTCTTCATCAGTACATTGCAGAAAAAATCTAATTCTGCAAAACACTAACAAGAATTGTTAACTCTGGATAGGCCCAACTGGAATATCAGAACAGTGAGGAGTTCAGAGAGTAATGAAATAACTCCAGCTATATCCAGCATATATATCGTAAGCATACCTATGCCTGAGAACTAGTGTCTACTTTCAGGATACATGCATTAGACCTTGACTGAGACTAAAACTACAGCAATGCAGTAATCACCAAGTAGAAAAAAAAATGCAGTTTATCGCTCAAGCAAGCGAGACGGTCCAGGCGTATCAAGCGCTGTCTCTAGAGTTATATTTCAGAAAACTCGTACGCTTTTTTGACCTTCTCTGGGTTCATATAGATACTTCATTTGTGGTACTGCATATAAACAATACATATATGGAACTCTGAATCGTAGTACCATATGAGATGACATTTTCAATAGCATGAGTAATGTATGAAGTACTATGCTGTGGCTCTAACGGAAACTTCCAGCTTGGGATAGACAACGATGATGATCAAAATGAGCTACAGAAGGCGTGGATTATGTACAAAGGTGAATTAAGACATGAGATAGATTCTAAGCCGGCGAAGATTAGACTGGGAGGCAATCACACCCTCTTGCTTTTGGAGTCGGGCGAGCTATATAGTGTCGGAGACAATACACACGGTCAATGTGGACACCCAGTTGATAAGGAAAAGACGCATATACTGGTATTTAGGAAAGTAGAGCATGACAAGCGGTGGAAAGATATTGCGTGTGGATGGGAGTTCTCCATATTAGTCGACTTTCACGGTGCATTCTATGTATGTGGCTTGGGATTGAAGGGCGAGCTTGGTCTCGGCGAAAACATAAAGAGCTCACCGCTCGCCAAGACGACGTGGAAGTTCCCATCGGCAGTTGAGAGCGTACAGTCGTCTTTGAGTCATACAGTTGTTCGATTGACCGATGGCAGTTTGTACGGGTTTGGCAACTGCAGAAGAGGCCAATTAGGCAGAATTGAGCCTGTGGTGTCTGCAAATAGGGTGAAGCCCCGCGCCCTGATATGGTGGCCCCAGAAGCTAGACTTTGGCGTAGACTCAGCGGTCCATTTCAGCGTGGGGAGGGACGTCACAGTTGTGGTAGATGACCGAGACGTCTGCCACCTATTTGGAAAAGAGGCAACCACCAGAGCAGTCCACGGCGTGCTCTCGTTGAAGTCCATGTGGTCATCAGTGCACATCCTTTGGCAGACCTCTGCTGGCGAGAAGAATGTGATGTCTTTCGGCAATAACAGTCATGGCCAGCTCTTCCCTGGGAACTCAGCACAGGGCATCGCGGACTTTGAGATAGGCAGCGAGCACGGGCTCTTGCTACAGGACAGCTACACGGTGTTGGCGTGGGGCTGGGGCGAGCACGGGAACTGTGGCCGGCACCAGCCGGTCGCAGACGACGTTACTGCGTCAATCGATCGTCTTGTCACCTTTGACTATCTAAACCCACTCTACAATGGTGCACACAAAGTGGTGCTCTTGGGCGCCGGCTGCGCAACCAGCTGGGTCGCTGTATACGTCCCAGACGCAGCCGGGCCCCGAAAGGAGTAATGTCACGACGGTTCTTTCCCATATTCATCGATTGCGTTCAATGGCTCGAGGGCCACCGGTCAGCTCAGATGGAAAATATGTGGATCGTTTTTTTTTTAGGATGAATGTATCGACAGTTAACCAATAGACGCTACATCAGCAACGTCTTGATAAACTGCCTTCTTTACCACCCAAGAGTCGAGAGGACGTCAAAGACGTCCTCTCGACCATGTAGAAGAGAGAAAATTCATGAACCATCTCGACCAAAAAAGAACTTTCCATAGTCATGTCATTCCGGGTAATAGGGACATATATCCACCAGCAGTGAGTAGAAATGGAGTTGGGATGGGACACTTGGTAGACGGCCGCAAGCCAGAGAATAGAGACAACAAATCAACATGTTCGGTGCAGTGTGCTCAGGAAGGCCAATACAGCTAGCGTCGCAGGTGGAGCCGACGAAATATGTCATACAGGTGCCCAGTGCAACCAACGTATCACACATTGCCATATTCCTTCTCCCCAACACGGAGTTTACAGACACAAACTACACAGCATTGGTATACTTCCAGCTCCCCGAGAGCCAGGAGTTCAAGCTCCTTGGGGGATTGAACCCGGCGAAGCCGTCTGCGATCTTCAAGTTGAACAACAGGAAGCAGCAGAGCAACAGTGCGCAGGTCGATGATATCGACATGAGTGTGGACACTGGGGCAGGGCCCGCTGCAGCAGGCCCTGACGGCGCCGTCTTGAACATTGGCATAGCGATCGAGCCCACGCCCCAGGCCGAGGCCCAGCTAGCGCTGGAGCGCGAGCGGCAGGCCGGCGCATCGCTGTCGCTCGTGCCCGCCAGCGCCATGCCCCGGGCCTCGCAGGCCTTGAAGTCCCCCGGCGACGTCGCCGCCTTGGCCAACAAGATCGTCTCCCACGCCTACAACTTCTTGGGCAGCTTCGTGGACGACGCCGGCAAGGTGCCCATGAAAGCCTTCGACTCCTGGTGGGAGAAGTTCAAAAGCAAGCTCGCCAACAACCCAGGTTTTCTAGACGACCTACAGTAAGTATTCCTCCCAGTACGTACCCCCTACGATCTAATGTCCACGTCCTATGCCTACTCCGTTCCGGTGCTCATCTTGTAGATCGCTGCTCGGTGCTCGTCCGCACGGCGCTCGCTTCAGGGCCATCGACCCTTCGCAGCCCGCTTCTCCCCTCCTATGCCCGATCCTGGCTCCACTCACCGCCCAATGACACCGCCTCCCTGCTCTGCCATCTCCTGCTGCCCTCAGGCTCTTCTGCTGACAATTGCAAAATCCCATCTCATCTCAGGGCCTCTGAGAACCGTTACGGCGGTTTGGAGCGATGCGGCTCATCGTATTTTGAAAAGTGTGGCGTCTTCAAAAGAAGAAAAAGAAATGGTAAAAACCACTAAAGCTAAATACAGTGGAAACACCGAAGGTAGTTTTATCAAAAACAAAGCAACTCTAGAGGTATAAAAGAACGGTCAAAAGAGACAAAAAAAGAATTATCTTGGAGGACATAGAAAAAGAAAATTATAAGGGACGAAATTAACAGGAAATGACGATCGAAAGCAGCAGCGAAAAATACGAGTTTGGAACCAAGGCTATTCACAGCGGAGCACCAGTGGATGGAGTGACCGGAGCAGTTATTGAGCCTATTTCACTTTCGACAACATTTGCGCAGGGGGCGCCAGCGCAGCCACTTGGACAGTACGAGTACTCCCGGTCAGCCAACCCCAACAGAGACAACTTTGAGACGGCGGTGGCCACGTTGGAGAGGGCGAAACATGCGATTGCGTTGGGGTCTGGGTCGGCAGCGACCGCGCTTGTGATCCAGTCGTTGCCCGTTGGATCGCACATTGTGTCTGGGGGCGATGTGTACGGAGGAACGCACCGTTACTTCACCAAGGTGGCCAACACGCACGGGGTGGACGTGACTTTTGTGGGCGACTTGGTGGGCGACTTGGCCGCCAGTATCCAGGAAAACACCAAGCTCGTGTGGTTGGAGACGCCCTCCAACCCCACGTTGAGTGTGACCGACATCTCGCGTGTTGCTGAGATCTTGAAGAGCCACGAGTCCAAGACCGGCAAGAAGATTTTGTTTGCCGTCGACAACACCTTCTTGTCTCCATACATATCCAACCCATTGGTGCACGGCGCCGATGTGGTGGTGCACTCCGTCACAAAGTACATCAACGGTCATTCTGATGTGGTCATGGGTGTGTTGGCCGTCAGCAGCGACGAGCTTCACGAAAAGTTCCGTTTCTTACAAAACGCTCTTGGGTCCGTTCCTTCGCCATTCGATTCGTGGTTGGCCCACAGAGGATTGAAGACCTTGCACTTGCGTGTCCGCCAGGCTGCTACTTCGGCCCAGCAAATAGCTGAGTTCTTGCAGCAGCACCCTGGTGTCCAGAGCGTGAACTACCCTGGATTAAAGACCCACAAGAACCACGAAGTCGTTCTCAATCAGCACAGAGATGGCCTTGGTGGTGGAATGATCTCGTTCAGAATCAAGGGCGGTGCTAATGCTGCTTCCACTTTCACTTCTAGCACCAAGCTCTTCACGTTGGCCGAGTCATTGGGTGGTATTGAATCCTTGATAGAGGTCCCAGCTGTGATGACCCACAGTGGTATTCCAAAGGAGGAAAGAGAAGCCAGTGGCATTTACGACGACTTGATTAGAATCTCCGTAGGGATTGAAGACACCAATGACTTAGTCGAGGATATCTCCAATGCATTGAAAGCCACCAACTGATCCCGGATTTTATATAGAAGGAAATTTATACTAAATACTAATTATATCAGATTAAAAATCCATACATTATTGACTCCTGTGTCACTACTGCGCTGGTTTCCTGACATACTTAAGTATGAAATCTCAGAAAATTCGTATCATGATAAGGTATTGCTAGAATCATCGCTGACGTGTTCATGAGAATCTATTTAGCATATTAAAATATTTTGCAATAGACAAACTCACAGTTTCAAATTTAATCAAGTTTACACGTATAGCTGTAATTATTCGTGAATGCTACTTCGGAGTCTTCTTAGGATTATAAGTGTTTTTATTTTCACATCATTTGCATTGGGACAAATTATTGATACCAGTCTGAACCTCATCTGCTCACCATCGGATCCCACAGACTGCTATCCAGAAATTTTTGAACCTTCATATGAGTGGCAAGTTATCAGAGAGGGCCAACATATTCCTCCTGGGCTCCACGTCAGATTAAATATCGCAACCTTGCAAAGAGAAGCTAAGTATTTGGACCCTAGCGAGTCTGAGGGTAGTGGAGAAATAGTTGTATCAGAGGAGCAAGAAACTCTGGACAATATTGAAGAGCAGGCACCCAAGGAAGAGCGCCGGAAAATCATTGAAGAGTTTAGAAACAAAATCAAAGACTCCAAGAAAACAGAGGATCAAAAGAAAGAGTCTGACATGAACATTGATACTTATACTGATTCCGTCAAAATGGTCGAGGAATTCTCGACGCACCAGAATGTTCCCCTATTAATTAAAGCTCTAGACAACCTTGAAGATTTGAGCCATGACATCGAGTTTGGAGCAAGAATGACGCTGGACAACACGTTGTTTGACAACTTGTTGAGCATTGCTAGCAGTGACCTAAATGATGCAAATCAGCTTGAAGCTAAAGAAAAAGCTTACAGAATTATGGCTGCGTCCTTGAGAAACAATCCTGATGCTGCCAAAAACCTTTTAGAGAATCAAAGGCCCGAGTTTGTTGACCATCTTTTTAAGGAGTTAGATGAAAAGAAATCTGGTGTCTCGAGAAAAAGAGTTCTAGGTATTATACAAGCATTGGCACAGAATAAGTATTTTGCATCAAAATACTTGAATTGGAATCTGAAAGATTCCAAAATGGATGTTTTGGTGAAAACTTTCACCTCATTAAGTCTGGATTCTCAAGAAAGGGTGATTAATATTTTTGAAGATTTGGGAATGCTTGACCATAATGAAGTCGAAAGGAGATCAGACCTAGAACCATCAGCTGTCTATTCAAACATTTTACAAAGAAGGCTTTACAACAATCAGGCCAGTAATGAGGACGAATTTAGATTCTTGTTTCAAAATCTTAAGGAACTCCATACCCAGAATAAGGAAGTACGTCCCTCAGACAAGTTTATTGAATGGCTTGCGGATGAGGCAGAGGTTAGGAAAAGTAAAAAGAAGAGAGAAGAGTTGTCTGATTTCGATGTTGAATATAACCGGGATTTTGTAAGCGATGCCTATGAGATATTTGGAAACCCCAAGGCAGCTAGAAAGGCTCTAGCAGATTATGATGAACTTTAACGGTAATTAAAGATTTTGAGGTAACTTTAAAATTTATATATTTCATTTCATAGTGACATTTAGATGATTTTAAAAATTAAAGAAGTTTATTGCTTAATGAAGTATTATACAATATGATGAAGTATTTATAATAAAGGTTGCACGTTTAATCGAACAAACCCATACCCATGTCATCATCGGACTCTTCTTCTTCAGCTGGCTCTTCAGCAGCAGCAGGGGCAGCATCACCGGAAGCGGCAGCAGCACCAGAGCCAGCAGCAGCACCAGTTGGAACAGAAGCCAACTTCTCGTTACCCTCAGCAATCAACTCTTCGGCATTCTTACCTTCGACTTCAGCCAACAATTTGCTGACCTTCTCGTCATCCACTTCAATAGAAACAGACTCCAAGACGGACTTGATGTCAGCGGCAGATGGAGAAGTCTTACCAGAGTTAACCAACAATAAGTATGCAGCTAAGTATTTCACTGACAAAGTTAGTATGACTGATCTAATAAAAATCGCATCAAAAGGATTGTTCTCTATGCGCCTATCATCCACATGTACCATATACCATATCTTTTCACTATATCATGATCTTTAATAAAGTATCTGATGGTTCATATTCTCAACCTAACACTTCGTGCCAAATATACCAATGTTTCCATGACACTTATTCCAACTAAACGCATAATAGAAAAATCTATGGAACTAACCCAAGGCTTCGATTTACTTACTTTTCCACTTTGGACTCTATGTATAATACCAAATTCAGACGATATAACGAGAAATTAAGTACAACTTACAAGAGCGTTGAAAAATTCGGGTGCGGTTTTCAAAAAAATGACACAAAATCCAAGAAAAAAGCAGTCACCATATCACGTGAAACGATAACATGATAAGATAGAGTATGGACTACCCTCTTATTGCTAATAGTAGTTACTATCAGCTGTGGTGTTTGTCTTAGGAAAGGATTAACATGTTGATGTGAATTTGACAATAGATAGGAAGACATACGTTCTACTCTTTATCTTAGTGACTTTAAGCATACTATTCTTTAGACACAGATTGATAAACATTGCATTTTTAGTCAGTACCCTTTGACCTTTGAGCTTAAGCATGTCAGAAATTAAAAGCTTCCCCTCTATTTCGGGCACCGAACAAGATGAGTTGGTTGAATCATTGCACCACTGGTCGCTTTCGCATGGGCTTGTGATGTATCCACCTGGGTACAAATCGTATACAGCTGACATAGCACCAGTGACTTTATATCCAACCCCTTTTCCAAGAAAGGCTTTTGAGAAGGCATTGTCTGTACAGCAGGACTTTAACCAACTCTACGCGTCTTTGGCGTCCAAGTTCAAGCCTTGGTTGATAGAACTAATCGAGGATTTGTCAAAATATGATAGGGATTTCACTGGAATGTTGTATGAGACATACAAGAAGGCAATTGCGGGAAATAATGGTACAATTCCGCAGCCATTGAGCTTAGGGCTTTTCAGATCAGATTACATGCTTCACCAAATGGATGAAAGCTCTTTGGATATCAAACAGATAGAGTTCAACACTGTCAGTGTGTCTTTTGGAGGATTATCGAGAAAAGTTAGTGAACTCCACCATTTTTTGAACAGCAGTGGCCATTATGACAATAACTACTCCTACCCGTATTATGGCGAAGATGAAATTCCTGTTTCTGCATCATTGGAAGGTTTAGCATTGGGCTTGAGGGACGCAAACTTCTATTACAATAACGAGCAAGAAAGTGATAAAACAGTTGTCCTCTTTATCGTTCAAAACGGAGAAAGAAATTGCTTTGATCAAAGGCATATCGAATACGAATTATTCAATGAATTTAAAATAAAATCGTATAGACTTAGTTTGGAAGATGTCTTGCTGCATACGTCAATTAAAGATGGGAAGTTGTATATCAAGAAAACAATGGACGAAGTGTCAGTAGTGTATTTCAGATCTGGTTATAGCCCACAGGATTATGTTTCGGATCCGGATTTAACTTGGGAGGCAAGACTTCACTTGGAATCTTCAAAAGCCGTAAAATGCCCCTCGATATTGACTCAACTTTCGGGAACCAAAAAAGTCCAACAGGTCTTAACTCAAAAAGATAAGGTTGAGGAATTTTTGGATGGCGTTTCTGGTGAAAAACTCGACGAGTTATTCTCTACTTTTGTTGCTATTTATCCTCTTGATGACTCAGAACTAGGTGATGTTGCAAAGCGTTTGATCCAAGAGCATCCAGAACGCTATGTGTTAAAACCCCAAAGGGAAGGAGGAGGAAACAATATTTACAAAGAGAATATCCCTGGATTTTTAGAAAAACTAGACAAGAAAGATTGGGCTGCATATATTTTGATGGAACTAATTGAACCTCCTACTTATAAGAACAGTATCGTGCGTCAAAATGATGTTATAAAAGAGGATATCATTTCTGAACTTGGAATTTTTGGTACTGTTTTGTTTGATGAAAACTCAGGGGAGATAAAACAAAATAGGAACGCTGACTGGCTTTTGAGATCAAAGCTTAGTAGTAGTAACGAAGGGGGTGTTGCAGCAGGATTTGGATGCGTAGATAGTATTTATTTGCACTAGATATATTAATCAAAAATCGGAGAGAAAAGACTTAATCATTTTTTTTAGATGTATCAATATGCTCTTTTGCCTCTGCAATATCCTCTCCAAGTGCATCTTCCGTGTCTTGAAAATCTTGTATGTTTTCATTAACAGCGTATTCTACCATTTCTAGCGGTGAAGATATCGATAGGCCTTCAGTAAACCCGAAATAATATGGTCTTTTTATCTTGATTCGTTTGAATTCGGCCTCAATTTCTTCTTTTGATGCAAACACATTTGGATGGTCATCATGATTATTTTCAATATCAATTACCCACAATGCAACACCTATTGTGTTTGTGAACATAAAGAACACACTTAAGATGGGAATTGTTTCTAGTGCATTCGCAATTATACCAAAAGCCATGTAACGAGCTCTGTTTAGTTTATAAATCACTTTAATTTGCCTCTTATCATAAGACTTAAGCGTGAAGTATCTTGCATGGGAACGCAAACCTTTTGTAGGAGCTTGAATTAGAACCACCAATATCGGACCTAAAACCGGGATAGCGCTTATAAAGAATATGCCTATGGCCTTTAACACATGAAAGGGCAAAACTAACGCATCTGGAAGTGACCAGACCGCCTGCCCACACTTGACGAGAAAGGGGACTTTTACCACCCGTCTCAACTTTCCCATTAGCACAACGTCGTCGGCGTATTCTCGACTCAACACAGCATCGAACGCCACTCTTTGGATTTCGGGCATCAATAGAAACGTGACTATAAAGGCAGAGACCAAACCTGCTTGCTGTAACACGCTGAACCAGATTGTGATGATTCCGACCGGCCCATAAAAAATAATAGCAAATACCATTTCAATGGGGTATAGAAAAATGTACATGAAAAGATATATAGTTAGCGTGAGAATTAACTGTGGAATGAGGATAGTCAAGTAAAAAGGCCAGATATCTGGATGAGAAAAGAAATAGTAAATTCCCTGCTCTTGTTAGTACTGATTGAACCAACCCGACTTCAAGTTTTTTGAGGCGCTAAAATTTACACCCAAAGAATAGACGTACTTTAAATGGATAGAGGCATGTTTTTGAACACACCATTTCACGGGGAAAGCATATTGCTCTTTGCGACTTCAATTTAAGTTTTCGTGCTATGAAACGAACCATTATCGCTTACGGGTCCAAAAACTTATTTAGAGCTAGTAGAAAAGGCTGCAAAAAAAGAAAATGAGGGCTCATTTTCAACAATTCAAATAAAAATGGGCTTTTCTAACAAAACCATCTTTTAGTATTAAGTGAAAAAAAGAAACACATTTGGATGAGACGGTCCTAATGAATATCTTTCCAGCATTGTAGGCTCAACACAGCGTGTCTTTAGAGAAGGACTAATTCGAAGTATCATCAACTTGGAAAAATAAAAAAAAATGGACGAGTCAGGAGTCGAACCAGAGACCTTTCGCGTGCGAAGCGAACGCGCTACCAACTACGCCACACGCCCAAGTTTCTCTAAAAAAAGTTGTTTTGTTGATACTTGAGGAATATAGTAGAATTAAAAGGTTGCACATGAAAGATCAATTATTTCTACTAAATCCCTTCGTCGAAGATACCATCGGTATTTTTACATTCAATGCTGACGCCTTGATATGCAATAATGACACAGAAGGGAGCGACTGCTTTGAGCGAGACGTATTTGTTTTGCCCGATTCAAATGCATGGTTGATATCCCATTACTGATTTCTGGAAGAGGTCTTAGAAAGGCCATTCGGGGGCCGCACTTGTAAGGGGTCGAACATAAGACTGGTTTACTAGAGATCGCCTTCAAGACTGTAGTATACTCTACTTCTTTTTGTTAGAAGAATTTCTGAAAATGTATTACCCGCCATTCTGAATTGTAGGGCTCACTGTGTTCTATTCTGTGCGGATTTTTATTAGTTCATCATTGAATAATTGAAGTTTTTTTTTCAACACCTAGAAGACTTCTTTAGGTTGTTGTTCTGTAAAAGAGGAGCAATGTATGTATTATACGCTTTATAATTGAAAATCATATGATGAAAAACCTTCACAGACCTGTACTGATCTTCTTTAGAAGTGCAGAAACTTTTATTGCCTTTTTCCTGAATCATATTTTCATAATCTATATGATACTGAATTTAAACTAACATATACCTTAGAACTAAATAGTTAAACAGCATTAGTTAATGACATTTCACGAAGAATAAATAAAACAACATAGTTACGAGTTTTAGATTTCAAATGTAAACCAGACCCGGTCACTTTTCATAGTGTAAGCTAAACTTTCCTTAGTGCAAGCTAACATCACAGGTAAATAACTAAGTGTTTGGCGAACTTTACTACATGTTAAGCGTAGTATACACGTATTTATATTTTATTATAAAACATTAGAGTAATACTAACTTACTTATTTCTTAGCAGTTAATCTTCTCAAGTAGAAGGCCAATTCTTCACCTTCCAAAATGTAACCATCACATCTACCGGATTGACCTGGTCTGGAAGAGATAGCAGCATACAATCTACCAGCACCAAATTGGGTGTCAATTGTGGACTCAATGTGGGAGTTACCAGCTCTAGATGCCAACTTTCTCTCAACCTTTCTAGATTTCTTAACCTCTTCTTCTGTGGTTTGTTGAGGAGCGTTCTTCTTCTTACCCAAGGTGTGACCGTAGTGGGTCTCGTACCACTGCTTGAATGGGGTAGCATCAACTTGAACGATGGCAGACTTGGTCAAAGTGTTGGTTCTAACCAATTCGTTGTTGGAAGGGTGGTAGACAACACCAGCAATTCTGGTCTTTCTAGAAATACCCTCAGAACCCCATGAGAAGTTACCAGTGTCGATTCTTAATGCTCTGAACTTTTGGTTACCACCTCTGGTTCTAACAGTGTGGATTCTCTTGGCTCCAAGTCTGGTGTTGGCAGATTGTCTACCTAATTCAAACTTTCTCTTCTTTCTGAACTGTGCTCTCTTAGCACCGGAAGCAGAACGCTTGTGACGAGAATCTCTGGAAATACCCATATTCTATTCACTTGTTAGTTATTACTGTTCTCAATAATAATGCACAACTATATGTTGATGAATTTAACTTACTGCTTGTCGGTTTGTATTTTAGAAAGAATTCCTAATGAAATTTTTTTCACTTTACCTATAGAGTGTGCGGTACTGGGAGCACAGGCAGATCGATAAAAACGCCACAAAACCAAAAGTCGTGCCACATACAATACTATTTATCATGTGAGAATCAGGGCGCGAGCCCTAGTTCAAGCAGGATCTCGATCTGAATGTCTATCGTTGCTCGAGGTACCTAGAGGATGCTTAGGTTTTCGGGGGTCACTTCCCAATCCCAATGCTCGGTTGCAAAAGGCAGCCGAAGTTATGGGGCCTGACAGACGATATCAAACCAGGGAGGGTGATTGCTCTGCGATCAAAAGATAAGGATGGTGATTGCGTGATACTCGATCGGAAGTAATAGCTAGGTTTTGTTGGGTTTGATTTGCTTCACACCCGCTACAGGGACTACGAGTTTATCATAGCGATAAGTGCTCAACGGTTATTATTTTCCGAGGATGCAAGTCTAAGAGTGAAGTCTGTATCGTACAGGCCGATTGTAAAGGTATTTCGCAACTAGAAAATTTAGTGCACTGGCGAGCTGGTAAAAGTTACCATTCTTCGTCTACAAAGCAGGGATTAATTTTCAGGAATTAGGGATTAGAACCTCATATCTTCACATGGTCTCTATTGCCGGGTCTAACACAGGTTTCATGCAGCCTTGAATGTGCATGAGTTCCCACATGTACTTTTCATCCATGATTCAGGGACTACTGTAGTCGCCAATTACCACTCGTAATGGTTCGCCTAAAAGCTTACGCCAAACATCGATGATTCTGTATGATACTTTTAGCTAGCACGTACGGAGGAAGTATGCGACAACCCGGGTAAAGATATATCTCCTATGGCGTGCGACCATCTCGACTCGCAGCTGGTGAGTACAGAGGACGGTGGTACTGGCCTCGTATATGACATGATATGAACATGCGAACACTCACACAGTCTTTAAGCCCCGATCCACTGGCTCCTAAAACAAACCGTGCCGATAATACGAGAGACATCGTAAGCTTATCTGTTCAGCCTTCGGGCTTGTGCCTGTTTGGCAGAGGATGAATCTCGAACGCTTTTGGATACACCAGAGCGAGGAAATGAACAGTGTGTCATTTGGTATATGTTGAGCTTGGCTCTGCAGACTTACAAATGAGACGAGCTTATAGGATCACAGCAAATTGTACATGCATCTTGAGATTAAACAATACACCAAAGTAACCCAAGAGACTGAGAGAACTGCCCAGGTGTCTAGCTAAGACACCACTGATCTCATTTGCAAGACTCTAGCGCTCACCAACGTCCCTTCTTGGTGTCTCTTCGTGGGCTTCGTGCTCCTTGTATGTGGAACAGCACTCAAGGCGAGACAGAGCAAACGTGATAAGATCGCACTATTTTTTTTTCTTTTGAAAAGAGCTCATCATCATCGGTATGCTGAAGAGTGACTTTTAACTTATAGAAAACAACCACATCAAGCAGTACAAAGACACCATAGAAGAACAACAAGGTCATATTAGGTGATCTGTGACTTTTTTATCGCTGTTTTCTTGATTATTCATCTCTTTCCGTTATCAAGACGAAAACAGAGCATCACTAGTGACATCGGTTTTTACCTGAAGATCGAGAAGCAACAGAGACACAGAGAACAGCAGGCACAGGCTCGAGAAGCTCGAGTGGATTAGCAGCAAAGGACATAAGCCAGACAAGAGATCATCCGGCGACATACGATTCAAAAAAGAAATACCACTATGGAAACGATATATGACGAAATAGAAATCGAGGATTTCACATTTGACCCCATCACTCAATTGTTCCAATACCCTTGTCCCTGCGGAGACAAGTTTGCCATAACGATAGACGACATGAAGGACGGGGAGGACATCGCAGTGTGTCCGTCGTGCTCTCTAATGGTGAAGGTGATATTCGAGCCCGAAGACCTCGACGAGTATTACGAACAGATATAGGCCCGGCGCCAGACCTTACCCACACCACCTACTGAGCCGGGAGCAGGAAAACGCGAAGCAGGGCCAGCATTTTGGGCTGGGTTCAAGCCCAGAATGTTCTGAGAGTTGTGGCATGATGAAACGCTTCCGCGAACCTAAGGCGTCCAATAGCACTTACCGAGGTCTGCTTCAATCATGAATTAAGCGACTGCTGTACCTGACTATGTACGCAGTTGCTCGGAATCTGCTGCTCGAAACCTGCAACACCGATGGTTTCGACCAGGTCTGTAGTATATATATAGTCTAAGCATTATCATTGGGTAGGCACTTTCCCCAAAAGATCGAAAACAAAATAGAATAAATGTTAAAAATAAATCACATTCCATATTTACTGCTGATCTGTGGATCCCAGGTGTTCTCTGGTTCTATTCACGCCAACGGCAAATGCGAATTTCAGTGTCTGAGACCAAGTGCCTACTTCGAGACGTTTCCAGAGATATTTTTTACACTACATCATGTTGCCGAGCCGCGACTTCTTGGTCGCTCTCCAGCGTCCCACGCAGACACTATGCATGTAGCGAGAGACATGCGATCGCATCTGGCCTGCTTTGGAGGACGGTGGCCGGTGTGTGGGTTTCAGAAGGACTTGAACCGGGAACAGTCCCAATTAGGCGCACGGGCCTGCCTATCATGGAGAACCGCCATTGGCGTCGCTCTCGCGCTGCTACGCTCTTCAAGCGCATACCGACCGTACGATGCGCTGCCTGGCTCCGTGGTCCTTCTTCGTCCTGGCCCTGCCATGTAGAATGTAATTTCGCCCGCCGCGAAAAGGACCATGCCGTCTTGTAGGCTCCTGCCTCCCAAACCGCCCTTGAGAAATTGCCGCAACTTAGCAACCCAGCAGAGTCCTCATGAGTGACTATCTTGCAAACAAGCCTCGCTTTTTCCCTATCTGCCTGGTGATAGGCCTTACCAGAGAGGTAAAAACGACCATTGACCATGAATAACATCCAAAGATCTGTGCTTTGTTCTACATACATTTACAATGCATGTGTGTTGCATTCAAATCAGACATGCAAAAGTATGCACACTAAGCTCCAGCATACCTGTCACCACATTTCTGATCCAGTCGTGTGAGAAGAACGCAATGTGGTGGGCAGAGGGAGGGTGGCACACACACAGCGAAGGGAGTCCGCTACAGATGGAGCGGCCATGGTCGGATTGGAGCAACACACAGCTCGAAAAAGGGAAAGGGTGCTCCTTTTTCGCGCAGGAGAGGAGAGCGATTGTTTGGCAGTCTCCGTGGACAGGTGGCGATTTGCTGGTGCGGACGGAGGGCGCTGTAGGGTGCGGCAGGGGGGAATGCCAGCCAGCGGCAACGCCCGGCGGCGCCCACTGGGTGCTGGGCGGCGTTCGCAGCAGCCCCTCTCCCTAGTGCACGGAAGGCTGTAGAAAGGGCGTCAGATCACGAATACCGGGCCCACTGCCGGCCAAACAATCTGGCCGAGAGTTGCATGGTCCTCTCCGTACATGGTGCCTTGTGTCGGGGCCTTCCATGTTTCTGTTTCTTTTCCCTAACCAAACCTTATTCCAGTGCAAGGGCTCGGTGCGGTCAGGCGCACGCGCCACGCGGCCGTAGGCCGGCTGGCCTCAGGAGGCCTGGATTTACGACGGTCGCAGAAGAAGGCAGCACGCCCACAACGCTCTCGGCACGTTATCGCACCGTTAATACCGTTTGCGCAGCGCTTCCAACCGCGCTAGCGGTCCGCACTGTTCGTAAAAAGCCCAAGATAACGCCGGCGGCCAGGTGGCAACAATACCCTTACTCTGTTGTCGCACCGCAAAGCAGCGAAATAATTACGAATTTCGGGCAAGCAATCTAGCACGATCGTCCCATGCAGCCGGTCCATCAGCCAACGGGACTCTGGCGGGCCCCTGGGCCCGCCAGACGACCGGCACCTGGTCGGCTGCTGTTTCACGACCGACCCCAATCGGTCGCAGGTTTCCAGGACGGGAGCCCGGCAGTCTGCTGTGCTTATTGGCCTGTTGTTGTTAAGCAGGCAGTTTCATTTTCCAAATTATTTTTTATCAATTTTTTTTTGCTTATTTCTATTTCCTACTTTTCTGTTTCCTGTGTAGCTGCCTGTGCGTATTGTAGTATTTGTTCTGTTGTATTTGTGTTGTGACAGCAGGAATTTCGTCTGGCACCGCTGTCACACACGAAGGGGGCCAGAAGTGAGCTAGCTCCGGGTTCCCCGGAGATCATGTCGGCCACATCGTTGCAGCATTATGCTATAGGCCCTTTGCCTAATCCGCTGGGCGCGCTTCCTGTTTTGCACTGTGTGACAGCAGGGTTGGCGGCCCGAATGTTGTGTGTAGTTTGTGCATGGCGGTTTCGTACGATAGCGCCATTTGGCTCCCCAACATTCGCAAAGTGCGAGAGCACGCAACGGGGGCAACGTTTTGGGAAAAAGTGACAACTTTTCACTAGCTTGTAAGCTTCCGTGCGCCTCGATGAGACCTATAACCGGGGAAAAATACAAAGCCTGAAAGGCAAGGCATGTATCCATGACATTGAGCGATCTGTGAGATCGGCTAGTGTTGCTGACGACCCTTGGACAAGCGTTTCGCTAGATTCGTTTATCGCCGTCGGGCGTTTGGGCATGTACAACGTTCTATGTGGACATGACCGGTCTGCGGGCTCGTATTCTCTGTGCAACGTATGAGGCGAGCCGGTTCACCACACTTGCTGCCGGCGAGAGAGGTGAGTTTCCAGGCTCCCCCGCCTGGGCGGCGGGGGAGCCTGGCGCGCCACCGGTGGTTATGTTTTTCCATGGGTATTGGGGGGATGGACCTGCTGAGAGCACAATGGTTCACAATGGCGGCCAACAGGTCCCAGCGAGAGAGGCCGACGGTGTCGCCCCCAGACGAGAACGGCGGCGGTATGTGGCGGTGGATTGCAGCGGGCAGCGGTGTGCAGCGAGCAGCGGTCAGTAGCAGCAGAGTATCCTGACGCTGACCTGCTTGTCTGGGTATGGGACACAAGCGTAGTGTGCCAGAGACAGACCTGCCTGCCATCCTGGGAAATAGCCTTGCCGCGGCCATGGCCGCGGCAAGGCTATTAGGCGGGTACGTCTGGCCCAAGCTCACCCCTAGTGTGTCGCTGGCGGCGCCATCCAGATAGCGTGGCCTCTGCCAGGCTGCACTGCAGCCTGCCTCTGCCTTTCCCCTAGCGCTGCTTCCCCTAGCGCTGCGCGCTCTGTGCCCCGCTTCGAGGCCCTCCCCGTCGCTATATCTCCCAGAGGCACCTCTGGCACGCAGTAATAATATGTTCCCAACCAACGCCAAAAAAGGGAAATCTCATATATAGGTCGAAACCTACAGGCTACATGCACCATGCACGGCCAAACGTCTCCTGCGGAATTTTCGTAGAGCCCAATTGCCATAAAGCAATAACGCTTGTGGCTCACAGCTCGCACCGGGCGAGCTGTAAGTTCTGGTGCTGCTAGTCTTTCCAGTGATGTGTTCTCTGGCGTGGTCGCTAGTTAGCGACCACGCCAGAGACCACGGCCTACAGCGCGCATTCGCAGGTCGTTCTGCCCTTCTTCGTCGCGCACACCTGCCTGAGGGCCAAACAGACGGAAAAGCCCTGGCCACGCTCACCAGAGGCAAGTCCAACTAGTAAGATGCTCTGCAGCCGCCGGCAGCAGCGTCCCTGTGCATTCGGGGTACTGCTTGTCTGTAGATTTCATTCTCGTTCTCTGCCGAGGCACCGTCGCTCGTGACTGGCATCCCCACCCTCCGCTCGGAGTGTCGCCAGGCCGCTACCCACCCGCAGAAGCAGTGCGGTCGCCCCTCCCCCCCACCTCACGCGCTGTAGAGAATCCGGTGCCTTCCACTAAACCCACCTTTCTGCACCGCTGTCGAGTCGCAAGCTCATCCCGATCCTACTCTCCAAGCCCAAATCTGCTGCGATCTCTGGCTTCCCAGATACTGCGGGAGCATGTTCCTTTTCCGCAGCCTCGTACAGGACAAAGACGTCGCACCGAAGTGCCTCCTCCGGTTCTCGCCAAGTCGGTCAATGCTGCAACCGTCTCGACTAGAGCACCTCCCATCAATGTGATCAACCCACTCACAGGGAAGGCAGACGGAACAAGTAGGGAGAAAAAAAAAAGAATTTTGGGCACTCCGTCCTGTGCACAGAAACGAACCAGAAACCTAAATCCAAAGACTCCAAACACTAGACAAATGAAAGACTAGCACAATATAACGTACGCACATAGCAAGTAATAAGAATGAGATATGCGGAACAGAGAAATGGGTAATGTAAAAAAAAAAAGACATCCAGTCGAAAATCTGTCGTCACGTTCTCCTTGTTTGATGTATGTGAAGAAATTTCATACCGAATTTTTTATGTAGACCGTATTTTAATTACAAAAGTCATTTTTCTCTAGATGTAGGGCCATTAGGGCAAAATATCAGCAAAGTCGTTGCCATAATTGATAGTAGCAGAGCGAGATACACAGGATCACATATAGATTTTTTTTTTTATTTTTCAGTAGAGAAAAGGAAATAGTATAAAATAAATAGAAACCCAATAAATAAAATCTAATAGACCGGTTTCGCAGGTACTCTTGGGAGCAAAAGATATTACGGCACAATTGCCGCGCAGAAGTATATTAGCACACAGAGACCTGACGAAGATTGGAGTAGTTAGTCAGCCTAGGAAGGTAGGACTTAAGTTAGACAACCTTGTGGAGTGTCTTGAGAAGTTTGTTTATACACAGGAATTAGGGTTAATACGAGAATCGCCAGAGATTCAGCACAGATTTGAAGAGGTTTGGCTGGATCAAGGAATAAACAGGTTCGTTGAGCCATTGTCGACGGAAGGATAGCCTCGTACGCCACGAGCCGTCAGTTCACGCCGACTCTTAGCGAGAGACGGACGGACCATCTCTTGTGAGTGAGCCTGCTCGCCCCAGACAGCTGACAAGGCAGAGCAGAGACGCCAGCAAGACCGCCGGAGACCGAGAGGAGCTTAGCCCCACAGTCTGCCCAGCACCGGTGCTGACTGAGACCCTAGATAGTACAACCCGTGGTGTAGCAACGCAGCGCAGAACCGCGTGTGCTTGAGCAGCAGGACCAGTGCCTTTCGTCGCATTTCTGCTCTCCAAGAGACCGCCGGCGAGTGCCCCACCATTCGCCTTTGGCGCTGCCGCTTTCACCCTGTGCTTACACTCCTCTGGCTTTCCGCCCGGCTCTATTTAATCCGGCACGCAAGCAGCTGATAGCTACAAAAAAAACCCCCCTGCTTCGATACTCGCAGGCCCCAGGCCCCAGAGCTCCCTTCTAGTCGTCGCAGCGAGCTCTGCTGCTGAGTTACACCGGGTACTGTCGAAACGGCGCCCTCCTGAGCCACCCAAAGACAGCAAAGTCTCAGGGCTTACGTCTTCGAGCGTAATTACAGTCTGTTGTGGTCGTTTTCTGCCGACTCAAACTCACACACAGTCTAGTCTGGAAGTTGGCTCTCTAATATTGGGCCCCAAGCTCTTTTTCCCAGACAATTGACTTTTTCTGCCCTAGAATTTTGGATTATTAAACCGCACTTCCGCCGTCCATCTGAGACAAGCACTAGTATCCTTAACAAGCACCAGCGTTTGCTCATTCTGTCACCGGCCAGTGCTAACTCCAACATTCGCTATTCAATTCGTTCTTCCCATTAAAAGGGTGGAAAATTTGTTTGCTTAATTTTTTTGCAATAGGAAATAAGACAGAAAAACAGAAAGCGAAACAATAAAAACCAAGAGCGTTCTTGAACAGCTAGCACACAAATTGTTGCATTCTAGATTCTGTCTTTGTATACAAGCTCTAAAAGAGCTGCTACTAAAAGTATTTCAAGAAAGTGTACCAGAAAGAATAGACTCTGGCAGCCAGAACTTAGTGCACTCTTCTTGCGCAGTGAAGACCATCGAACTTGGGAGTTCACAACACATTCCATAGAGCCTTCGTTTGCGCACAGCTATAACCAGACCCTAGCTGAATTAATTGGTCTCGAGTTGAAGGAATTCGGGTGAAAGCTCACTATTCTATTCTTGTCTTTTTTCGTTCCTTTCTCTTCCTTCTTTTTAATTTCTTGCTTTCTTCGTTTCTATTCGAGTCCCGCCGTCTGTTTGACACAACAACACTGCGGAGGACCTCGCAACGAACCCATTCCACATCAGACAGCTTATAGACGATAGAATTTGTGGTCAAGTGGTGTTTTAGGTAACCTTTCCTTCTATTCCTTTTTTCCAAATTGATCTAACAGACAAATGCATAGAGATACGAGCCAGTCGATATCCCTGGACCCCAAGAAGGCCACGAGCACTATCGACAAGCAGGCACCGCCTGAGGCGTCCGAGGAGGATGCAGTAAGTAATAATAGCTCATGGAAGCGTGGGGACGCCGAAAGCAGAGTAGAAAAAGACGACCACGATATGAATGTGCTGGTCTACCACCAACAACGTGATGAGGAAAACACCTCAACCGATGCACGGGACACCGACTATCAACACGAGACGCGACTCGTCCAGGGTACGAAACAGGAGACGAGAGAAGATAGCAACAGTAGTACCAGCAGTGATGGTAGCGGGAACAGTATGGACTCGGGCACTCCTATGGGCGACGCCGATTCACAAGTGGACATCGTGACCCACGAGAGCCAGGGGCTCCAGGTGCGCCGAGGACCATGGTCTCAAGAAGAAGACAAGAAGCTAATGAAGCTCATATCCACGTACGGCGCCAGTAACTGGGTACGCATATCGAACCTGCTTGTTTCCCGAACGCCAAAGCAGTGCCGCGAACGATATCATCAAAATTTGAAGCCCTCCTTGAATCGGTCGCCCATCACAAACGAAGAAGGTGAACTTATAGAGCAGCTTGTCGAGAAACATGGCAAGAAATGGGCCGAAATAGCGCGGCACTTGAACAACAGGTCAGACAATGCGGTCAAGAATTGGTGGAATGGCGGCGCTAATCGCCGCAGGCGAGCGAGTGTTCAACAGTCAAAGATCGAAAGTGAAGAGCATGGAAGCGGAGTGGCGCCAGCCAGGGCTGGAGGAGCTCCCAGCTACCAGTTGCATCAGCACGGCGCACTGGCATTGACACAGACGACGCCGTCCCACCAACATCAATTCCAGTATGTCCAGACAGTCCCGCAGTTCCAGCCACAGCCTTTCCACCATGCCTACTATCCCCAGCAGGTTCCTGCAAACACTATAGCGTTCAACACAGAGATGTTCTCCCAGGAGCAACGTCGCTCTTCCAGCGGCACGGGCACTTCATCTACTTCGTCATCCTACAGAGCAGGAATAAACCGTCTATCGGCTGACCAAATAAAGACGCCCTTCCAAGGGTCGCCCATGGGTACTAGTGGTACTCCGTATAGCATAAGCACTTCGCTTCCCTCTCTCATCCTCTCGAGCAAACGCAGACTTTTGGATGAGAATGCATTCAGAAACCACCAACTCTACTCATTAACGGAGGGAAGCTCAGACGCTATGACGGCGGCTGGAAGCCCAGCACAAATCTCAGCATATCCTGAAAACGTCAGCGGCCTAACATCACATAACTTGGAGTCGCAAGCGACCGGAAACATGTCCAACCCATCATCAAATCAGAACTCGGGCCCCAATTCCGACTCTCAGGCACTGGTGTCGAACTCGTCGTCATTTACGGATTCCCGAAGATCTTCTGTGAACCCAGAATACTTCCCAAATACCTTGAAGGACCCTGGTATTTTGGGCCACAAGCGAAATCTCTCGCAAAACTCTTTCGGGTCCCCCTCGATAACACCGAAAAGGTTTTCAGTGTCAAGCACAGGCTCTCTTCCCAGTATCACGCAGCACATTCCCTCATCAGCAGGTTCGTCGACGCAACCCCACCAGTCGTCGCAGGGTCCAGGTCCTATATCACGACTGGGTTCCTCCGACGCTACGTCCCACTTGTCGGGCATGAAAAATCAACCCGTCATCAAGAAGAGTTCGCGAGATGGCACAGACGATACCACCGACGAAGATAATGACTCCGAAGGACATGATAATCAGCCTCAAAAAAGAAAAACAAAGATCTCGGTGTCAAGCTTGATAGACTAACCCTTTTTCGCAAAATCATAACCCATATCCTCTGGAAGAAGCTTCATAACTCAACCGTGATTGACATGGCTGATTTCGCTCGAGTATAGGTACACATAGTATTCTTCATTTCTGTAACGGAAATACAAATATAATTTGCGTAAAAAAATTATCAGATCCTATATCTATGTAGTCATTACAACTGCCACCAGCGCCATCATATTCAAAGTACTCTAGTCTTTCATATCACTGTTACAGCTGATAAGGTAGTGGAGTGTAAATCAACCGTTGATCGTTATGAAATGAAGAGTGGAATAATCTCCAATGTGCCGAAACCGGAGGTTTTGTGTCACGAGAAACGGTTGAAATTTGCAGGTTTTTAGCACTCAGTAGATGGGACACTGTAAGGCTGGAGAGAGACAGGGCAGGTAGAAGTCGACATGGAAGGAGAAGAAGAGAGTACAGAGACGAGGAAGGTTGTTTTACCGCTTATTGGCGAGCGGGTAATGGTTTTTGACGTGGAGGACGTCAAACGACTTCGAAAGGTAGGGATCTTGGGGGTTCTCACTGGAACTCTTCCCAGCGCACCACAGCAGAATGTATTTCATGGGATTCCATTGGAATTAGGAGTAAGTGAGGTGATATGGATAGTGGAGAATGGACAGGGGGTGATTGTGGACGGCCGGAGAATGCACCAGACGGCGGAAGGGCTTCTGAAGAGCGACATCAGAAGAGCAAACCGCGAGCGTACTGTGGGCGATTTTTCACTAATCCCCAACAGCCCGGGTGCCGATATCATGTCCGACTTGGACGCTGCTAGCGTGGTGGAGCTCGATGCTTTTTTGCGGGCCCGCTGCCCCACACAGGAGGCCCTCCGGGCGCTTTTGGTCGAGTACTATGTGTTTCGACAGGTCAGAAGAAACGGCTACCAGGTGATGCCTGGGTTGCGATTTGGGGGCCAGATGATAGCGTACCCCGGAGACCCATTACGGTACCACTCGCATTTGATAGTACGGCCTCTGGGCGGTACTGTAAGCTTGCTTGACGTCGTCGCTGGCGGCAGACTTGCCACTGGTGTGAAAAAGGTGTGGGTCCTAGGAGGGTATTCTCCAGAAGACGAATCTCAAATAAACCACGTAAGCACCGACGAGGATAGCATCTCCCAGGCCATCAGAAGTAATATCGAGCCAATGTGTTTTTCGATAGAGTGGGCTGGCTTTGGTTAATATTGTCGGAGCAGAAATTATGTTTTCTCGGCCCTCCCTAATAAGAGATTACTCATTTTTCGCTCGGGCTAAGGTCTGGAATGGACAAATACTACAAGGTAAGAATATATAGAGTGGTACGGAAACATTCCGTCTGAGAAGAGGACAGTTCAAACGAAAGCTAGTTTCAAAGGAAATCATCATATATTAGCATATTTACCCAAAATCCAGGGTGGAATTAGCTACTTTCTGGCTTGCTGTTTAGCCCTCGTAGCATATAACCAGTTTGTAAAAATAGGGGAGGCATTGGAAACCAGAACCGCCACCAGGGGGTTCTGAGAAGTTCCGGAAGCAGCCCCGTTGTTAGGTATTTGATTTTGGTGAGTTTTGTAATAGTTTTCAAGTTGACCCACAGCCTTGTTTATGAGGTCAATGGTTGGTTGATTCTGCAAGTAGTTTGTGGACGACAAGAGCTGCTGGTGAGCCTGGGATACTTTACCGCCTCTCGAACCGGCGTCTGCAGCCCTGAAACTCTGCCTGGTTTGGTCATTATAGGAAGATATTTTCGTGTCCACTGGTGACGCCTCGGCGATGCCCAGGTTATCCAGGACTATGTTACCGTTTAGGGCCACTACCTTTCTGTTGAATGTTTTTCTACCATGGTCTCCTGCTATCAGGAGGTTATAAGTGGTGTTTGTCAGCGATGTTGCATGGTTCCCCTTCGACTCCGTGTACGAGTCGGAATCGCCGAGCTGGCCTATACCAAGCGAAAGCTTAAAGGGCGTCGAGTCTATTCCAACCAACTTCCCATATACAATATTGATATCCATCTCAGACCCATCGCTTAAAGGTGTTTGCGTTAGAAAGAGTGTCAACGGATACAGTGCCGTTCTGTTTGAGTGGTAGAGAACATTTTCATTGTTTCCAAACAATGAGCCATTTTTCTGCTCGATAAATGTTGAGTAGCTCAGAGCTTGTGAAAACAGGTACGTGTCTTGTATCGCTGACCGGTTGGCGAAGTTCTGTATGTTGGCTGAGAATGTATCGGACACCAGAGTGAATTTCGTGTTCAAATTGCCTCCGCTGCTCAACTTGAACTGCAACGAACTGTCTATTTGAACCAGAGACTTGTACTTGACTAATTGCACCAACGAGGTGGAATCCTCCGTGATTCCATACGCATACCCACTCGTGAAGTTCTTAATAGTGTCAATATGGCCTTTACTATCAACAACCTGGCTGTTTTCGTAACTCAGCAAATGGGCAGATGTAATCCAATTTGAGCCAATACCAGAACTACTATTCGTCGCGTCATCTATTCCATTACTGACAATAATTTTTATTTTCTGATTCTCACCAGCATTGAGTTCCCATAGGTTCGGCAATAAGCCAGTCAAGTCAATATCGACGGATAGCAAGCTTAAAGCACTTATCGATACTACCGGAGTCCACAAGGATGGAGACATTCCACCTGTGAAAATAACGGGCTGTGGAGCTTGTGTCCCTATCTTGGTACCATTGTAATAAACATCGACTATTCTCAAGGGCCCGTGGCCAAAGAATGACCCACTGAACACCTTGGAGTACTGGTCTAATACATTTGTGTACCAGAACTCTTCATCGCCGTTACCTGAAGTCGTGACGGATAAGGTCAATCGAGTGGTGTTCTTAGAAATCGAAGGTAACTTCACATCAATCGAATTCTGGCCTGACAAATCCACAGAAGCAGGTTTGTTGGAGTCTGAGTTCGCTGTCAAAGGATACAACCGCGAGGCTGGTTTAGTGTTGTCGAAATAATCATGCTTGGAGGTACTGTTGTAGCCCGATATTTGGGTTGTGTTCTCCCGCACATAGTAATAATCGGCGTTCAATGTGATGTTGAATATGCCTGTCAAGGAGGACGTTACAACATTATTCAAAAGGAACACGAGTTTATTCTCCTTTTTAAAGAGTTCAACAAACTGAGTCATGTCCTTTGTAAATGTAGAGTATACTGTATTTCCACTGGGCTCAATGGTAGAAGTACGCCAAATTTCAATGTCTCCTAAGAAAATTTGCCCCAAGCGGTCATACTGTATGCCCAGCACAGTGGTATTCAAGGTCAACACCACTCTGTTGAACTCAACGCCTTGCGGAGGCTTAATGGTGGCAATTGCAGGCGAATTCCAGGAGTTTCCAAACGAGTAGTTGAGCATCAAAGAAGAGTTCACCGGTTCTCCGTACCATGCTGGGGGCACATTCGTGTCGGTGACCTGCAATATCTGCTTCCCTGTAGAGTCTGCGCCCTGGCGTGAGACTATCAAGGGGCTTCTTTGCACATTTGGCATCACCGCCTTGTGATCATTGACACTCGGCATCGCGTCTAACATCTGTTTCTGCCTTTTTGCAACTTGCTGATCTCGGTCAAACGCCAAAAACACCATAACTCCCAATGTCACTAGTATGGAAAAAAAGATCCCAAACCTGGTCCACACCCGGTTACCAATCTTTCTTTTTTGTTCATACCGTGTTCTATGTGTTAGTTCGTCTCTGGACTCCGTTGACAACCATCCTTCCTCGATGTAAGCACTATCATTTTTTTCCGGGTCGCCTAAATTTGTCGTAACCATGTTAAATGTCATAGTGGTCTGACAAACCTAATAGCTTCAAAGTAACACCTACTATATATTTCTTGTTCTTCTAAATTATTCAATATAATGGTTGAACCAGCATTCTAAAAAACAAACAGAGCTAAACAACTTATATACACACCAAAGAGATGCGATCTTGCAAAATGTCATAATAGGTAACCGCATCGTGACGTGACAGATGATGCTCATGTGACCGAACTCATATGACAATATCCTGGAACCTGTCTTCATATCGTCTCTGGTAATCGATGTAGTCAAGAGATCTTTGGAAGTAGCTCTGAACTTGGTCTAACAAGAGGCGTTCAGGATCATTGGTATCTTTTCTCCCGACATTTTCATCGTTCAAATTTTCGATGTTCGTCTTTATCAATTCTACCAAGCCACTGATGTAGCGAGAGTTTATCAACTGGTTCCCGTAGATGCTGAAGATTAGACACCTGTTTAGGATTTCGACGAACAACTTAAGGGAAAGGTAGGGGTCCATGCAAGAGTCGGCGACACGAAGCGATTTCTGCATGCACTCAAGAACTCTCTTTGGATCCTTGTATAGACCAGCACTATTTTCGGAATCGTCTTCCACGGTGGGCAGCTTTTCTTCGATGAAAAGGTCACACCACCACCACAAGTGGGCACAGTTGTACACCGAGCGGCACTGCTCGTGACGCTTGAGCAACTTGGACCCGTAGAGAGTCAATTTGGTTATAAGACTGTCATAGTTTTCCTTGCTGAAGTACCTCAGGTTGGCCAACTTGCTTGCGATCTGGATAATCAGGTTGTAAGGAAGCGACCCTCCAAGCGACACGTGTGGGTGGTTCAGGTGAGATCGGCTAGAGCTTAAAATCAAATTCTCTTCATACACTATAAAGCAGCGTGTGTACAATTCATATGCAATCGATTCTTGTTTTAGTTGGTCTGCAACAGTTGCCGCGTTCAAATATAGGTTGAGCACTAGCTCTGAATTGAATTGCTGATGGTACTGGTATAGTTCATCTATCATTACTGACAAGTTTTTGAAATTACTGGTTATTAACAAGTCTTCATTATTTGACTCTTTGCGTGGATGTCTGAGCCATACAAATCCAGCTAGTCTTATTTGATCCAATATCTTGGAGATCAACGCTGGATATGTGTAGATGATATTTTCGTGACTTTTGTTCAAATATTTTTTTCTTAAATAGAAAAGGTTTAATATATTTTTTTTAACATCATCGTTATGAATTAGATGTATAGCTTTTGCAATTTTTTCTTGAGTTGACAAAAACTCCTGGGAAACAACAACTTCGCCCTCATTTAGTTTTATGCTCTTGATAACACCTAAATCCTTCCCTGAGTTGAGTTTTGAATCAGAACCCTGGATCAAAACTAGTAAGTATTTGAACAAGACATCAATCTCTTCGGAATTAGTGTAATACTCAGCCTCATGATCATCGCTGTCCATATCGAGTGCCTTCTCAAGAATCTGCAACGATATTTTCTTCTGAAGATCCTCATGGGCGATGTTAGAGTACAAATCATGGAAAAATGGAAGTTTCAACAAAACTTTGATTTGCTTAAAATGTCTTACTGGAGACACTAAGAGATCAAGCCACAACTTTTGCTCTTCGTCACTCGTTGATTTGCTAACAAAATGCTCAGAAGCGAACTGATAAATCTTGTCCAAATCCGGGAAGCTATCATCTTCAAAAGTCAAGATTAACTTTATATACGATTGAAGAATCGTTGAATGCTCTTCTGGAGAAAGATCTATATTGCTAGAGTTTAACTTTAGATAGAAATTCCAGAACAATTCAAACAACTTAGAATACTGTTGTTTTTTTGCCTCAACCGAGGACTCGACTAATTTCATTTTGTCGACTCCGTCGGTTAATTCAGATTCATATTTATGGTAAGTAATGAACCTCTCTATTAAAGTAGAAACAAGCTCTGATTTCCTCAAACTTGGATGAAATTTAAGAAAAACGTTATTGAGTAAGTCCTCTAAGGTCGAAAAATGAAAATCATCCGGAAATATCTGAATTAGCACATCTACAAGATAACTTTGCGCTAGTAAGTCCTTGCACAGTATGATCTGCTCTGTAACGACAGGGAATATTTTTTTCTTATAATAATCAACTGCGACAAAATTCTCGTCGCCCTTATAATCATCAATGACTTGGGATAGCCTGACCAAATTTGATCCGACCAATATTTTCAACTCTTTACGCTCTTTCAATCTTAAATCTCGTTCCGTAGAGTGTCCCTGATGCTGTAATCTTACCCACAACTTGTTCATCTCTATGAAATCAGACACAAGAAAGTTGACCGTCTCGGTAAAATCATTTTCGTTGTTCAAGGGAAGCAAATCTTTGGTTCTCTGAGATAGGTAATATCGGAGAAAAAGTCCCCTGATCGGATGTTGCACTCCTCGACACATTTCTATCATATCCTTCATGATCTCCTTCGAGGGGGCGTCCTTGGTGGCCATGTAGGTGGTACCGATGACTATCATCATATACAAGCGAGGAATTATATTGCCAGAGTACTGTACGAGCTCGTACAAATCTGCGAGGAAAGGGGTAGGTTCACCTCCAACTTTGCGCAGCTTGGACTTGTATGAGGCCAATAGGTGGCCAGATAGCGTCTCAAGTGCATCGAAAACCATTATATACATCTCATAGTACTGCTTAGGTGTTAACTGACTGGTTCTCAATTCGTTCAAAAAGTTGGAACAATGTTTCAAAGCTTGTAACAAATTGCCCTCTTGCAAGCTTTGCTGCATAAAATTGGATTCATTCTTTATGCTATTTATACATGATTGTAAGATATTACTCTGTTCCGTAGCTGAGATTGCCATTTTCTGTTCTTCCCTTTGCTAATTAACGGTGTCTATTTTTCCATTCATAAAGTTATCTTAGATACTGCACAGTGCGAACTAGTATTCTTAACTTTATTGATAATACTGAAAAACTATGGTACAAGATTTGGTATATAGGGCATTGTAAAGCGTTTCACTCTAAAAACTATGAGGTGGCATGAATGATCTTATTCACGTCTATTTAAAAACATAACATAAATATCGCACATAAAAATCGCAATAGAAAAGGATAATCTATCTTTAAATCAATTAGGTTTAATGACAAAATGGACCACAGTATTCTGGGAAATATTGTTAATGGCAGTCCATTGTAAATTCGTAACATCATCTAGTTTACAATATAGGAGTCTAAGTCGTGAATGACCATTCCAGCAATGGCGGCGGATGTCAAAGTAGCGACCATACCACATAAAAGGGCAGAGAATATGCAACTCGAAATATCCTTGGATCTGGAACTATTTGTAAGAGTGTTCAAAACACCCAAAGTAATTCCAAGAGAGCCAAGATTGGAGAACCCACAGACGGCGTATGTAGCTATCAAAGTTCCTCTCTTCGACATTTCGTTGTATGGAGATTCATTGATGATCATCGAGTATGCAACATACTCATTCTGGACAAACTTGGTTCCAATTAATCTAGAAACATGGAGGATTTCGTCCCGGGGAGTACCCAAGAGAAAACTTGCGGGATAAAGTATGTAGGACAAAATTAACTCCAAGGTCAACTGCTTGATATTCCAGAACTTTCCAAACCAGGTAAGAATACCGTTGATCAAAGATACCATACCGATAATGCACATGCATTGAATCATCATCGTTCCTGCTATTCTCAAACCCAAAGTTGCACCGTGGGAAAAAGCCTGTAAGGGGTTTTTGGCAGCCTCATTTTCGTTCATATTATCCTGGACTTGAATCTTTCCTTTGGACAAAGATTCTTCTGTCTCCGGGTATCTCAACTTAGACACAGCCAATGAAGCAGGGATGGACATAACACATGAACTAACCAATGCTTGAGGGTTCAATCCAAGACCTATGTATCCTACTAACACAGCCCCTGATATAGTAGAGAAACCCGAACACATGATCTGGTGTAATTCTGCTTTTGTTAAAAATGGCATCAAATCTTTAATTAAAATTGCACTTTCACCAATTCCAACGAAAGGTGACGCCGCCGCAGTAACAGCTTCCGCTCCAGAGACACTCAAGCACCAGAAGAAAATGTACGAAAACTTTTTAATAAACCATTGAACAACTCCGAAGTAGTATAATAAATGAATAAATGAAACGAAAAATGCAACAGAAGGCAATACTGTGAAAAAGAACATACCCAATTGGGATACCTTCTTATCAGTCAAAAATGCTACACCATCTTTTGCAAAACCCAAGAGCTCTCTGGCTAACGTAGAAATGAAATTGAAGATGTCATAACCACATTTTGTCCTTAAAACAAACAACGCCAAAATGAATTGCATTAAAACTCCTCCGATAACCAGTTTCCAGTTAATCTTCGACCTGTTATTGGAAGAAAGGTATAAACCACCAAAAGCAACAACCATACCGAAAAAAGAAACTGCTCTATCCTTGCGCATGGAGTACTCATTCTCAGAGGGGACAAATGTTCCAAGTAGAATCACAGCAACGGTTATGACTGCTCCGACCGAAAGACGAACAGTGTTATTAACAAGGATTTTGGTATAAATGATATTAACCACGTAGGTCCAAAGCTTTGCACAAGCGAAAAAAATCTTCTTGTCGACACTCCAATGGAAGGTGATCAACCTAACCATGAGCATTCCCCACAATACAGTCGGAATCAACCACTGGTGTCTATGCTTATCCTGAATCAAGATAGACAACCACCACGCCGTGAAGAAGCAACCGGTAAAGATGTGAATCGCTAGCTTGTACCAAGGAAAACGGGCTTTTATTTTTTTGTAAAAAGGCATATCTTTCGCCATGTCACTATCAGTCCCTACTGACACTTCCCGTTCTCGGATCTCATCTCCTATATTATCAATGCACTCTGCTCCTTGACTCACAGATTTTTCACTTTTACTGTCGATAGCATTGGTTTGTTTCGAGTCGTTCATCATCCGAAACCCTTCTTTAATACTTGATATCGTAAGCTTAAGCAAATTTTACGCTAGTAACAAAATCGGTGCTGGAGCAGTAAATCGGATATGACGAAAATAATCCTAAAGCAATTTTTTCTCTCAATCAGATCAATTCATATGTTAATTGTTTCTTTCCTCCCCTCTCTCCAGGATGTTCTCTTTAAATGATTTCTTTGTTCTACTCCTCTTTTAATTTTTCAATGAATTCATGAATCTTGAACATTTTTAACCTTTTCGTTCATGCATGCCGCGCGATGAGCAAGGCACTTTTTTTTTGATAGGCACTTCGATCATACAGGGAGGGCCCAAAATCGTAAAGATAAGCTACAATAGAAATAATAATTAATGGTAATAAATGCTTTAGATAACAATGCGATAAAATTGATTTATGAATAAGCAGTATACGCAAAAAGATAACGTTCGGGTCCTTATTCACTCATATTGGAGTCGTTGTAACGGTATTTGTCTTTAGACTCTAACATATTATTTGAGTCTATCTGGTTACTGACACCCATCAATGTTTTCAGTAGAGCCTCGGTAGTACCGATTATTGGGCGGATTATTAGCACCGGCGACGACTTCAAAATGGTTGCAAGCGAGTCTTGAACAGTGTTTGATTTATTTATGTCCTTTCGGAGCTGGTTGATAGTCTTTTTGGCTGACACAAAATTTCTCCCGAGGGACTTGTAGGCCAACTTGAGGCCCTCTTGGGTAGTGGCGGGCTGATTTGAGTACAAGCTGATGACCTTTTCGGCGTCTTCGTCGTCAGAGTTGATCTCTTCCAGTAGATTGGTATCGGTGGCGATCTCTAAAGGCACTGGATCGTATTGCGAGTCACTCGAGTCGTCGGCCACCGCCTGTTCCAATAGAAGAGTGTTTTCTAGAAGTATGCCGTCCATAGGAGTATCTTCATCCATCTCAACGTAGGAGTATAGCCTCTTGTCGCCATACTGGTCGCTGAGTTTCCGTGTGTTCTTGTTAAGGATCTGAGAGGATTTCACTAAGTTGCGATCGTTCTTATCCTTGTTAACTGAGCTTGAATCAAACGCAATTTCACTTTCATTATCTTCCTGGCTCTTTGATCTTCTCAATCTAGCTGCACTTCCCTCGCCACCGAAGACTTCCTCGGAATTTTCTAGTATTACCTGCGTCCCAGACGCTAGTTTTACCCCGAGTCTCAAAAGCTCGGAACTTGTAGTCTTCATGAAATTAGTAGTCCCCTTTTGCAAACTCCGCATCAATCTGCCATCTTTCTTGTATTCCTTCACCGGGATAGCTACTAAATCTCGGAAACCTTCTCCAATATTAACCACAGTTCGAAGAGGTGCTAAGCCGGAAAGAATACCAACCAACTGGGACTCTTGTATCACAGGCAACCATGCGTTTTTGAGTTCAATTAACAACTTTGAAAACCCAAGAATACCATAAGTCTTTAATTTCGGAAGGCTTAACTCAGAACCATCTAAAACAAAAAAATTAATCAACTCGGAAGCTTTTCCAGACTTTATATCTGATATATCGACTTTCTTTGGTTTATAATCTAACTTTATCCTTAAACTATCAACTTTGAAACTTTGAATATAAAATATTTCGTCCATAGGAAGATCAAATCTTTGATCTTTGAACTCCAAGAATCTGATTAAGAAATCAAGTGTATCTTGATCCACATATAATCTCACAGGTAAAATAGACAAGTCTATCATTGCCTCTGTTCCTTGTAATGTAGGGCTAGTTCTGATATTCTTAATATCAATCTTGAACATTTTAGTCCCTATCTCTCTCTCTCCTAGGAGATTCATGTATCCCAATAATTTATTCCAAGAGGAGGTAGGGACGTTGTCAAATATAACTAAATCATCGACCATACACCTGATGGAGCCTACCACATGGGAGCCATCATTTTCCTCGTGGTTTTGATCTTTTAGAATCTCCAGCTCTTCATCTTTTCCCAACGCCATAAGAAGGTCAATATTCTTTAAATCTAATACTACTTTATAAGATTTTGATCTTCTCAACTTTAAGTTCTTATAATTTTTAGTTGCCTCACTAATATTACCCTCTATGTTATCAGAATCATTAGATGTCTTCGTCAAGTTTTGGACATTTTGATTTATATTATCGGTCAATTTGGATGGATGGGTTCCTTTAGGAAGCGATAAATTAATGGATTCGAAAACCGTAGCAGACATTAAAGGAATTCCATCTGCATTTACTATTCTACTTTTATTTTTCACATCTTCTCTCTGAGATAATGATGAATATTCTGGCGAAAGGTTGAAATTTGACTCATTTGATTCGGAATGCGATTGCTTTGAATGATGATCATAATCAATATTGTTTCCATCATCCTTGAAGCTAGATACCTCATTGAATGCCTGAAGCTCTAATCCTCTTACAGCACTTTTAATAGTCTTTCTCAGTTCTTTGAAATCAAATCCGTCGTACATATAAATCTTCACTTTGGCAAGCACAACCTGTATTGTAGTTGGAGAGATGATCTGCTTCGTACTTGTCTTAGTGTGTGTGAAATGAGTTTCATCAAAAATGATCTCCTCGGGCTCAAGCTCAGATGATTTCTCAGATGACTGGTGGCTGGAATTGTAGTCTGAACTTCTTCCAGAAGGAGGAACTATATCATAATATTCTTCAACCAAGTTAATAGGAGATACGCCCTCTTCTGTTAGTTGTAAGTCACTTTCACGTCTTCCCACTGTATACTTACTTTCCGTTGACTTCCCAGTACTCAGTAAATCTAAATTATCTCTATTTTTGTAAGAATAAAACTCTTCCAGGATATCATCAAGTAAATTAATTTCTGACTCTAAACGAACTTTTGATCTTTGATCCTCAATGATAGAAACCGGAGGTTTTAAATCATTAAGCATCTGAATTAGAACATGAGCAGAATCAGCACACAAATCTATATGACTTTCGTCTGAATTAACTTTAAGAATTGTAGTTTTTTTCTCATTATCAGAAATAGTAAAACCAATATGCATGCTGTTGAAAGAACCTATTGAAGTATATCCCAGAGAAAGTAACCACTCAGGGGGCGTGGCATACTTTGAGTTATTAGAACTCTTCTCTTCAGTTCCTTCATTGTAATATTTTATGTCATCAATAATGAGCAAAGAAATTTGTCTCAAGGAACCTTTCAAATCGAAAAAATGGTCAAGCATTACCGAATCAAATCTTCCTTTGTTACAGCATAAATAAATCTTGCTTTTCAAACGACCAGGATTCAAACCTACCATACAATCTTGTAAATTTACTCTAAAAGTTGTTTTTCTTTGAGTTCCCTTAGGGCGTTCCACAGGTAAGTTATCTATTAATTCAACCTTCTCATCAATATCCCGATCCCTCTTTTCCATCAACTTTAGCCAATTCGCATAATACTCAAACCCTATCGCTTTCATAGATACATCAATGACAATCAGAGATTCATCTTTTTTGACTCCAAAGGTGACTAATGGAAAATCCGAGTTGAATGACGTCTTTCTAAGCTCGTGAACGAAATCCTCAGACGCGTTGTCAAGATCAATCCTTCTCAAATTAAAATCTTTCAAGTAACCGTCCACATCTTCACCTTTAAAATGGAATGATAGCTCATTTATATTCAAAAGTAGCAGACCAAGCAGTGATTTTATATCAACATATTCTATATCAACCCTTGTTATTGCAACCCTGAATGAGACAGAATTTAAATGAGGCAGTTTTGCGGACTTCATAAATACTGGAGTGTTAAAATTATGCAAGTTTGGTGGACGCCTATGATTAAATACAGAATTCTGAAGAATGTTGCTATAGTCACCATTGGGAGAAAGATCTTGTTTCAGTTGAAAGGACTTAGCAGAAGTGTATTGGGGCTTAGAAATATCTGAAGTAGTGGTCGCAATCATATTTATTATGTCCTTTAAAAGCACAAATTCATCACTCGTCAATTTACCTGAAACAGCACCAACATATAAGGTCGAGGAAGAAACTAGCTTCTGTTTCACTGCACTATCAGTAACGTTTATACCCTGTACGATACCATTGGAGTACATTTTGAAATCCAGTTTCTTTGTACTTAGCTTAATATTTGATATTGTGCAAAATTGAGTTTCTTTGGAACTCGTCGATAAGCTAAAAAACAATTTGCTTAATAGAAGCAGATCTTGTAATTTGTTGTATGATAAAGGTAAAAAATTAGCCTTCAAAGAAATGCCATGCTGAATTTTCAATATAACATTTATAACTGCTGTTTGAAGCACAACCTGTGATTTTTGATTCTGGGTTCTCGGAGATTTTTGGTAAGCATTCACACTAGTGGTTGCTGAAGTGAAATATGATTCCAATGTAGAATGAAGTGTGACATATGTTTGATATAAGACGGTAATAGATTTCATGGAATCAAGTAAAGATATAAATTGCTCTAATTCCATCTTTAAATTTGCTGGCTTAGATAAGAGTATGATTACTTCCGAGCCACCTCCTAATTCTTCACTTTTTACGATCTCAAATCGAAAATCAGCCTTTGAAGGAATATGATTTTGCTGATCGTGTTCTGAGTTAGACATGTTTGAATCAACTTTTGAGGTATCATTCTCAAACTCGAAAATTGAAGTCTCCGATTCATCTTTCAACAGTAATAACTTGATTCGTTCTATACCTCCAAAAATCAAATTACAATCTTTTTGCTTGATATTCAAATTGCTTATCTTCAAAAAAAGGTGATCATCAGAGGCAAAATCACCAGAGGGTAGTAATGCCGAAGTGAAGCTTATGAAGATATTTGAAATATGAAGATTGTTAAATTTATGATCAGAGCTTTTATTCTCATTGTCCTTTTCATGAGGGATATCTTCATCATCTATAGAATCTTCATAAGTATATTGGGGAAATTGGGGATTGTACTTATGCGCCGAAAGGTTAGAACCCTGTTTGCGTTTTCGTAAATTTTTTAACTTGAATAACCTAGTAAATCCTGAAAGCGCCGATATGAGTACAGGGATAAGAGGCGCGTATGCTATCTTAACGTCTTCGACATAGATACCTAAATTGAAAATATCACTCAAACCTTCAAAACCTAACTCTAATGAATCAATGTGTGCCAAATATGTTTTCTTTTCTCGGTCAGTATTTGAAATTGTATGCTGTTTAGCAGAATCAGTCTGTTGAGATATCGCACTCATATAAATTGAGCTAGCTTCTTCATGCGTAAAAACCGTGCTTTTCATCAAAGATTCCTCTCCGTAGTTGGTACTACTATCATCACTATCGTCGTCCGAATTTTCTTTACTATCATCTGCATTGTCCAGTTCCGCATTCGTTGTTTTGCCTGAAAAATCACCAGGATTTACATGTGGTCTTAATGATAAGACATGTATTTTTTCAAACACCAAGCTTCGTAAACCGTTTTGGGTATTGAAACTGCCCTTTTCAATGTGGAACACTATGTCAGTCAGTTCTGATACCATTTTTATTTTTAGGTTACTCAAGTTGACCTGCAATCTCAGAAGGGCCATCTCGACTGCTTTTCCCATCATGTTAGAAAATCTAGACAGCCGAGACCTGCCAGCGTCATCTTCTGGTGGCTTCTCCGAAGATGTAGAGTCATCGTCTAAATCTGTATTTGCGGTGTCGCCTTCATCATTTAGGGAATCATCCATCATGGTGTTTGCCAAATCAGCCCTGCTTTGGGCCAACAGAAAACCCCCATTTTCCTTTTCAAGATCATTGTAGTTTGCATTGGGAGCAATAACAATATCAATATCCCTGGCATCTATCACAACGCCTTCCATCACTCCACCATTTAACTCTAATGACCCTACTTGTCCATATCTCAAATTACAAAACGGAAGCTTTCCTATCTTCTCTGGGTCTATATTTACATCCTTCAATGTAATGTTATTTAATGAAACCTCCTCGAGGTTAGGAAGGTCTATTTCGGAAAATAGCGACAACTGTTGAAGGACATAAAGTAATAGACGCTTTTGGATATTTTGCGGTATCCATTGCGGACTCATCCTTGCTGTGGCATCTAACTTGAAAATGCTATCTCACCTACCAGATTAACTTCCTTTTTTAAACGCCTGTACTCGATATAGATACCTTATAGTAAGAGACAAATCCTCTTATATTTTACCTTTAATTATAATATCAAGTATATCGTCTAGAATGAGTAGATAATATTACCTAGCGCCACAGAAACAACCTGCAGATAGATCGCAATGTTATCAATACATCTAAGCGAATCAGGTAAGCACCCAAATGACATTGCAAGAACTACATAATCTACACGAGTCTCGAATGACAGTAGATGTCAGGATGCAGCTGAGAGATGGATATGGTTTGGCATGCATTGTTTGTAGAATGTACGAAATATTTAGTGAGTCGTGAAGATGGTAGCATTCGCAATATCCTGACAAAAAAGCTTTAAAGATATTGATATGCCAAGTCAAGGAGCAATGCCCAAAGGTACCGGAACCCATTCACTATGTGGCTCGAAAAAGAATGTGTGCCCTACCTTCTCGTTAAGTTTCCTCTTTTTCAGAGAAAAAGAGTCGCTGGCACCTTTGTCGGACGTCTGAACAGATGACTTGCTACTTAGTAGATCATCTAAGCTGGGTGGAGGCTCGTAGAGACTGAGTCTCAAGACTTTGACGCGGCCAGTTAGCTTCTGCGCAATGTTTTCCTTTTCTCTATGTTCCATTTTCAATGTATCCTTTAGAGTATCAAGCAATGATAAAATATCGAGTTGTTGCGAAGGATCAAGCACCGCTATTTCTTCGACAATATCGTCTAGCAAAGACACAGGAGACAGCAAAGAGTCATCAGGGATATCGTCTCCTGGCGTGAGAATATTCTGTAATAGATCTGGAATTAAATATTTTATCCATTCCACTAGCAAAGCCTCTTCTCTGTCACTCTGGATGTAAAGCTTCGCTGATTTGTTCAAAGGCGTAACAAGAGACTGCTTGTAAGCTCGGATTATCTTCACGATTGCGATAAAAAGGTCCCATTTTGCTTCGGTCCCCAACTCATTCAATAGCGGCGAGTAAATCTTGATTTGACTGGAAATCCCAGTGAGTGTCTTTTTCTTCTCGCCATCTTTTCTGGAAACTAGGTAATTCTTGGTTATCATAACATCGTACAAAAGTTGCGCATTTTGGTCCAATAGGGCTCTAAGCTCCTTGATCAGGTTCCAGTATCTGATGCCTGTTTCCGTGGAGTTACCGTATTTGATAACATGATCCAAATCTTGCTGTCTGATTTTCTTGTATGTGCTCAAATTGTTCCGAATGCTAGTAATAGACGCTTCTATGTTTTTCGATCCAGCTGCGCTAGTATCAGATACATCAGCATCTCTATGTTTATATGCTTTATTGGGCTTCACAGTCCCATTGGAGATGCCCTCGATCTCGCGACCAGGCTGATTCAGAGAGCCAAGTTTCAGCCAATAGTTATCAAAAAGCCAGTTCAAAGCGTCTTTGGCCGCCTGGCGCAACACCTGGAGACTTGGAATCAGCTCGTGTGTCCCTATGTGTCGTATCTCGACAAAGAACAGCGGAAGACCTAAATTTTTAGCAAGCTGGTGCAACGGAATAGCGAACGACGCCTGCTGAAACGGATCTAAAAGCCCGTTAACAAACTTGATCATTGCCATACAGTATGAGAGCTGCAGCACCACCCTGGGTGGCGGCAGTGCAGACTCCTCGGACAATAGTATAGACGTCAACCACGACGTCGACTCCAACGCATGAGGTAGCTTTCCTCTCGACTCTAGTGCCTTTACCCGCTTCACTGCACGGACCCTCTCATCTCTGTTCTCGTCAAAATTGTAAAACCAGTCCCTCAACACAAACAAGTCCTGCTTGTCTCTATAGCACACCACACGAGGCTGTCTGCGTGCCATGTTAAAGCGAATCTGTTCCCCTCTGCGATGAGCTTTTCCTCTCTTTCAACAAGACTCTTGGTCGCGCACTAAACTGTAAAAAACTGCAAACTGCAAAACTGCAAAACCGCAAACTGCAGTCTAAACTGCGGAATGCCTGGGGTTCAACACGCAGGCCTGTCAGTCCCCCTCTTTTGAACAAGTCCAACGCCGCGGGCTTTACTCCGAAGCGAGCAAAAGGGCAGTCTATCGGTCTTTACGCCGCGTTTACAACGTTCAGCTTCCCCCAGCGCCTTCTCATGCCTGCCTTCGCTGCTTCCTCATTGCTGCTCTTCTTTCCGTCGTTGTCTCTTTCATGTTTTGTGACGCCTCTCACATAATACATACGGTGGTGCGTGGGAATGACTTTCACACGGAAAATAACACCGATGTCCGTGAGACAGGTCATCCCGAGTCGCAATTCGGCTCCTACTTTGTTGCGCTTCTCTCTGTATTAACCACACTCCATGTCACAGCTGCGGCGTCGGTCTTAGTGGGACGTCACTATAGCAAAAGTCTGGGTACGCATGTTCCGGTTCAACAATATCCAGGTCACTTCGCTGTCTTGCTTTGCTGGGTTTCCTTTTTTTTTTTTCAGGGACGATTAGATCTCTTCCCCACACAAATGCACGCTTTTCTCGGGGTTATCACCGACGTTCAATCTTCGGTCAATTTTTTCCTACGCCCGAGCAAATGAAACCGCCACTTGGCTTCTTGTACACACAACACACTACGACAAGCTTGGGGTACTCCGATGGCAAAATCATTCACTATTTCTACTTATCTCCCTATTGCAGCAAAAATATCTGTTTTCTGTCGCTATAGTCCGACTCTATCACCAGAGTAATCCTTCCGGAGTAAAAAATCTTGGACTCAGTGTTGCACACCTGAAATTGACAAAACTCTGTTTCAAGCAATAATCCTTTGTCTAGTGGCGTGTGTGCGTCCTTGATTATTCCTAGTAATCGGCATGGTATCGCGCTGCTAACGTTAAACACCGCCAGGAGCTCAATGTGCCCCACAAAAATGCCAAAAAAAAAAAAAAGTTTTTAAGCCGTGAGACTTTTCACCACTAGCCATTATGTAGAATGGTCATAGAGTGACGGTGGTTAACAAATGAGAAAAACATACATTCGGAGCCGTGCTACTCTCCGGGGTTCCATGGACTAGGATATGAAAAAAAGCACGTGGTGACGACTGTAGTGGCATCTGTTTAACTCCTTGTAGGTAGGGCCTGGACAAGTTGTAGCTCGTAGAGGGCCGGACTTCAAGCAGCCAGAAAAAAAGGAATTACGTATGGCTTGACAAGTCCTCCTCAACTGATTAGATGGGGTAGCCTATTGAAAGGTAGCAAAGGGGAAGAAAATGTTGCAGGCCTTAAGTGAAAAAAAAAAGTTGCGTTCATCGCAGTCTTGCATCCATACAAGACAACCCCACAAATGCTACGGGAAGTTATAAATACAAGAGAACCCTCAGAAGAGGTGATACACAAAAACTGAAATCATACATTAGCATATAAAAGCACTAGTTCCAATAGTCTGTGGTACAAACATTCATTTTGACAGTGGAACACATAAAAGTGATTAAAGTAGCAAAAGCCGAAACTGAATTTAGAGTAATAGGCACTTAGACCACTACTCTTACACAAAGGAAAAGAGCGCAATTAAGGTGCCTTAACAGAGCAAACACGGTCGAGTAATGTCTTCAGGAAACAGTATGGACACCGAAAACAAGTATGATTCTGACAAGAGCGTTCCCATCAGCAAGGTGGTAATATCTGGAGATAACGACGAGTATGTCACGCTAGACAACAAGCGCTACATGAAGCACGATTTGATGAGGGCTTTTGGAGGTACTCTTAATCCAGAGAGGTACGCGCCCTACCCCGAACATAAGTTTGGTAACGCTGCAGTTATTGGTTTGGCCGGATTCTCGCTCACGGCGTTCGTTCTTGGATTGTACACCACAGGTGCCATGGGGATTAAAATTCCCAATATGATTGTTGCCTTGGTTATTTTCTACGGAGGTGTTATGATGTTCCTCGCTGGTGTATGGGAAATGGCGATCGGGAATTGTTTTGCGGCCACGGCGTTAGGAAGTTATGGGCCCTTCTGGCTCGGGTATGGAGCTATTTTCATCAAAAGTTTTGGAATCTCCGAAGCCTATGGCGATGACGTAGAGCAGTTGAATAATGCCATAGGGTTTTACTTACTTGGTTGGACAATATTTACCTTCTTGATTGTTTTGTGTACCTTTAAGTCCACCTTTATGTTTCTGTTTTTGTTCTTTATGGTTGGTTTGACCTTGGCTTTATTGGCTGCGGCAAACATGAGTGGAAGTGCCAACACGAAAACCGCTGGAGGAGTTGCTGCAATAATTGCTGGTGTGGTTGGCTGGTACAACACAGTCGCCGGTATTGCTACTATACACAATTCTTACATCACTTTCTCCGGTATTCCATTGCCAATCTTAGGGAAACAAGAGTAATGTTAGTTACTGGGGCGAACATAATTTTCAAGTAAAAGGGGTCAACCATTTATGTAGTGCAAGTATTTTTTTTTATTCTCTTATTACCGTACATGATATTTAATAGTGAAATCAAAATGTTCTATAAGATGCAATATTATATTTCGGGCTCAGCATAGCTTGAGGCTTCCCGCCATTGAAAATAGGCTTATCACTGGCTCCTCAAACCTGGTCATCAGAAGTTCTGGAACCACAATTTATCAACGGAAGTAAATGTTCATGTTCATACTCGAGAAGAAACTGTTTTTTCAGAATACCTGATTCTGTCTCAGTCAGACCATAGCCGGATGTATTGATAATATCGTAGAGCATATACTTGTGGTCTCCTTTGTATCCTTTGGCTATACTTTTTCTCTTTGCGCCCAGTTCTGTTCCGTGTCTACTTATAATTAAGACACCTATCAAAACAGCAATTAAACCAACAACGATTAAGGAGAGCTGCTTAAAGGTTATCAATTTATCCCTTAGTAGTGAATTGAAAGTTATATCATTGATTAAGCTGATGAAATTGAACATCAAAAAGCAAAGTGGATATAACACGGCAGTCGACACTTGTGAAAGTCCTAGGTTGAAAGAGATTAATTGAAATGCTATTATAGCCAACATCAAGAAGGTCAAGAGAACAGGAGCAAAGTTGAACTCCCTGAGTATCTTCCACACTCTATGGTCCCCTTGGGTGACGAGGTCTACCATGAGATCGACTAAAGATTTTGCAAATAAAAAAGTGTGAGCGGTAAGTGTTCCGGACACAATGCCATAGTTTATACCTCTAATGAACTTGATTCTGCTGCGGATTGTCGTTTTCCTTCTCCTGCTTATCTTCCCCAAGTTGTTGGCTCTCCATTTTAACCATGCGTTCACGACAAAGAGTACACCTATTGCGGCGAATGTCCCAAGAAACCATGACAGAAACAGCGCGGAGGTAATCTTGTTTATTAGAGCCTCTATCTTGTACTCTAGACCACCGTCCTCGGGTGCCTGCTCGAAGCTGCCGTTATACGCGACTAGAAAAGCCCCAAGAAAAATCACCACTGTGCCAACCATCAACTTGAATGTAAACCTTTCATCTGGCAAAAGCATACAGCTGAAGACAGAGTTAAAAATCAACCCAATACTTTGCAACGGAGAAAGCAAAATCAACGGCAATGTGGTTATCTGTATCAAGGATCCAAGAATGTTGGTTATGATGAAAAGAAAAAATCCGCATAACCACATATTTCGTTTCGCCCTATGGAGGTTATGCTGCAGCTGGCCTCCTCCATGAAGATTCTGCGGTACTAATAGGTGTGATTTCCTTTGCAATATGATACCTAGTGATTGTAATGCTGATGATACTAGAGCCACAAAACAACCTATCGCAATATTTTGCGAGCTGTTACTATCTCCCTGGACAGTCATACTAGCGGAGATGTTTTCAATCATACTCATAACTTCGTTATGGTATCACTGTTATTATAACATCTATTCTGTCTGACGCTTCCTGAAGAATACACCTATCTATTTTTACTTAAAACATCATTAATACTATGTTGCGAGTATTGCTTGCCTGCAGTCGGAATATTGTTTACACTGGAAATAATCTAAGAAGATTAGAGGATAGAGAAGGATGTGGAAGGAGTGATATAGGATAAGATGGAACAAACTATAACGAATTTGGTTGATTTACTTTCGTCAGATAATTTACTGGAATTGGAGAGTGCGGTTGTGAAGCTCAACGAGATACTATTAGAGTTATTACCTTTGATAAAAAAAGCCCGACAAAATGGAGTAGCACAACAGGATGACAAACTAAAGGGCTTTCTAGCTCTACAGGACGACTTTGAATACAACATAGTAAGTCACTTAATTGCGTATTACAAAAAGTGCTGGGTGCTGTTTGAGGATACCGACCTTGAAGTTCTCATGCTCGCCAATCGGGCGTTGCAGGGACTCCTTCTTCTCCACCCTAGTTCGCGGAAGGTGTTCCACAGAAAGCACAACATGCTCACTTTGGTCAACTTCTTGCGTTTGCCCAACGACGACAGCTACGAGAGGAACTTGCCCGTCAAAGCAACGATCTCGTTTATATCAACAATCATCCACGTTTTGCTTAAAGACCTAAAGAACGTCCGGGTGTTCGAAGAGAACGACGGCTGCACCATTATCATCAAGAAACTTAGCAGGTCTCCTGGCGTGTCGTTGCCCCAGCCGAATGTACACCAGGACCTAAACTTCAAAATAATAGAGTTTCTAATCTTTTACATGACTGATGAGCACAGCATCCCATCTCCGCACGAACGCAAATCTTCTTCGGAGAAGACGGAGCTTCTAAGGCCCTACTTTGCCGAAATTGACAGCTTGATGGAGAACATCAATAGTCTTAAAACATTGTACTGATATTGTATTCCTGTATATAACCGGTATATTTACCACTCGATTTTTATTTCAGACGGCGTATACAACAAGCAACAGGGCGTATATACTAGTAAGGAGACTACTCTATGTATACCTATATGGAATATCTTCAGAAATGCTTTTACAAATCGACGAACTGGAACGAGGATAATGTTTTTTCGAATATCACAGCAACTTCACAAGCATTGATTGATTTCCCTATACCGAGTGGATGTAAACTAGATATATCTTCCAAGTCGACAGAGCATCTGGCATCTAGTTTTACCTTATCTAACAGACATGTGATTAATGGATCAGTAGCATACTTGTATGCTTCATTGCCTTTGAGGAATACGATGAATACCAGAGAAATTTCTTTGCAGGATGCCATAGCAGGCTTCAGAATTATCGAGCCGAATATTTATAGTCCAAATGCATTGAATGAGGGCTCAAGAAAAGGACAGAAACAAGCATTGCTCTACGGTAGGATGTATTTCCCCGGATCAGCCCTTGAGGCTATGTTGATCAAACAAATATCTCAACACACACAGTTATTGATAAAGTGTATAAACAATCCTCAGATGATGCTGAATGGCACCTTGATTGCATACTTACAGAAAAGCACCCCAAAGTATCTGCGTGAGTTAATATACTCGACCAATGAAGTTTTAATAGGGTTTAGATGTCTCTACAACTTCGGAAGTTTCGATAAACCCTCGTATATCTCAAATAATTCTCACTTTATTCCAAAGTTCGACAACTCCATACTTTCTGTTGGAAGCGAGATTTGGTATGCAGCTAAAACCATGAGTCCAGGTTTATCGACAGCACTCAGGTATTCGACACGTTCTACATCGACAGGAAAACCCCTCACTATGACCCTTGCATGCAACCCTATTTTGGGACACATTTCTTCCGCGTACACAGTGAAGACTTCCGTACGTTCAACTTTTAGTTCCCGCTATGATTTCAACTTCTTTTCGTATCGAAGTAATCTATCGCTAGGATTCGAATTATACAACTACTCTAAGTCTACGGAACCATTATTTAATGGTACATTGGGCCCTAGTCAACAGAGTACTGCATCTTCAAATACCAGAATCACTAAAAAAACGACCGAGCCCAAGTTAGAGCCCGACTTCACGCTGCCCATCTTCACCTCTGAAAAGTCCAGTTTGATTCTTAATCCCATACAGCACGCCGATAACTATTATCATATTAATCCCAACCTTCTACCATCCAATGACTCCATATCCACTGGACATGGCTACAGGTCCATGAACGAATCAGTTATGTCAGCATTTCAAAACTCGGTCAATAAGAGTAATTTTTCGAGTGTGATAAAAGCTTCTACAAGTTTAGATGATAGGGTGATAAGACTTTTATGGGAAGGACGGATGAAAGATTTTTTAGTCAGCACCGGTGTTAAGCTCAATTTGAATCCTATAACTCAGACTCCTGAGTTTAACAGGTTTGGGATTAGCTTTTCTTATTCCTGTTGATATAGTTATTTAAGTGACTTTCTGAGTTTATAGATTTGCCGGGTAAAAAGTAAAGTTACACAAACCCAAGGTTTTTGTCTGAGGAAAAATCTTCAACTGTAAGCTCATACAAACAGTAAAACTCACAGCATTAGAGAGGGATATGAATAACCAAGAGCTATTCAACTTGTTCAAGCACTCTAAGTTGGCTCAGGTTGCCAAACCTTTGCAAAAACCTCTTAGGGGAAAGGGAAGTGTACCCACTCATCAAATCATATACACTCCGAAGTCTAGTGCCATAAGATCGAGTTTCGGTATCAAGACATCATTACCCAAGCAGATTGGCTTTTCACACATTGTTTTCAATGATATCGATAACCCAAAGAATATGCCAGATGTTGAGAAGTATTCTGGGCCACATTATAACAGACTCAAATTTCAAGAGTCTGGACTTGTTTTGAAGAACTATTTCTCTGAAAAGAATCCATTATTCCCTTCCAAGAGTACAAAAATATCAGAAAATTTGAAGTCTCTGATTGACAGCGTCTTGTCAGAGCTTAATTTAAATAATGAATCTTTTCCTGGTGATGTGAAGACAATTCTCAACAAAAACCCAGATTTATACGAGAAGTTTCAACAATGGTTGACAAAGAATAGTCCTGAGTCTTATATGTCCAACATGCCCTCCAAATTGAAAAAATTGGCCAAGGAATTCCTCTCGGGTGCAGATATCAAAAAAAGAGAATTTGGGTTGTCTGATATATCTAATAAAGCAGGATCTAAAATAAGGATACAAGGTACTGGTGGGTTCTCTTACAACCAAAAAGGAAGACTCACCAATTCTCCTAATGGTATTAAAAATGGTGTTGTGATGCCTGGACGTATGGTTGGAGATAGAGAAGCTGCTATAGGTGGATTTATTGCTGGTGTAAATGATCGTACTACTATGTTACAGTATAATTATTCTAAGAACTTCCCAGGAAAGCATTCCAGACAATTTGTCATGCCATTCAAGGTTAACGATGCAGAAATAACTGACAATGGTAGAATAAAGTTGTACGCAGATGGTGTCAAGGTAGGTTCCTGGATGTCTAAGAGCTACAATTCTGACGCTTCAGAGGTATCATACGAAGCATCCAATCCGAACTTTGAAAGTGCTGGTGAACGTAACAGAAAAGATAACGTTCCATTAGAAAGTCTTTTAAATTTAATCAGCAATTCTAGAAAATAGATATATTATCTTGTAAATAAATATATAATGACCATGCTTAAGAACGTCGCGTCGATGTCGTAAATTACTCTGTTGTATTGGTGTTTTGTGCTGCTGCAGCATCCTGATCTTCATTATTTATAACAGTGTCTTTTGATAAGTTTTTCTCCAGCTTTGTTCGCTTCAGATTTGCATCCGTATCTTTTTCCTTGGTCCTTCTCTTTCTCGGGCCTGTTTGATGGGTTGTACTAGATTGTATTGTGGGAAGTCCTGGCATTTTCTTCTCTTCTTGATTCAGTTGTACTCTTATATCTTCTGCTAACTGTTCATCAACTTTACCGTCCACCTGATACCACAAATAAAACGTCGAAGACTTAACACCCTTTTTCAATATTTCCGACATACTTTCCTGAACCTTACTTAAAGGAAGTGAACTGTTAGAAATTATTGGAATGTATCTGCTTGGTATGCCTTGAATCTTCAAAGTAACTGGAGTATATTTGATTTCTGGTTCAACTGGTCTTTCGGGCTTCTTTTCTGCTTTCTTGGCGGAAGAGGCCACTGCCTTTTTTCTCGTACGTCTTGATCCACCCCTACGTGTTTCCTTAGGACTATTCGTCAGAGGTGTGCTTACATCTTTTGGATTTGTTTCTGGTTCATTGGAGTCATTCACAGCAGAAAGATCTTTAGTTGCATCTTTGTTCTCCTCTGGCTTGGAAGAATCTACGCCAGCTTTTTCCGATTCACCTGTATCATTCTTTCGGTCTTCCTGTTCTTCTTTTTTCTTTCTTTGTTCTTCTTCCCATTTTTCGAATTCTTCGAGTTTATTTTTATAGTCTTGGACTTCTTGTTCATTGTGTATCCATAGAAAACTTATAATGGCATCTTTCACCTCTGGCTCACCATCAACTGTCTTCTCCAGGGAAGTTATCTCGCATACTGATTCTCTGGTAAGCATATATCTCACATTTGGGTTTTCCACAAACTCGAATAGAATTGTAGCATCTTTTAAGTACTTTTCTTGAAAAGCTGTCAACCTTTGGTCCCTTGGAACCTTTGGCTTCGGTGTCTTACGCTCCCTCGGATCTTTCGGCGGCCTCCCTTGTGGTCTATGACCAGGTAATCTTCCGTTGGGAAACAAGTAAGCATGGTGAGGTTGGGGTCCCATATCTCTCGCTCTCTGTATGAATCCTTGAAAAGTTAAAATTTGTTGTGGAGTTGCATTTCCCAGTGCCACAATCTTCATCAAGGAATTTAATGATACGTCCACCCGAGCAATTGCATTTAAGTTTGCAATCATAATAGAATTTTCTATGGAGCTCATGTTAGTCTGATCACTTTTTTGAGAAGCTGGCGAAGAATTCTGATTTTGAAATGGTTCCTTTTGATCAGTCGATGGCTTAGATTGTATTGCTTTCTCTGAGTTATTAAATTTATCTTTTTCTACATTTCTATCAGATGCATTGTCTTCTTTCTTTTCTTTTCCTTTTCCTTTTCCTTTGGGAGTTTTTGATGATGATGTCCTTTCTTCAGCGGCCGTCAGTGAAACCTCGGGCTCTGCGCTTGGCTGATCTGTCGTTTTGTTATTAGATTGGGTCTTTTTCGAGCCTTCTGTGACGGCCCCCGATGTTTTCCTGTCGTTTCTGCTCGTTTCAGATGCTTTGGCCTCCGAAGCTTTCTCCTTTGACACATCCGACTGTTCAATACTCGTGAGAGCTTGTGCTGCAGAAGGCTCTTGTGACTTTTCTTTTGCGTAATCACCTTCCAATTCCGACTTCTCTGCATCTCTATTTTTCGTGTTTTTTTCCTCATTCAACTCGTTCGATGCTTCAGCCCCCAGAGAGCCATCTGCAACCGGTGCAGATGCAGCAGAGTCTGGTTGAGAAGCATCAGTGACGGTTTCCAGCAGCCCCTGTTCTTCTTTGACAGCCGGCTCACTGCGCTGCTCGCCATCGCCCTCCTTCTGGTCCTTTCCTTTTTTTGGCGGTTTTTCAGACCGTTCGTCCTTGGCAATGAAGAGCCTCACTTCAAACTCGTGAGGGCCTAGCGACATCCACGCATCGCACAACTTCACCATGATATCCCTGGCACTGTGGTCCCCGCTCATCATCGGCGTACGCTCTTTCTCCTTCTCTCCTCTGCTTGTTTTCGTCGTAGTCCTCTTCTGGTCTAGTTGCTGCATCTTCTTGGCATAAGCACTCTGCTTTTGCCAATACAATTTGAACATGGGTCCAACATTGATGTAATTGAACCTTGACTTCATCAATGACTGATATAGGACCCCTGTGTCTTTCACTGTGAGTGGATTGTTTAGTACCTCTTCATATCGTCCATACGGTGGGCTATTGTACGAAACTGGAAGCCCTTCTAAAACATCAAACGGCCTCGCAATTGCCTGTGACAACTGTTGTTGCTCTCGCTCTATTTCCTCCCGTTTAGAGCTGGTGATTCGACGTCTTATTCGAGGTCCCATTTTAACTTAACTACTCTTAATACTTATCCAGGCTCGAACATCGAAAAAGTTATATGGGAATCGCGCCTTAAGGCATCGCTCAAAAATATAAAACAGTACTTTAATCTATAATCACCTTCAAATCGGAAGTTTTGGCTGAATTGTGAAGCATTAGAATGAATAGAATAAAGCTAAAGATTGTGGTTATACCTTCACAATTTGCAGATTTACCGACAAATAAGTTAGCGTCGTTTAACAGCCGTAAATTTCTACATCTAACTGATCCTGAGACGTCATTAGAAACAGTATGCTCCGAATTGTCAAGAAGATTCAAAAGACTCTACCCTTTTGAGGAAGAAATTTTAATTGAAAACTTACAGGATGATGACAGGTGTGATTTGGATGCGGAATTCAAGGTGTGTGACGTTCTCGGGCCAGGAGAAACGTTGAGGGTTGTGATAGGGAATGACTTGAACCCCAACCGGTCAGTTGCCAACCGGAGCTATATGAGCACTATTCTCAACTCGAACTCCACACCCTCGCAGATGAAGTTGGTGAACCTTAATCACCCGAGCCAGAGCACGCCGTTGGTACTGGCGGCCCCGGCATTAATACAAGAGAACATCAGTCCCGTAAACAACCGTGAGTTGACGCAAAAGTTCTTCGAAACAAGCGATCAGCACATTCCAATGAAACTGCCCTCCCGCTCTAAAAATAATGATGGCAGCAGTCCCAGGAATTCCTTTCTTCCGCTCACCATGAAACGTGTTCGTCCTTCAAAGAAATTTGACTCTTCTAGAAGTAAAATCAGTCTCGATAATGAAGACTCGCATCTCTCTATTCCTCCTCCCGAGCATACAGAAGATAGAACTATACCTCAAAAAAGGGAATTGAGTAAACCTTCTGAATACCCACTTCCAGGAAAGAAGCGTATCACTTCCGGTATGTTGGCAATGCCACCTCACTCACAGTTGGAGAAGGAAAGGATAGACCAGGAAGTAAATAGCAGTCAACATAATGCAACTAGCAACAAAAATGTCTACTCTGAATCTTCTTCAGAAAGTGACTCGAATTCTAGCGTGATCCACCCGTTGGAACTGGATAAATTAAATAATGAAGAGCATCAGGCAGAAACCGTCGTGAATGATAAAGATGTTGACACACATTTACAGACAGATGTGAATGAAGAAAAGAAAGATACTCTTTCAAAAGACGAAATCATCAGGCTCTTTAGAAACGGAATGAAAATTCCTCATAGCATTCGCAATAGATTTACAGCAAAAAATGGACATATAGATATTGATAAGATTCCCAATGATGCTATCATGAGAAGTTTGGAGATAGACATGGTTGATGGAAAAATTATTCCCACTGGCGAAAAAAGATCCACTAGAGCACACTCGAGAAAGTCGCAAGAAAGTAGTGAAATATCTAGCTCTCCGTGTAAGAAAATTCCAGAAACTGATGTTGAAATTTCTTCAAGAGAGAAACAGCAAAAAGATCCTCAATCAAAAAATAGTTCGAATGAAAACAATTTGTCATATAATCCATATCAAGACGGAATTGACGGCAACAAGCACGCAAAAGATCATGAACTTAACCATGTCACTGAATCACAGTCAAATGCTAAGAGTCTGTTTTCTGCTGATATAACTGATAAGCCGCCATCTCAAAAACTTGAGGAGATCCTCGGCGAGTTTGAAGAACTTGATACAAGATTGAAGACTTATAAGAATCTGCATCCCTCCAAGAGTAATACTAAAAATGCGACTCGTGAGCCTAAGACACAAGGATCAAAAATCAATGGTTCATTAAAGAATTCGAATAGCGATACAAAGAAAGAAGTAAAAAACTCGAACGAACATCCTGTTAAAGATGTCATAGAATCCTCCAAGACGCCGTCTCAGCAAAAAGGCGGTGTCTTCCAAAAAGAGAATGTCTCTCCTCAATCCTCGTCAAATATAAAGCTTAGCAAGAATCCAAAAGAGACTAAAGATAATAGAGAATCAGATATATCTCAAAAGTCAGCATCCTTACTGGCTCAAAAAGGAAGAATCCCTAACGATAATGTATCTACACAAAATCCTAGTTCAAACTTCGATTCCAAAGTCTCTGATTCTTCTGATGATAGCTCCTCTTCTGAAGATGATAATTCTGAAGATGAGCAAAAGGAGGATAAGAAACCACGCTTAGCTGATGATATACACTCTAATAGCCAGAAAGGGGCGGAAATAAGTTTCAATAGGAAAATTAACAAACCTATATCGAAGCTTGACATGAAGGGAACTAAAAATATTAAGTCTGCGGTAAAGGAAACTACTTCTAACGAAACTTCGCAAAAACAATCTACTGATACCAAAAAGGAATCTCCTGAAGCATCGGGTAGGAAGAAAAGATACTCTAATGGAATAAAGAAACCTATATTAACGTCCTTAAAAGATTTGGCATTAAGAGGAGTTCCTGATGTAGAATCGAATAAGACAAGGTTAGATTCCAATTCTAAAACCACAAATCAGAATAAAAACCTTGCATCAAATTCCGCTGTAGAATCTTCAAGTGGTTCTGAAAGTATAGAAGATTCGTCCAGTGATGACTCCAGTGATTCTTCTGACAGTTCATCAGACGATTCAGAGGCAAGCGATAAAGAATCAGCAGAAAAATTCATCAATGTTAAGAATTTGAAAAAGAGAAAAACTAAGGGAGGTTTTTCAGCCCTCATGAAAGATGCTAAGAAGCTCTAAGTATATAGCCGCTATGCAGATAACTTTAAATTAATATCCTTCGGGTGATCGCTTTTTAACTAACCTTCTTCCTATTATATCTTCGCACCAAAGATTATAGTCATAGCTTTCACTTGCACCAGCTATTTTATGATCTTCAGTAAACAGTGTTAAAACATTTTTATAAATGTCCGTTATCCACTTTTTTGCAACAGTTGGTTGCTCTAGGAAAAGGGCACCGACGTATTGCTCGAAATAGTCTGCAATAAATTCTTGTTCATACTTTCTAGTTTCAATATCAACCCCAGTTTTGCCATTCCTCCACTTATTCAAGCTGGGTATATAATCTTTTCTCAATAGTTTATACACTATTATATCATCTAACCCCTGATGAAGATTATATGCGAGGGCCAATTCAGCTAGCAATGTGTTTGTGGAGAGTATGGTACGTAGCAAGAAGTATGACTTCTTTCCAAAGTGATTGTTTTTTATACGATTCAACTTTCCAAATTCGTATAACAAGTGGGACGATTCTCTAGCTAGGAAAAAATCTCCTAGTCCATCTAAAAATGAGATGTCATATCTTATGCTGTCAAACGAACCTCTATCGAGTGAGATATTGTGTCTTTTGAGGGTTAAGGAAAACTCGTGGTTGGGGAGAAACAATCCACGCGTCATTTCTTTATGAATAAGACATTTGGCTAGCAAATGTTTATTATTGATGGCAGGGAGCTCTGGCAAGTTGATTTTTCCTCTTGTCTCGAACATGGTAATATACTTGGGGGTTTTGTTGTATAATTTACTATCATTGATCCCAACTTTTAAGTAGTACTGTCTCATTAGCTGAAGTGCTTTCCTGTTGGATTTTGAGGTCGCATTCTCGAGCGAAGAGGCTTTGCTGTGGTTCAAGTATAGGTCAATTATGCGATCGGTGAGGAGCTCCAGGTTGCGCTCCGGCTCGTGAATCATCATGTACCCCACTGTCATGAAGAACTTTCTGAAGTTCGCATTGAATCCCCGGAATTGATCCTTATTGGACAAAGCCTCAATGTCTATGTCGCTGCAGCAGGCCAGGATCATATCTTGTATTTCCTTGGAGAGCTTGCTATCGCTATCGGGATGGCGCAACTGCTCCTTAACAAAGTTGGATACCCCGGCTACCACGTACTTGGTGTATCCACCGCCTGCGGCTAATAACACACCGTTTAGTTTCTGGTAGAGCTTTAGCTTGATAAGATCAAGTCCCATTGTGAATAGATGTTGTCTTACCCATGATGTTTGAAGTTCGTCTTCTAAGTTCTCGTACACCGCCACGTTTGAAATGCTTCTTGAGGCTCGAAACTGGCCTTTTTTGGGCACTGGTCTCAAATATGTAGATCTGATCCTTCCCAAGAGCTCTATCGTGGATGGAATCATATCTATGGTTGAGTTTGTTGTAGCTCAGAGGCGCTATCAGTTACAATACATAAATAAAGATCAAATACACGTTGCTCGCTTATCGGTGGGGGATCAAAATCGCACTCCACCAGTCCACGCTATAAACTGCAAGAGCCTCAGGCCCCCACCAACGCGAAGCGGCCCCATATAATGTGCCATTACACTCTCAACCAGAGGATTGTGCTATTCCACACTCTTACCTCTTCTGCCAATTCTCCACCGCCATCACCGTACTCAACCCCGTTGTGTTGGCCTCTACCATCGATCTCGTCTGGCTTGTACACGCCCTACAGAAAGAAGTATCACCTCTCTCCCTTCTGATAAGTACCAGAGTAGAACAAGCCACAAAAAAACCAACCAGACATATTTCAGGTGTGGCACATGCCAGACCCACGATATCAGTTGCTCTACAGAGTCGTAACTTGATGTTGTCCAAGACTCTAAATCTACCTGGCCCCGTGTTTGACATATACATTAGTAGCATCCCATGTGGACCAGTGCAAATCTTACAGCATCACCTGTATGTCGAAACTGCACATCGCACGGAGTTCGAGTCTGCAACTCAGCAGGCCGTGGTGCAAAAAAAAAACCACATGGCACCCCTTTAAGTTCCGTCCACGAGGCTCCCTATATGCTTCCGAATAAAAACTATGGTCGTATGGACAATAACTTAATTACCAGCATGACGTGCTGAAGGGCTTTACCGTCGGAAAAGCGCATGCACAAGGACAGAAGGAACGCACGTTGTTAGTGGTGCACTTTTGTGTGCCCCGAAAAAACATTCCTAATGCCATGAAACAGTTCTTCGTCGTCATTCACTCTAACCTGAATTCTGCAGCAAGAAATGGGTCGCTTTGCCCATTTCTTGCTTCGCTTTTGGTCCCTCTCGATGCTTTTCGTCGTGGTTTCTATGTCGCTAGATACCCAAAGATGGCCAGGCGGCATAAAATTGTAAAGTAGTTTGAATGCGTGTAGGGCCATGAGAGCGGCCCGGTAGCCTATTCGGTAGTTTTATGAAGGAAGAGAGTCAATACAAGATCAGTCGTGCCTCTTTTAGGCTTCGCTTCTGCTGTACCTTAATGTCACTTGCGCAATGTCGCAATTGCGCTTTTAGGAAGAGACATAGAATGGACATTTCCGTCTATATGTGGTAATTAATCAGAGCGTCGATGCCACAAGGCAACAGGATAGATTGCACAGATCACACAGGGAAAATATACAGACAGCCAATATGTTTTCCCCCTTTGGACACAAGGTAGTATTAGGGCCCATATGGGCATCGTATATTCTATAAATGAAGAACGCAGTAGAACTGGTTTTGAAAATTTTTTGAGGAACACATATAAGACTCAAAATCCAGATATAGACTGTACTGGATCAAACCAGAGAGCTTCCCAATTTATCATACCTCTGAAGCAGACCAGAATACGGACGATGAGTTCCAGCAATAGTGGTTTTGTAATGATGATAAAATATATCTTCGTGCACTCCTTCTTTTTCGCAGCATACGCGGCGGACTTTCGTTCCGTAGACGTATTTTTCGGTAGCCAAGGGGGAGGAAATGTCTTCCCTGGGGTCACCCGTCCATTCGGAATGACACACATGGGTGTTGATATGATCGACACGAAGGCAGGAATGACTTACTCGGGGTACGCACCAGATGGAAATTTGGCAGGTATCTCGATGATGCACGAAAGTGGAACTGGAGGCGCGCCAGAATACGGAGTGGTGGCCCAACTCCCATTAACAAAGCACGAGAACTACAGCACAACGGTATCAGTCGGACGGGCAAAAGCAGATGTTGCAGGGGTAGGTACGTACAGCTGCTGGTTGAATAATGGGGTGGCGGTGAATTTTTCAGCCGCAGAAAGATCCGGAGTGTTAGAATATACGTTCCCGCTGGAAGTAGATGCTAAGGTATTGGTCAACGTGTCGCATCACTTGCGCGCTAACGAAAGGCCCTACTGGACCCAGAACTTTGTGGAGGGAAGTGCCAATGTCTCGGCCCACTTGGATGGATACAGGGGCCATACAACCATCGAGGGCGGGTGGGCAAACCAGGACCCCTGGACTATTTATTTTTGCTCTAAATTTGACAAACCGGCTAATTCTGTCAATTCTTACGAGAATCACGCATTAAAAAATGCTACATATATATCAAGTAATAATAGAAGCGAAAATATCGGTCTTGTGTTCAACTTTCCTTCAGGTACGAACAAACTCAGAAGCAAAATAGGTATCTCGCATATTTCTTCGGACCAGGCATGCAGCAATATGGAAAGTGAAATTAAAGATTTCGACCTAGAGTCCGTTATTTCTGATACACAGAATGCTTGGCAAGAGGAGGTCTTTGGTAAGGTAGAAGTGGATGACAACAACTCGACTCTCGTGCTGCTCTTATACTCCGCACTATATGGAAGTCACTTGCTTCCTTCAAACAAAACTGGTGAAAACCCTTACTGGAACTCCTCAGAGCCTTATTATGATGACTTTTTCACAATATGGGACACTTTCCGTTGCTTGAACCCCCTCTTTAATATATTGAATCCAACACGTGGAGCTGAGATCATTCGCTCTTTGACTGATACCTATAAGCATGTTGGGTTTACTCCCGATGGTAGATCTGCGAATCAAAATGGTAAAACTCAAGGTGGAAGTGATTCTGATATTATTTTTGCAGATGCCTATGTCAAAGATATCGGAGGCGGAATAAATTGGGATGAATCTTATGCAGCTATGGTGAAAAACGCTGAGGTAGAGCCCCCTTTCAAGTTGGATACATTCGCTCCTGGTTCCATAACCAACCAGGGCAGGCAAGGGATTTCGCAATATAAGAAGATTGGTTATCTTTCGAGAGATTATACTCGTTCTGTCACTAAAACAGTAGAGTTCGCATACGATGATTTTGCCCTCTCCGTGGTTGCGAAAGGACTCCATAAAGAGGACGACTACAAGAAGTATTTGAAACGGTCGTCATACTGGAAAAACCTTTGGAATAAGGACGCTTCTTCAAAATCAACCAATTACACTGGTTTCCTCCAACCTCGCCACGAGAATGGATCATGGGCCACTGATAATTATGATCCCCTTAGTTGTGAAGGATGCTACTGGAAAAATGATGAATATGAAGGAAGACCAGTAGAATATGGTTTTGCTGTTCCTCATGACATAGCTGGACTTATTGAAATCATTGGCGATAACGAGACATTCATCAGAAGAGTAGATGACATGTTTGGTTTACATGGTAAATCCTTTGCTGACATTGGTAATGAACCAAGCTTTTTGACTCCATATCTTTACAATTACGTCAATGCACAATCTAAGACGGTCGAAACCTTGAGATATATCGTCGATACCCTGTACTCTTCGGGACCTTCTGGCCTCCCTGGAAACTCGGATGCAGGTGCTATGCAAGCTTACTTATTTTTCGCTCTTATTGGATTCTATCCTGTTACAGGAACAACTACATATCTTATATCTTCACCATTTGTTTCGAGTGTCACACTCAATCTTGACAGTGGCGCCAAGGTTCACATCACAACATCCAATTTATCTTCTGATTCATTCTACGTTCAATCAGTCAAGCTTAATGGCAAGGATTGGAATAAAAATTGGTTTACCCATGATGACTTGTTCTCGCATGGTGGATCTCTTCATTTCAATCTCGGCTCAAAGCCCGTTCAATGGGACACGGATGTTGAACCACCAAGCCCAGGTCATCAACAATAGAAAGTAAGGTGCTCTGAGAGACTTTACTGTCGTAAATTATAGAAGCTGATTCTTTTCAGCGATTGCAATTCTTTACGTTTTCCCTTTTCATAGTTTCGTTTCAAGATACACTTGAATAAAATTTACATTTCATCTTTAGAGATAATACGCACTTATTTATAACCTTGTGTTCATGATAAGCTACCTCAATTTAATTGATATTCCTTTGGTTTTTGAATAGCCATGTGCATCCATATGTATCACATTTCATTTATGAGCTGACGAAAATACAAATTCTTCAAGAAAATATGCCTGCGTAGCGTAATGGTTAACGCGTTTGACTTCTAATCAAAAGATTGCGGGTTCGACTCCCGCCGTGGGTTCTTTGACATTGCGGACTTAGCTCAGTTGGGAGAGCGTCAGACTGAAGTTTATCAGTCTATCTGGAGGTCCTGAGTTCGATCCTCAGAGTTCGCATTTTTTTTGGAGAATTTCTACAACTAATCAATACGTCAGCGTGTAATTTTATTAAGATGCAATACATATATATCTATTAAGACATCATTGAATGTTTTGGACAAAACTACTCAAGTAAGGTATCTCATTTTGCAAAAAATTATTCAACATACTTTCTCCCCCAACAACGTTGAAATTACACATATACAAGAACCCGACCTCTATTCTCAAAAGTTCGCTTTTTGTAACACCCCCAACTATCGCAAAAGATTTCTGCCTCTGATAAACATCTTCTAGAACCTTGGTCAGGCATCTTATCAGTGCCAAAACAAACCTGTAAACGTTGAGCTTCGTAAGTTTAACTAAATCAAAAAAAATGCATAATTTAAATATCAAATAGGCAGCGTGGATATAAACTGGGACTGAAGTTGAGGTCGAATATGTCTTAATCCTAATAAGATACTGATCAAGTGATAAAGATGGTGGTTTTAATAAATTGAAAATTCGCTGTAAATGCTGATGCCTGCTGAAGTACTTGATTTTCTCGTTTTGATGTAGCTCATCACGTAGTCTTTCTATGCAAGGTGAAGTAATTGGATACTGAACACACTTTAATGACGTCTCTTTAAGCAATTTCTCAATAGGTATGTACGTAGAATTTTGCTTTCCTTCGATTAATTCACTGTCATCTACTTCTGGGGTGTCTGTATCAATTGGTCTATTGTCTATTGAATCAGGAGTGGTGTCTCTCATATATTTTTGATCAAGTTTATCAGCTTCGCGCAACTCTGGGTGTTTCATGGGGGGAGAGGACGACGCTGATGATTCCAGTGCATCATTGCTACGGCTATTTGAAGGATCAGAATTTGCTCCAAATATATCATCGAATAGATCCAGCAAATTAAGCTTTTTAAAACACTTTTTTCTGAATTCATAAAGAAGATCTTCATTCTCCTGTAACTTAATCAAATTATTTAGGCAATTATGTAGTATCGAAACAGCATGGAATATGTGTAAATTGTTTAATCTCTTAGTTCCGCTGGCTAGTAATGATGTTAATTCTAAAATATCGACATCTTCAAGACAAGCCGGCTCATCGACAAAAGTCTCTTGTTGTGTTTTAAAGACTATCCCGTCAATACTTTTATCACCGTCCATTATATTCTGTAAATACTACTTTCAATACTATAAATTGCGTACAGATTATTGAGTTCGTATTTTACTGTTCTATACTAGTACTATATTACTTTACTATGCAGATTATATGATATCAAAGTTCATATAAATGTCGCGGTTCATGCGACATAATTAGCTATGTTGTCTTTTACTGCTACCAGATGAACCGTTGAAAGATCTTTTCTTGCCAGCAGAAGCAAAATATTCCTTCTTTCTTTCTTTCTCCTTTTGGATTCGTAACTCTTCCTTCTTAGCTAAAGATTTTAATCTATCCTTTGCTTTTACGTCCTTCTTAGCTTTCCTTTTCGCGTCCTTTTCTTTCTTTAAAGTGGAAATCTTTTGGATCAAATCACGAGCCTTACGTTCCTCGCCACCCAAAACAACTGCACGTTTAGACATGTATGACTCCTTCTTCCTAGGTTTCATTTCATGAATCTGGGATTTAAATGGTAAAGCACTTTTGATAGAAGTGGGTACACGCAAAGGGTTGAATTTCCTCTCTTGTCTTTCAATCTTTTTGTATGAACTATCCTCGTTCATTGGAGTCTCAATTCCTGCCTCTGCTCTGACTTTACCTGTTAGTCTCATACCCTTCCACTCGGTGTGCTCTTTGAGTAACAATGAAGTGACAGGATTGTAAAACTTCTTCACTTTGACAGGATACCATGTTTTCAAGAACACGGTATCTGACATGAGTATCTTATCCTCAAATGTAGCTCTAAAGCATCCTTCAGGACTTGATAATGCTCTTTTTATCTCACCTCGGATTCCAGATACCGTTCTTATTGATGCACCTTCAAATTTAGCTACCTCAAGAGCATTAGAAAACATATCTTTAATGAAAGCCGTGTTCCTAAAAATCTTGTAAGGATATCCCACAAGTTTAAGCTTCTTTACGATTTCAACAGAAGAATTTAAGTCTTCAACTACACCAGTAGCAGCAACCCTAAATGATCCAGAGGTGTCTGAGTTAGCTACCACGTTAAATCCAACAAAACTCGTGTTTGGCGCAACAAAAGGTCCATAGAATGAAGCAGTGCAGTATGCATGTTCTGGAGTATACTTTAACATTCTATTACGGGTTCTAGAGTCAGACGTTGTATAGATTGGTAAAGTTTGAAATCTTCTCCAACCCAAGGACAAAATTAACGGATCTTGTGACTTGAGAATTTTTTTGTGCCAACGATGTCTTCTAATCCTAACATTCATTATTCCAAAATTGGATTCTGAGGGAAGGAGTCCACCCACTATTATTGGAAATTCGGGCAGGTAATTTTCAATCAATTCATAAGGAACATTATTAAATACTAATTTCACATACGAGCCAGCTTTGTACCCTTCTATCCTGAGTCTTGATGCTTCATCCATAGCTTCAAATTCGGCTTTGTTAATTTCCAATTGCTTAGCCATCTTATTCTTTTGGAATTCGTACCAAGTATCAGCTTCAGTATCTCCTTCGGGATCATCCACTCCAAACTCTCTATCTTCCTCTTCTTCAAACTGCATGGCAAGCAGAGCTTTTTTCGATACATTTAACTCCCTTTCCTGTTCTACTGTCAAGCCGTTTTCTTCCTTCTTAGCCTCAGCCTCGAAATCAGCAAAATCGTCCTCCGATTTCTCATCAGAGTCATTTTCTTCCCTATCATTACTCTCATCTACGTTCTCTTCTGCTTCTAAGTCTTCAAAATCACCATAATCGCTTTCTTCATTGTCTTCGGCTTTCGACCCTTTGTTCTCATCTGAGACTTTAGGCGCAGATAAAAATTTACTGAAAAAGTCTTTTGTGTTGATGTCATTCTCCTTGCCCTCGAAATTGTTACTGAATCTCTCCTTAAGAACATCTATAGAGCCATAGAAAGGAATGAAACAATCTAAATCTTCTTCGGAATCCTTCATTTCTTTCTTTTTGAAAAAATCCTCCTCATCATCATTTTCTTCTATATCCTCATCATTGGAAACTCCGGACCAGCGTTTCACCACTTCATGGGGCTCTATGTTGGGCAAATAAAGTAACTTGTTGATATTCCATCTCTTTTTAACGTTACCTTTAAGCTTCCTAGCATTAGTCTTATACTCATCTTCAGACTCATCAGAAGATAAATATGAATCTTCAACAAATTCTAGTCTTTCGCCATTATTTGGATCAGATTCCAGTTCGTCTTTCCTGATGAAATCATTATCATAAGCAGTATCTTCTAAATCATCCTCGGATGGTATATCATTAAGATTTTCGGCCTCTTTGTATTCACCGTGATACACATTCGGTCTCCTCATTTCTCTTCTTCCGGTATGAATTTTCTCCTCTTGTTCATCGTCTGAAGAAATAGAATTCTCAGAGTCAGTTTCCAGATCTTCCTGTGCGTCATTTAATTCTTCAGAAGTACTAAATAATCTCAAACCGGGTCCTTCCTCAAACCTTTCCTTCAATGTTTTGGGAACTTCTTGCAAACTTGTTACTAGTTTCTCTCCTTCGCCTTTCTCTTCGCCCTTAACAAAATGCTCTTTATCCCCAATGTCTATGTAAACGGCATCTTTATCCATCAAAACTCCGCCTACATCAGACATGGGAGCGTATATAATTTTCTGTCTATCTTCTAATCTCTTTCTTCTCCTTGGCATCCTAGTAACAGTCTCTCCTGCTTTTGAAGCTTCCTTGATTCTTTCCCGTTCTAACTCCTCTAACTTTTGTTCAAAATATGGAGTAGGGCATGGATCTGGAAGTTTTTCAATAGAATTAACATAATAATCACCCACTCCAGCAATATGGACATGTGCATTGGATGGAGGAAGGGTAGTACCGTGTAAATAACCATAAAGAGCGACTTTACGGTCACATTTGGGGTTCTCGGCTATCTCTTGTGGAAAAGTCAAATCAGTAATCCGGTCGGCCAACATATAGGGATGTTCATTTCGCCATTTCAAAGGTCTAAACTTCATCACAGAAATAAACCTACTTAAGTTGAGTATTTCTCTGTCAGGATAACGACCATTTATGACACCAGAAAGATAGAACAATTTAGCTCCTTGATAGACTTCAGTCCAAAACCTATGCTTCAATCGTTTCTTTGAAGTCCTTAAAGTAGACTGCGATTTAAACAAGTCTAAGTGTGTCGCTACACCCAAAACTCTTGGCATACCATGATGCTGTACAATATTCAAAAATTCCATGGTCTCCATTTCAAATCCAAAGTTTCCATCTATCATTAACAAAACTAAGTCAACAATTTTGGCTGTATCAATCATAGTATTCAAATCATTATTGACCTCTATGAAAGTCAATCTCCGTCTTTTACCACTGACCACTGTAATAGGACCTTTGACTTCAGTCAATGTAGTCTTGGTCAAACGTCTCACTAAAGACTTTATAAGAGTAGTCTTACCTGTACCTGGGGGACCTACCACTCCAATTATAACTGGTGGAGGGTCATCTTCTGGTGTTCTGTCCACCATAGGGGCATGAAGCCTTCTTTCTCCTACATCTGCAGACCTACTAGCCATGCGCTCCAACTTCTTCGGAGCGTTCACTGCAAATGCCTTCTTATTTTGTCCATTTTGATGCAACTTCTTCTTGGCCCCCGTCTTCTTTGTACCTCTATGTGACTTATTCAGCTGTTCTGGGGCATTCATTCTACGATATGCTCTCTCAACTCGAAAAGTCTCTTCCTTCTATTTGAATAGAACTTACGAAGCTCATCTCAATAAAAATTTTGAGAACTTAATTTATCACGTGATCTCCGGTTTTGCAATCTACATAATGGCCGCAAAATCAATGTTATCGATATATAAAAGTAGTTGATACCTCTGTGACTATGAATATGGGTACCCTAATAACGGTATGTTTTGCTTGGTTTATAGGAAGCACTAGCGCTGTTTGGTTTTTTAACGAAGTCAAAGTTTGTAATCCAAAGCAAAATGGGCTCTTCCCGTTTACTGGATTTAAAATATACAGACAATATAGAATAGAAGGGTATAGTGCTAACGCTGGTCATTTCCTAACAGTTATTCACTGTGACCATGGCAAACAGGATTATGAAAAGAACATCAGGACACTCTCGAGTACTGATATAGACTGGAATAAGCCATTTTGTGTGTTGAAGCCAGACTTGACTACAAAATTGCAGGCGAAGACTCAAGACAGGGTCTATAATTTGGTGCTGAATAAAACTAGGAACATCTCGAATGGTACGGCAGCAAATAGTTCAAGGAGTCTTTTCAACAGCAACCAGACTAACATATCTAATACAAGTATAAGTACTCCGAACTCCAATAATGGTAGTAAGAGTGATTCAAATAAAACCTTGTTCGTGTCTGCCGTTGGGGGCATTCGAAAATTTCGAGATACTATTCTTAAAGCCATGGACGACAAACTAGAAAGATTGATTAAGGGTAAGCATTTGAGATACACTAGTACTCGCACTAGCACTCACTTAGATGACATTAGAAATTCTGATCCTCAGTCCTCTCTAGAATGGGAGTCAAGGAACCTAGTTTGTTTTAAAATGGCAAGAAAGAAAAAGTACGCTAAACGTAACATACTTTTTTACATGCCTTATACATTCATTGGAGGATTATTTGAGTGTCCTATCCCAATATCTTATAGGCGTCAGATATTCCAGAGTTTTTCGAGCGTTGATTTTTTGAAATCTTTCGATTTCAAGTGTGATAGTTCTATTGCCAAACCTATTCTGCCTCTAATAGCTGAAGACAGTACGACTCAGTGGATAGAGGCCAGTTTCAATCTTTTGAATCCCAAGTTAATTCAAAAAATACCATATCTATCAACAGCCACAGCATTAGATCTTAGATTTGCAGCAAGCAATACTCCAGATATGTTTCAGGACACATGGGCAAGCAAAATTGATGTGAACGAGGACTATGAGTATAGCGATCTGGACTTGAATTTATTTGCAAAGGCTGTATCACTTTCTGCTGACTATTTACACAAGATCTTAAAACCAATGGACATCTCTACCCTATTGGAAAACATGAAGTTGTTGAAAATGTACGGATTAGTTGAGCCTCCTCAAGTAGTAAAGCAATACATGATAAAAAGATACAAAACTTTATCGTTAGATCAAAAGGCAAATTTGGCTATTTCAGCTCCCACTAATAAACTGGACTCTTTGGGCCATATAAAGAGACTTCAAACGATTTGGGACTCTACTGTCGGACAATTTCACAACTGATTTTTTTTCCAGTAAAGTTTTCTACTAGAGATGAACCAAAATATAATCAAGTTTATTTTAAGTTAAAATATAAGTATGTAGTAATATACAGCTCGAAATGAGAAAATACTAGTAAGAATGATCAAAGTATGTTTTTTGTATTGGTGGGTTGATTGTCAGAACCAACTGAAAACCCATCAGAATACATCGAATCAAGTCTGGGGTTTTTATGATTTACGAATCCACCGGCGCTATCATGCAAATCTTCAAGTGGATTCTCTTGCTTAGAGTCTCTGTTAGAATCTGGATTGAGAGTATCACTGACTCTATTAAGATGCTGACTTGATTCTTTATCATTCGGGCTTTCATTGTGGCGTTTAAATGACAAACCTCTTGTAATCTTGTCTTTTAATTTAGCACCAAGAGTAACCTGATGTTCCTCTTCCTTCTCCTTTGCATCACTATAACTGTCTACTGATACATCGTCAGAATATCCCTTCTCAGGCAGACTGAATCTCCCATCTATTATTGAAGGGGTAATATGAGGTTTATTTTGGTTTTCTGAAGATAAGTCATCCAATTTGTACATTTCTGACTCCCAGTTAGCTGAGTGATCTTGAGCCGCAAGGCCAAGGGCCAGTAATTCATTATTCTTTACGGAATCTTTCTCGTTTGATTTTTCCTTGAGAGAAGACTTTCTTTGGAAGGAAGTTCTGTCATCTTTTGCAGGAGCAAATCTAGCGTCTGGGTTTTTAGAAATCAATACCAATGCTGTGAACCCAACAACCATAAACAATAAGACAGCTGAATATGCTGCATTCAAAACAAAGAAAATCCAGCCCATGATAGAGGAAACCAGTTCAGGTTGGCCAAATAAGTCCGAGAAGAACAAAACCAAAAAGGAGTTAATGGTATTCACAACAGAACTTAAATAGTTAATGATGTTTGTAAATTTACTGAGGTAAGGTTTCAGGTAAATTAGGTAAGCTGTATAGAATAAATCCAAAATGAAGATTACCAATGCAGAAGTTTTACCAGATCCTTGACAAAATCCAATGAATATAGCCTTCAACAAGTTATATCCTATGATTACTACCCCAAACCAGTATTTGTTAGCTGTAAACATTGTATAGCAAAAGCCATATTTGTTCAAAATTTTAGAATCTCCGTATAACAACGCGGCTGGGTTATTGTACTTTGTAACTGAAAGTCTTCCATAAGTAAGAACCTTGTACAAAGAAAATCCTATTACTGAAAATACCAATATCAAACACAAAACTGCGATCACAACAACTGCACCCGAGTCATGTTGAGTAAATTCCCAAAATGCTAAAATAGTAATCTGGGTAAATCCGATATATATATATCTCAATAAAGTTCCCTTGACGACTTCCGAAAAGGTGATTCTGAAATGATTCATGAAATTGGGGTTGACCCTCTTAAAACGGATCAATAAATCTAAAATCAGCTTCAAGAAAAACAATATTGCAACTAACACGTAACCAAACAAGACAAAAAATGTGAGACCAGTAGCAACGATCGATGTTGGCTCAATGTGAGAATTGTATCCTATTCTTTTGATACCCCTCAACACAATCAAGTTTCTGTTGGAAGAAAGACTGAAGCTTAAAGATCTTTTGTCCACATCAGCCAATCTATAATTGTTGTAAGCCAAGTCATTAACGTTTCTCAAATGGTCTAAAGCTCTCTGGACTAAAATTTGCTTGCTGTTATCTTTAAAGTACAATGTAGGAGATCCACCAGTACTTTGAACAAACCATCTGAAGATATCTTGCATAAATTGTACTCTGATCAAACCCATAGACCAAGCAAGGTTTTCAGCCCAAGCAGAAGCAATAGGAGGAACTCTCTCCACATGCTGCATACATACGATGACGACAGCCTGAAAGTATAAGAAAAGAGATACGGCATTAGCTGAAATGTGAGTAGCGGCATTTGAGTTACCGAAGGAAGACATAATAGCAGCGATCAATAACCCAAGACCGGCAACTATCGCAGTAGCCCACTTTGCACCTGTCTGGGCAATGGTCTTTCCATTACTGAAGCTGGACTGAAGACACGATAATTTTTCTCCAGTATCCTTGTTGCGAACTATAACCTTGACAACAGCATCGATATCGGGCACATTGTAGGCAATACCTGGAATCTGACGGGTATATGACTTGGAGATATACTGGATACTGTCAACTTGCATGTTTCCTGGAAAGATAGGGCAAAATTGTTTCCAGCCCAAGGAACATAAGTCGACTTTCTTTTCGATGATCAGGAAGCCATAAGCATAAACCAGGACATAGGCCTCTACCTTTCCACTGATTTCTGTAGTAAGATCAAGCGAATACTTGAGAGAGCCATCATCTGGATTGAATGTGACGTTGAAGTAGGTGGGTGAGATCTGCGAGTTGTCCATGCATGTCACTAACGAAGTAGCCGAAAGAGCCCGCTTTCCCCATACCAGTGCTACTTGCAACAAACACATGAGAAGTACCTGCAATATATTGAACCTCATTCTGTCTGCAGTGTGTTGAGCTAGCGATAGTATTGAGTAGTCCTTTTGGGTTCCTAGAGTAAGATCAGTCCCCTGTTCTAATAATAAATTCTAGGGTTTGTTTGATTACTTGTGTCTTCCTATGAAATTTTTGGTTCACTATGTCTCGAGTTTTGACCACACCTGAACATATACTAGAATCTCTAGAACAGTAGCTACCCTAAAAACTAGCCTAGACGAATCCTGATAATTGACTATAAAGTTCTATGAATCAAATGTATTTTGCTTATTTTTTCTTTTTTTTTGACACCCTGAATTCAAAAAAACGTTGGTCACGTGAATGCGCGCTCCTTATCCTAGGCGCGCTACGCCTCGCACATGAAATTTACAGTACATTCGATGAATCTAATTATACCCTTAGTCCAATAGGCAAATATAAAAGACTTCTCTGGCATTAGCTGCGCCTTCGATTACATTGTGATATACAATATTGATATAAATCCGCTACGTAACCAGATGTAAATATATCGAGGGTTTTATTTTTGGAGAATAAAAGTATGTATAGAGGTTTATAGACAATAGTGGAATCATACATACAAGGTAGCGATTCGCAGGGACAAACGACATCACAAATGGCAGTCAAGCATACGGCCCTGCTCGACTTTGACCAATAGACCATCGCCCCATGCGTGCTTGATAACGTCCCAAAATTCCTTGGCGTAGAGAAGTTCTACACCGAACTTTGCTTTCCAGTACGCTTCAGGGGACCTGTTCTTGAAGCCTTTCGCGTCTGCGTTGTCTGCCAACAAAGCGTTCATGTCTGAGTAGTCGTTGATGGCCCTGCAGTACTCTTCGATGACGTCCTTTCTGTTTTCTCTTGGAATGATGACTCGCTTGATGTCAGCGAGATGGGCCCCTAACACTTTTTCCTTAACCCCGCCTATTGGAAGAACGAGGCCACGGAGCGTAATTTCTCCAGTCATGGCCAAATCGCTGGGGACGGGTTTTTCCAACAACAAGGAGAGGAACAGTAATGTCATGGTTATTCCGGCAGAAGGTCCGTCCTTCTGGATCGAGCCCAGAGGAACATGCAAGTGGATTTCCAAATTCCTTATTTTCTCCGCCAAATTATCTTGTATTCTCAAAGGTATGAGGTTGAGAAGGTCTTTGTACACGATCAGCTTAACGAAGGTTAGGCCGATCTTGGCACTTTCCATGAGAACGTCTCCTAATCTTCCAGTCATGTTTAAAGTTGGCCCATTTTTGTTTTCGGTGGGGAACCCAATACTCTCAAAAATCAATACTGAGCCAGAGCCCTCGCCATTGTATGACAATCCATTGACCACGCCATACCTGGATGTTTCAAGAGGCGCATCGTAAATCTCACTCGACAAACTTGGATATGGCACTCCTAAGTACTTCGACAAGTCAGTGTCTTCAACTTTGGCCTCATACGCATGCAATCCCTCCAAATTCTCAGCATATTCTACGGCCTTGAACCTGCAGATCGTAGCTAGTCTTCTCTCAAAGTTACGCACACCTGCCTCCCTCGTGTAATCAAGAATAATCTTTTTCATGGTACTTTTATCGATCTTCACAAGATCATTGTTAGGAAAACCGTTTCTCTTGGTCTGTCTTGGTAAAAGATACCTAGAACCTATTTCAATCTTCTCTTCGTAGTCGTACGCACTCACCTCAATCATCTCAAGCCTATCCCACAAAGGTCTTGAAAGATTGGATGGCTCGTTAGCGGTACAAATAAAAATTACTTGCGATAAATCAATTGGAAATCCCAAGTAATGATCAGTAAAAGTGTTGTTTTGCTCTGGGTCCAAGACTTCCAATAATGCCGCTGATGGATCGCCATTAACCTTACCATAAGATGAACTACCACCAACAACTTTATCAATTTCGTCTAACAATATCACTGGATTCATTGACCTTGACTTTCTGAGTGCTTGCACTATAACCCCTGGCATGGCCCCCACATAAGTTCTTCTATGACCGCGTATTTCTGACTCGTCTTTAACTCCCCCCAATGATATCCTTTGAAAGTTCCTTCCCAATGCTGATGCTATTGACTTAGCCAAAGAAGTCTTTCCTGTACCAGGAGGGCCAGCCAATAATATTATGGGAGATTTATTATGTTTTGAAACCATAACAGCTTTCAGTTTGGTATCAGAAATCTGCCTTCCTGAAGAATCATTCGTCGTCTTTGAGTTTGAGGGGTCAACATCCACGTCATCAGCAAGCACTATAGATGAATCATAAGGCTTTCTCTCCGACTCATTAGTCGTCTTTGTCTGCTGATGAGAATCCATTGTTCCATGGCTTTTGTTTTCATTTTTCTCTAATGATTTATCGGCATTCATGTCAAGAAGCTTCAATACAACCAAGTATTGGATTAGTCTGCGCTTGACATATTCCAATCCATAATGGTCATCATCTAATTGTTTTTTTGCTATCTTCAAATCAATATTTTTACTTGAAGCAAATTTGGACATGAACCTATCCCAAGGTAAGTCTGCAACTGTCTCCAAGTAGTTACGAATTACATGAAAGTCAGAATTCCCTGGAGGTGAATTTTTAATCCTTTTATAATCCTTCAATATTAATCTTTTACTATCGTCAGATATAGAAGTAATTTGAGGAAGCTTACTTCTGATGAAATCGTTAATCACACCTAGATCATCATCATCATTTTGTCCGTTCCCATCATCCTGATTCTCATAATCATTGCTCTTGATGCTACCTCTGGAACGATTCCCTCTTGAGCGAACCAAGTTTTGGTTTCTCTGTGTACTTGGAGCAAAAGAAACCTTATTATTATTTGACTTAGACAAACTTTCCAATAATAATCTAATTGATCTAAGTTGATTTGCAACTACATTCGCCTTTTGTAAATAAGTGGCTTCGCTATTGAACCAGTTATTAACAAACAAGTTATTTTCTCTCAAATTGTCAAATACTTGATTCAAACCTCCAACCATATCAATGAAAGCGAGAATTCTTGCAGAAGGATCGCCGATACTCAAAATATTGAGCTTCTGCTGTGCAGGGAAAGGTATGATAGCACAGCTTAAATCAATAAAGCGTAAAACGGTCTTTGATTCTATTTTGAAATTATTTGACAAAGTTTTGTAAAGTTTCTGCAAATTGGAATAAGCATTTGTGTAGTCTTTAGATCCACCCAAGTGCAAATAGAGCGCATTCGCTAAGGGATTCAAAATTAAAAGGTCACCTTGGTTGACCGACTCTTTCTTGTTTTCGCGATCAGAGTTACTATTAAGTGACTCACGATACTCTTTCAAAAAGTCGTCTACTCGCTTGAAAAGCTGATTGAACCTAGCATACAATCTCTTGGTTAAAGTGTCATGGTCAGAAATTTTAAAGTTCCAGTCAACATTGACTTTCCCCTCATTGGCCTTTGGTGAAACTTGCGTTATCTTTCCTCTGTTCAATGCCTGAAGGGTTATCTTGACATTATTGGAATCATCCACTATTCCCATTATCCTGACAATCGTCACAACATTTCTAAAGCCGTCCTTCTGCTTCTCGTCTGTGACTGGTATTTTCTCCATGTTAGGCATGATACCTAATAATAACAAGTCAAACCCACTTGCTGTGTCTGACCCTAACACTTGCTGGTTCTTATACTTTTGCTCCATGTCGAAGTACTCTCTGATTCCCTTCTCGGCTTCTTTGGATATTTTACTAGGAAGCTCGTTTCCGTTCTGATCCTTTGAAGCGTTCTTGTCAAGTTCATACTCTCCTAACAAATTCCTTATCAAAGCAATACCTGTTGTTTGATCCTTGAATCTATAAAGGAGCGCCGCCGCCTTTAATCTAGAGAAAGTGACATTATAAACTATCCCTGGTAAAAGAACCAAGTTCGAGTCCAAAGTATAAAGTGGTAATGTAGTATTTTGCTTGCTTCCCATATCACTGAGTTATCTTTTAAATAATTAATTTATCAATCATTTATCAGTTAAAGGGAGATAATATAGTCATGATAGTTCGTGGGGAAATTGCGCGAAATTCCGAGGTTATATATATTGGATACCTAGAGGCTTTATTCTTATTTGACGAAGGAACTTGCTAATAGATATGTGAACATCACGAGGCATTCTCTCTTATACTTCTAGAGAGCTTATAATACAGCTAGTAACAAAAGAGTATCGTAGATCTAAACTTTCAATAGTTATTTTTTTTTCAATTACTTTATCGAGAATCTAGAGTGATACAGCATGCTCTAAAAATGAGATATGCTGTTGGAGAAGCGTAATATTATCTACGCTGTTAGATATATTGTACTGCTGTTCAAAGCGTGTGTAGATATTATAAATTTGAACGTATGTTGGCGGACGAGAAAAGGCGTTAATCCAGTAAGACAAGATGAATATAATATCACGTTCACTACATTCTTTTGGGCTGAAGAGTGTGTCAGTTTGGAAAAGATGCAAGATGAGTCTCTCCGGGGTGAAAGTTGCTAAGAAGAGTGCAATATCAGAAGGATGGTATTCTGACGGGTCTAGTCTTAGCGAATGAAATTAAGATCCAGTGTAGCCAAAATCGAGAATTATTGCAAAATTTGTTAAAAAAGAAGAAAATATACAGGTAGATATAGGTATTTACAAAATGTCCTTTAAATTGACTTCACCTGTACCACGAGGTAAAGGCTTTGGCTGAGTGGCACTTTTCTTCCAGCCAATCATGAATATAATACTGAACGTTACGGGTAAAGTGGTATGGTTATTTTGATCTTTTTCTCCGTGTAAGACCTTGTATATTTCATTAGCAGCAAGCAAAACATCTCGAGGAAGGTGGTTTGCTCTAGATAAAACAGAGTTCTGCTCACCCATTAGCTGAAGGTCCTTACACACCGAAACAATATCAGGAAATCCACCCACAACTATGTCCTCGGTGTCGATAGTTAACATATTGAAACCCGCCCTATTTAATAAAGAGCCAATATCATTCAAATGCACGAGAGGCGAGACCCTAGGAGACATACCACCACGTCTCTCTAGCTCTGCTAACTGTAGGGAAGTCCTCAATTCGTATAATGTATCGCCTCCAGGTATAGCTGCCATAAAAAGTCCATCTGGCTTGAGGACACGATTGATATTAGATAACGTTGCTGGTAGATCATTAATCCAATGTAAGCTTAAGTTCGATATTACTGCATCATACTGTTCGGACTCTTTCAAACATTCATGATCGAACGTTTCTTCGTCTCCTATTTCTCTGATGATTTTTCCCTCAAATTCAGAGTTGAACGGTTCCTTTATGTCTCGATATAAAAGAGTTTTAGAGGAATCAAACATGGTCAACTCCTTGATCTTCGACCTAATATTCTTTTTATCTTTATTAAGTTGCTCGATGATTTGCTTGTCAACATCGTCAGCCTTTGCAGGAACTTTGCTTTCCTCACATAAAGCTTTCACAAAGTTACCCAGATGGGCACCAAAGTCTAGTACTCGATCAAAATTTCGAGTAATAAAAGCTAGACGTTCAATCGTTTTGATTGCAACTTCATTCTTCAAATAGTCAACTTTCTTGGATTCTTCAGGATTGACTTTGGGAACCTTAGACCTTTGGATGAGCTTACTATTCCTGTCAAATACGTTAAACTGCTGATTAGATTTATACCCTTTAGCAGATGTAGCTAGAAGACGTTTATATATAAAAGACATATCGATGTCAAGAATAAAGTATTTAGCGATAACTTAATAATTTTTCACAATTAAATATCAAACTTAAATCATCAAAGTCTAATATTGAAGACAAAAATTACTATGTTAATGAAATGTGGATTTCCACCTATATATAGTAAGACATCTATTTTGAATTCAAGGTGGATGCTGTTAGTCCAAAAGTCCTTTTTTGGAGCGAAACTGAACCGTATTCTTGTTGATAAGCCGATGGAGAAATCGAATACATATACTCATAAAGGTACTATAGCAGCACCAAGAAATGTCACTAATTTAGACCATTCGACAAGGGCTTATTCCGATGGTATAAATCAAATGAATAGAAGAATTCAAAAAGCAATTGATAATAAAGACTATACGCTAGTTTGGGAGCTATCGAACCGCATTAATACATTAGCATTGGTACCAAATATAGAGACCTACAGGAAGTTGCTTTATACATGTTCCTTAATGAAACACTCATATTATGCAGAGTTAGCATCTGAGCTCTATATGGAATACCTAGACTGCACCAAGTCCGACGATAGATTTAAAATATCAGTTAATCACCAGATTTCATCATCATTTTTACAGTCTTTACAGGCTTCCAAGAAGTTTACGGATTATTTCCTCTTGGAACATATTTGGCTGAATGAAATAGAACCATTCTCTCTGAGTTTTCAGCTCAGACCATTGTATCTCTCGACAAGCATACACATATTAATTAACTCTAATCTATTTGAAACAGCGTTGGATGTTTTTCGACAATCCTTATATGAGTTTGATACCTATGACTTGTACGAAAGAGATTTTGATGATTGGCTTAGGGTCTTACCTTACGAGAAAATTTTGGATTCATTGAATTCTAGAGGTGATTGTGAGACCTTAAATGAGATGTTAAACCTTTTATGGAAGTACAATTTTAAAGTGAAATCTCTGAAAAATAAGGATATGGTTTTGGGAAATAGAAAGATGTTCGACTATCTCAACACTGCTTTAAAGCTCAACCATTACGAACTAGTGAAGTCTATTTACAACAATTATATCATGGCCGATTTTGATACAGAGAGGGTGAGTGATGCGATTATTCACAGCAAGATGGAACAAATAGAAAATAGAAGCAACATTCCTTTTTATGTTATCAATGAGTCCTCAATATTTCAAATATTGCACAATTTTGCAACTGCTGGGGACGTAAATCTGGTTCTTTCTCTAATCGAATCACATTATTTGCACAAATCTTTGAAAGGAAAAAAAGGAATTACAAAAAATATCATTATGAAAATAATCGAGGCATATTGTTATAATATGGATTCTATGCGGGAAAAGAAAGTCAGCATAGAAGGCAAAGTAAATGATGATAGCATCAAAAAAGTATTGGAAGTAATAACTAGCTGTACGGAAAAATTACCAAAGGAAGCATCGAAATTAAGGTTTCTGGATATAACTCAGTGTATGTCATTCAAGTTCATGAATTACAAGGCTATCGATAAAAACATTGAGCGGGAGGAGGAAAGGAAAAGGTTGCAAATGGAAGATATGTATGCAGTTAGCGGTACAAATACAAAGGAGTCGACAAGGGTTAGAAATAAAAAACTTAAAAATTCGGAGCAGGGTAATGTCATGTTCAACTTGGATGTACTTGCAACTTTTGTAAGAGAACATATCAGGTATATTCAAAAGGAAGGAGATACCACTCAAAATACATTAACATTATTTATTAACTGCATTCTTAATCACATCAACCTATATCAAACCTTCTCGGGTACAGTTCGAGTATTGTCAGTGCTTAAATCTATGAACTCTAATTTCTTACAAGAATGGCTAGATCGAGATCTGATGAGTATCATTCTTAATTCCATGTCTAATTCCAGTGGTGCAAAAATATGTTCTACCATATTATATGATTACTTGAAAAGTACTTCTGAAATGAGGCCAGAGTATTACAGATTCTTTATTTCAGCATCTTTAAGGGGAAACTTTCATGATTTATTCCAGTTTTACATGTATCATTATCTAAAAGAGTCCGGAAACTTGCTTGATAATAGAACAATTCAACTATTAGAAGACATACCATTAGAAGCTATCAAGGACAATGATAATTCATTAAAAATTGTTCGATTAGCGAGAGAAACATATTTTTCTTACGCAGGCAAGGAGAACCAGATATATATAACACCAAGTTTAATTCGCCTAGAGTCATTGGATATCAGGAGGGACATTCCAAAGATCGAGGATGAAAACTTAGATCATTTTAACAGGAGATATTTGTTTCATATTGATGTGCGTGACTCTGAGTATCTTAAATACATATTACGTATTTGAGTTCTCAATTTAATGATAGGAAAATAAGAATAAGTATCTAATTGATCTTCAACTAGATTCGATTGCTTCCTGCAAGTCTTTTGCATTAATTTCAATCTTACTTGCATAATTATAATTCAATTCATTATTCCATTTATTTTTCATGATTTCCAAAACACTTCTGTTGTTTTCGTCATTATCATAGTTGTTGTTATAATTTCTTTTTAATTGGCTTCTTGGTACAAATTCATTATTACCAAATGTATTATTGAATGTTGAGGAGAAGCTGTCGTTATAAGAACTCATCATAGTAGTGTCAATAGCCATACGTAAGATATTTCCCGCGTGACAAGCCAATGGATCTTCCGTAGACTTTTCATCATAATGATTATATTCTGGCTGTCTAAAGGTAGGCCTCATTCCAGTAACTGATGTAAATGTCTGTTTGAAAGGCAAATCTAATAGCTGAGTCTTATCGACTCTAGTTGTTTTCTCGATATTATCAGCTTTAGTGAACAACTTATTGTAATGTTTGGCCTCAGATACTGGTGTGGACTGTTGCAATTTGTCATTTGTATTCTTTGGAGATGAACTGAGTAAGTCTTTAGTCTTTTTTTGCTCTGGGGTATTGCACTGTTTTGCTATAGTAGATGACTTTTCTTTTTTGTTTGGCATTTCATTAGAAATCCTTGAAGAACCATTCAAAAAATCACGCTTCGAACCCGAAAGTTGGGCCCTCTTGAAAGATCTTACGTAGTTAGAGTATGGTAATTTGATTTCATACGAATTGATTTCTTCTTGACTTTGAAGAAGAAGATCTTGTATAAAATCATCTTCACCTGTAAGATGAGTTATATGCTTATGAGTCCTAACCACAGGTCTGTTTGTTCTTTTAGGTTTTGTTGTTCTAGGAACTTCATCCAACTTCAAATTTTTCCTGTTGTGATTGTCTCTCGATATATGGAATGCATCTAGTCTAATTTTTTCAGGAAATGTGTAGTCAAGGTTTATCGCAGGATGAATAACGTAGTTTGCCATATTATGCTTTAAATAATCAGGTAAATTTTATGGATAATTCAATGGCTTTTGAAAAATCCTATGCCATCCGAAATACAGATATACGACTATATGAGTACTTATATATGCCATGGAGATAAGTACTTGATCTCTTTACCTATTCGGTTTAATAGCATCTTTTCCTTTTAAAGTTCGATAATTGTTTTTATTTACCATTCCTATTTAGGCAATCACACATATTGAATTACAATACATCAGACAGAGAATTTGATGTACATAGAGAAGACCCACCTAGGAGGTATCCTACTTTGGTAAAAGGCTTATATGTGAACTATTATCTCACGAAATGGACCTTGGGTGGTGCGGAGGGATTGGACAGATCCGGTGCTCAACTAGCATCACAGATTTAGAATGTACCTTTTACTATGCGAATTCTTTTATCTCAAGAGAACATAATACGCTAAAAGATGTTATAGTTTATAGTATCGTAACTAGATATTAATGTCTCAATGAAGAAATATTAAAGTCTTACTTGCAGGCTAGGTTTGATATATTTTGCTTGTCTCTAAGGGATGTGTTTTTACAAGAGTGTATAATGTTTAATAGTTGAACCCATTTCGCAGACATCTTTGAGATATGAAAAGACACAACCAACTTTTAAGAATAAAAAGAACATTTTTCAGTATAAATAGGAACTATGACACTCACTTTTAATAGTAGCATGACAGAACATGTATGTTGAGGCGGAAAAATGAGTATAATTCGATGCAAAATGCAAGTTTTCTACACGCTTTAACTCATAACAAATATCAGAAATATAATATAAGGAAATATTAATATGGACTTGTGTGTTATAACTATGAAACAGGATGTGAGGGCTCCTTAAGGCCCTCATATTAAAAAGATGGTCTTATTTCGAGATTCTTAGACTTTTGGTTCAGTATGGGATAGTCTATACTCGCAACCACGCGCATAAATGCTCAGCGCACTTCACACTGGGAAGTTGTCAAGCTCTCAATTCAACATTAGATCGTTCCTTTCATTATATGAAAGCTTTACGCTTGTGAGAGCCGATATGAGTCAAAATCATAGTAACTTGATCATTATCAAGATTCATATCAAATGCTCAGTAGTTTCAAAATGGTATAAAAATGCTTTGTATAATAATTCGATGCACCTAGAAATAAAAGACTATTGTCGCCGTTCAAACCCAAATGATTTGATGCTAATGCTTAATCATCACAAACATTGACCAAAAAACCTGAGATCAAATTAGCTGAGTGACTTTGTCGACCATTCCAATATAACACAACATTGGAATCCGGTCTAGATCAATATGCAATTTGTTACTGCTCGTTGTATTGTACTAAGACGAGTATCAGTAGTTTGACTTATAATAACATAAAAAGTAAAGGATACGAAACATCAAATTAATTGAAAGATTTCTTTTCCTTCTCTTTCTTGCTTAGTCTTTCCTCTATGAGAGAGTCATTACTATGCACAGAGTCAACAGGACAAGGAAGCATCGAATTTGCTCCAACGAGTAACACGCAGATTGCAAAAGTCGAGCTGAATATAGAATTGGTAAATTTATTTCTTTGGGTGGCTTTTAGGGCTAGCATTCTCAACAGAGGTCTCCAAACAAACTTCTATACCTTTGTATTTCTTTAGAATTGGATACCGAAGGATTCACAATATTGTATGTTAAATATCGTTCTATTGTAGAGTTTTTCTTTTATTTTTCAGACAAATATCTCAACGATGAGTCGCCAGTTTTCGATCACGAGGTATAGCACGTGATTTACAGACACCCGAAACTTACCGTGTCTGAACTACTACGGTTGGTAGAAACCTTCACAAATTATGGTCCTAAATCTAGTCGAGCTATTCACTTCAAGATACAGTACTTTACCACCTAAGACGAGTGGTTCGATAATGACAAAATTCTGTTAAACTATGTACAAATTAGTATATGCAAAGAAACAAGTCGTAGCATGACTGCCGAGTGCTTCGAGGAAACAGGCTTCAGGACCAAGCTGCCCACACTGCTTTATTATTCTGCAAAAGGCAGCCCTTTTTAGTGGATTTCGAGTCTCTAGGACTGTAGCTCTATCCCTTATACGCTATTTTGTTTCACAAGAATAAAACCTGGGTCAAACTTTCTTTCCTGGGATAATTCTTCTTTCGTCTTGGGGACATCCACAAGTTCTATTTTCACTAGCTCCTTTACTCTCGCAAGCTTGTGGGCTGTTTGCGGACTTACTCTCTGAAAGACAACATGGTTACGTTTTTTTAATCCTAAAGCTTCTAAATTTTTACGGATTTTAGGACCAACTCCTATCGAGGACCTCACTTGCATGACTTTGTAAAACATATTCTTGGTTCCCTGGGCCACCGAACTCATTTTGTCAGATGGGTATTAGTCGTTTTTGAACGTCGGTCGTAATGAAATTTTTTTTATTTTTATTCACTTGAATAAGTCAGTCCGACATATTAATGCGACATTGATTATAAGCTAAAGTAATAAAAAACCCCAGTATTCAAGTAATAGCTGATAGTATTCAAGCCTATGATAAGAGCATGCAAGAGAATGTTGACGAACTTTTGATAGAGCGAAAAAATTTGTTGTATAATGAAATATCGAGCCTTATTGGGAGGCTTAAATATGTCTCAAGTGATAAGGTAGGGAAGGTTAATGAGGTGTCTGATACAGTAAATCACTTAGAGACTTTTATAAATGAATTTGAAGTGTCACCAAAGTTGCTAGATGCAAAGATATCCTCTTGGGTTGCTGATTTGTGTAACAAATATGCTGAAGTTATGAAAAATGTTAGTTGGTCAGACAATGAGTTATCAAAAGGTATATCGAAAGTGATATATACACTTGCTAAAGTTAGGGGTATGAAGGTCATTTACACTTATTTTAACATGGATGTTTACATCGCTCCTCAATTGCTTTACAGGGTACAGGTTACCTCGCTAGACCATCATGAATACTTTTTTCTACTCTTATGGCTATGCAATATAGTTTTAACTCCTTTCAACTTAGAAACAATTAAACCCGACTTTGCCCAAAAGATACTTGACGTATCATATTTCCACTTGGAAAATAGCCTGAGTGGATCCATCTGTCAGCATGCATCTCTGCTTCTTCTCGCCCGTGTATTGTCGCGTCCAGATATCATTGAACATGGGTATCTAAAAGAATATTTCGAGTCCAAATTATTGAAAAAATGGAATTATATTAACTTCCATAATTCTACATTCAAATTGGGACACTTGATGACAATAAACCATTTATTCAAATTGGCTCCTTACGTATCTATCAAGCCATATTTTGATTTGATTTATGAAGAGATTATATCTGTCGATATTTTATCCATGAAACCTCAGAAGAATTTAGTATCTTTAAGCAGCGACAATATTCGTGTTACTTTAAAGATTTTAAAAAACTTGGCGGTAATCTCAGCACAAAGAACAGTGACTCCAAATTATTTTCAGATTGAAAATATATTCAATACTTTATATCATGATATTTTTCTTTCTAACATAGTGAACATTGACACTATGTTAAGAGAAGAATTGGCAAAAAGTGTTAGTAAAATATGCGTTACTTTGAACCAAAGTGCTCAAAATTATAAGGCTCAATTAGTATTTTACTTGATGAACCAACTCTATGATTCCAATACTATTGAAAATGAAGACCATAGAGGTGGGAAGGATTTCTCTAGGGAGAACTCTTCAAGAGCTATTGATATAAATTTGGACAATGTCTCTTGGAATAAATGTCATATGATATTACTTGTATTGGGATATGTTTCACTCTTTAGGTCATTTCCCAAAAACTTTCTTCCAAACATATTGAATATTTTGCATAAAACAATATATTTTACGAAAAAACGTCTAAATTCTTCATTAGGCACACAGATCAGAGATGCATCCTGCTTCGTATTGTGGGCGTTAGCTAGGGAATTGGAAAAATCGAATATCTATGACATTAAACTCAAACACCCTTATATAATTGAGAATGCTGTATTCGATCTAGTCAGTGTAATTATTTTCGATGAGGATTTGACTATTAGAAGATGTGGTATCTCTGTTCTTCAAGAAATTGCAGGCAGGTTCGGTACTATAATTTTTCTGTTCGTTGACATTAATAGTAATGAAGACCTAGAGAAAAAAGGTGAGTTTATTATTAAATTTGTCGAAATCATCAGTCAAAAACCTGTTTCCACTGTGGCAAGATTTTCTTTGATTAATCAGCTTGTAGAGATTGGTTTTGACAGTTTTTTATTTATTCCTAAATTATTGAAGACAATAAAAGATAAAGATTTACTTTTTGACACCAGAAAGGAAGCGATTGATGCTCTTCATTTTTGTCTTAATTTCGAAAATACAAACAATATTTTAGATTTTAGAATAGAGGATAAGCAGAGAACTTATGACATTAAAAGCATAGCGAATAACTTCAAAGACCATATTAATCTTGACTGGGACAATTTATTTGTATACGGTCAAATCCTTTGTTCAGATCTCTATGATATTGAAGACCAAATTTTGAATGTGCAAGACTATCTAGAACATAATATCGAAAACGAAGAACTTGGTTACGACAAAGCCAAAACATTTGCTTTAACAACGTGGATCAAAGCGTGTGCATGTAATCTAAGTTCATTGGATGATTCTAATTTCTGGTTTCTATGGCCTCATTTACTTCGAATGTTGTATCCAAATGAAGATACTATCATTTCAGAAGCATTAAGAGATATTTTCACAATATTACTGACAAAGAAAGTGAGAATACCTGCTGCTATTTTCAGAAACATCATACTTTTATTACACGGTGGAAATTCAAATGTAGCTAGTGCCATTTTTTATTATCACTCCCTAAGCGATATCGAGTTTCAAGATTTAGTGCTGGTAATGAAGAATAAAGAAAAGGTTGATTATTTGACTAGATATCAATTGATTCAAAGCTATGACCAGAACTTTGGAAGTTTCAGAACGAATGACGCGCAATTATTAGCCATTATAGAATTGTTGGACGATTATACAACTAACATGCGAGGAGATGTGGGCTCAAGAATTCGTTTAGCTGTCATGGATTTAGTAGGAAATAATTTAAATAGCTTTCAGCCAAGGAAGACCATACTAGTTTCTAAGTTAATTCGAATCTCCGGGGAGTCCATGGATTCATTGAGGGAGAAGGCTTTCGGCTTGGTTATCAGACTTGAAAAATCGCGGGCTCCGGATACTGGTGATCACTTTAAACTGTTGTTTGATTTCTACAGAAGAAATATCTTGTCACAACTAGAACCTGCATCTTCATTGAATGCTGCGAATATGTCGAGATCCTTTTGGCTGGGTGTCGTTTTTACCATAGGGAACCCCACTACAACAAGTTCTATTTTCAATGAGGCATTTAAGCAACTTTTGATATTTTTAAGCTCAATAGAAGAAAATGAACTTTCTTATGTCTTCAAAGAGATTTTGAAATTAATAGAAATACCAAGGGATTTTGATCGGAACTTGATGAATTCTAGAATGCAAAAAAAGTACTCGTTTTCACTTAATTTGTTCGTGCGTCTATTTGAGGCCAATGTTAAGCTCCCTGTGAATTTTGATTACTATGTTTTCTATACCAGATGCTACAATCTCCACATCAATACTCTGAGCAAGTCAAGAGTTTTTCTGACATTGAAAATTTTTGGTTATTTAAGCACTAAACAAAGTATTGATAGTAATTTGAAACTAAAAGCTTTGAAACGCATTTGCTGGATAGCTTGTTGCCATAAAAGCCTGATTTTCAGACTCCTGGCGGCAGAGACGCTCTTTCAAATAACCAGTAGCTTAACCGATCCATCCTCCTTCATTCTACACTATATTGATGATGTGGATTGGAGCAAAAAAATTCCTCATAAAGACCTGCTCCCCCAATTGGAGAACGCCATTCTTCCTTTAATTCAGAATCAAACCTCTACGACTTAGGTGACTAATTAAGCAGAAAGCACAAACCCATTAAAGTCCAACTATAAGGTTATCAGAAGACTGGTGGTAGATCCCATCACCGAAACTGGGACGAAGTGGTCTTTCATCTTGGGCTATCTCATTTTGCTCTTCCTCACATTCGCCGTTTTCAAGGTCAGAAACATCGTCCTTTATGTCATATTCTGGCTCCTTGGGTGTAGTATTATTTTCCTGGCTGCTCATCAAATTGCGGTTTACTCAAGAAATTAATCGCTGTACTTGTCGAGGAATAATAGTTGTAATATAGTTATACAATTAGCAGTTAGCTAATAATAAAATAATTCACAGAAAATTCAACAATTTTACCAAAAATTGAATTTTCTTATATATTTATTTGAAAGTTTTGATTGCTTGCGTTCAGCTTATGCTCAGTCTGTTTTCTATTATCTTCGTTACAGACAGACAGATCTATGGCTCTATATATCAACTTTAGCTTCATATGATAAGAGTCTATAATTTGGAATGCTTGCGTAAATGATATTCGCGGGGTACATATTTCGATAACGATGTACAGGAAAGTTGATTGTTAAACCGTTAGTACATAGTTAACCATTAGTACTTTGACCAGTTCCTTTAATATCTCCATGGAATAATGAGTTCATCATGGAAGAGGGTTCTGAATAGTACATTGTGAAGAGTGAAAAAAGTACACGTGAAGATGAATAAAATTCGAGGTTTTTTTTGTCAAGATTCTAACCCTTTGTAAATATACACTTGATAAATAATTGAACTCGGGAGCCTAAGGCTTAGGATCAGTGTCAGGTGGCGATCCGTGAGTCTGGTGAATCGGATTACTCACGGGACTAGCAACCACAGAATTATTATTACTCCAGGTCGAAGTGAATGGAGGTAGACCCAGGAAAGGTACATTTTGCTTTAGATCAACAAGATCATGAGCAGCCTTATCCTTCTTGAAAGCTTCATCGTTAAGGCTTTGATTCAGAACCCTAGTAAGGGGACTTCCAGATGGATTTGGTATACCTGGGTACTGAGGACTTGTCGCAGACAGGGGAGGAAAGCTGTCATTTCCAAAACTAAAATCAAACTTAGGGATCGAAGGTAACTTATCACCATGGGGTCCAAAAAATCCATGATTATTTATTGGAGGATTGACCGACGGAAATAGAGGGGCTATTGCATTATTTGAGTTTGATTGCCTATTTCCATGTTTGACTTCTGAATCGATGAGGTTCCCTGATATGCTTGTAGCACCAGTAGGAGAAAATCGACCTATATTGCTATTGATACCTTCATTTAAGGAATGATCAAACTTGGATGGGGGTTGATGAACAGAGTTTACATTGTCTTGAGAATTATCTCCATAAGTATTCTCCTTGGATTGTGATAATTCTTCAACCTTGTATTTAATGAACTTGAGTATCTTCAAATATTTTAAGTCTTCATCCATGTTTTCATCATCCCAATCAATATCTAACCCAGGGCCAAAGTTAGAACCCATATACTCTTCATCCTCGCTCTCATCATTGTTCCTAGGTTCTCGTAATATTTGATCACGAAGTTCATTATTTATCAATTTTTGGAACAAAACATCTTCCTTAGTCGATTTTGGCGATCTTAGGCTTGCTCCGTATTTGTAATTAATAAATATAGTAATAAATAAGTCCACACTCCTCAACAATAAATTCCTGATTGTGAGTGGAACCTGTCCTCCCTTATTTGTGACTCTGATCTGACATATCAAAAGGTACAACATTTGCAACAATATTGACTTTTTTAAATTTATTATAGTCATTGATAAACCGTTTAACATATAATTAAATATTGAATGAGGAACTCTTTTGAATGAAAGTCTTAAATTGTTTTTGAAATCGTTGTTCTTCTTCCTTTTGACTGAAAAATCATTGATAACAAACCCATCTTCATCCATGTCTATACCTAAATTATCTAAAATTAGGTTATTTGGATTTGTTTTGCTTTTATTTTCTGCATCTACAATCTCTTCTGCTTTCCCAACATGCTCAAATATCAACATGAAATAAGCAAGTACTTCCATCGATATGTTCGCTATTTTTGAATGATAAACACTTGTTAATTCTTTGTCTATCACGAAGTTTAGATAATTCATTGAGCGAATCAACAAGTAATGAAAGTTTAGCTGAATCTTTATCACCTGAGAAGCAGTGTGTATATCGGGTACACCAGTATTAATGTAGTTGATTATTCCTTCTTGTGTCAACCCGGACGAGTGCTTTATATTCGAGATGTCTAACTTTAAATATAAGTTATTGCTTTCAATACTAGAAAGAACAGGTAACCCCATATGTTTGTGTAAAGGAACTAAATCCAAATACTTGTCTTTCAATGACGTTCTCCAATTTGAGAGGTTTTTGTCTATAATCGAAAACTGATTGAAATTATAATTCAAGTTACCATCATTTCCATCCCCATCATCATCATTCAAGATCCAATCCAAATGTTTGGGATGTTTCTTAGTATTGTTTGTATTGTGGTTACTGTTGTTATGCTTTAAATATTGATAATAGTTTGGAGAGAAAGAAGATGGGATAATGACGTTGATCAAACTCAAAAATTCTATGCTTGGCTTGAGAAGAACATTGAACAATTCATCAGACTCATCACCATCAAGCAACAGACTTAACTTAGACGGAGTAAGCTCAAAATACCGTTCAATTGTGACAGGGTTTATCACAGTCGTATTCAAGCTTGGTTTAAAACCAAATTTCAAATTAAAACATTTCAACAATACTTTAAATACCCAGAATATTTTAACTCTTGTTCTCTTTTGGTGTATGTCCAATGTTAAATCATTAAAAAACAAGTTTTTCGAATTTAAATTGATACCCAAAATACCAATAAAGGAATTTACCAATGATGATAGAATCAAAGATTTCTCTTTATTGTTTGTCAAAAGAGAATAATAAAAAAAGAGGAGATAAGTCTGCAACTGCGGTATTGAAACATGGAAGACATTAAAGTAAGGAAGGAAGTCGTATAATGATCTGATTAATGAATCTTTGACTTTAGTTTCTTCATTTCCACTCTTCTTCGAATAAGAATAACCAGGATTCATATGATTCAACATCAAATTTAAGTTAATTGTAGGGTCATTCATCATTATCATTGCGTAAAGCTGTACAACAACCATGAGATACTCGTTGACAATCTGATAATCATTATTCAGGATGTTGAAACCGTTGATTGTTGCATCATCATATGTGAACATAAATGGATACATAGTGTGAAATGCATCATAGGACTTCATGAATTCCTTGTAGTCAAAAATAGGAATGAATGAATTGTAGTTTAAAAAAAAATTAGTGACCTGATGGTCCAACTCCTTCTTATTATTGAAAAGATTCTTAAAATTGTTAATCAACTTTATGAAAAGATCGTAGATATCTTTTGGTAATTCAGTATTAGCAAGACTGGATATGCCAGTGACCGAGTCGTCATGTTGGGAGTTGTTCGCCATGAGCGGGTTGTAAATCACATCAAGATCTCTGTTATGAAACAGATTGTGCATGGCATATGAGGGGTTGTAGAGATACGAATGGGGATCATTGAGAAGATAGTTATGAGAGTTGGAGATTTTAAGGAAAGGCAAGTTGAGGTTGATGAGTAAATGGTTGAACTGCGACTCGAAGTTGAGGTTGTCATTTCCTATAATTATTCCTTTGTTATCGAGATTGAAAATTTGATCTATGGGGTTGTTAATCTGGACCCTGTGATTCTGCTTCGTAGTTACCATTACCTTATCGTCATCAGAAGTCTTCAGATGTGCCAGATTCTCATTCTGATTATTTACATGACTCACGTCTTCGCCGAAAGGCTTGTCCTTTTCGTTATATTCCCCATATTTACTCCTCAATATTTTGTTCTCCTCCTCTAACTCTCGAACCTGTCTCTCCAACGTTTCCGTGTACCCCTTAGGAAAAGCTCTTCTTGTTAACTTATCACTGGTTTTGCATTCGAAACCTATCTTTTGACAGTTATGACATGGTGTTAATCCGTCACATTTTATTTTCTTTATTCTACATCTGTCACACGCTTGCGAAACTCGAACTCCTGTCGTAGTAGTGATTAATTTAAAGTTAGGACCAGCTGCATCCTTCTTTTGTTTCTTATTGCTATCATTCTGGTCTGATTTCACCTGAACCATCCTTGAACTAACTTAATGTTGTAAGACTTTTAACTGTAGTACTTCTGTTTTTAAACTTAGATATCTCAAATTTCGTCACCGCTCGGATGAGTGGGATTTTATTTTACCCCAGAAAATCGATGACCGGATAAAAGGGGAGATTTTCTCAAGAAACACTTTTTTAAAGGTACTAAAATTGTCACTCCTAGTAAAGAACATAATAAATTGGAGAAGGGTTGGGAAAAGACGAACAACACAAGTCTCCTACCTTACTAGAGGAAACATACGGCTGTATAAAATCTGGAAACATGAACAACTCGGAGACTAACGCTCAAATATGGCTTTGAGCATATAATTTTGATATGCCGTTGTGTCTTTATAGCGTCGCATAACATTTGTAGAATATAGATAGACACCATAAAACTATCTTATGACCTCTACTTATAATAGAGAAATGTTGAAAAATTAGAGTAGGTAATATTAATATCAGCACATTTTCTTCAACAAGAACAAGCCTGGCTAGCTCAATCGGTAGAGCGTTTGACTCTTAATAAAAAGAGTAAGCGATCAAAAGGTTGCGGGTTCGACCCCCGCGTCGGGCTTATTTTTTCGATTTTTTTGTGCAAGTCTGAAGCAGTTTATGCTCAGGCAACTATGGAAATCTAGTTAGATACGAGGTAGACCATGTAATCGGGGAAAGTATTTCAAATAGAGATTTTGTGTTACGTGTATCACCATAGGCGAGGGGCTATTGAGAGGGAAAAAGCTTGCGTATGCTTTCGAAAACTTGTTATGGTTCGTGGGTAGATTTAGATCTTGTAGTCACTAAAGCACGTGCTCACCATGGGCGTGGTTAACCTGGAACCCTTTAGCTAGAAGGATTCAATTTTCAGATAAAAACGCAACTACATAATGAAAAAAGGGACTTGAACTATTTTTTATAAAGTAGAAGACACAGATACATGATGTGCACAGGAAATACACAGCATAACTCAATACAGCACAGAATACTGCAAGGAGCACGAGTTAAACATATAGTTACAGTCTAGATATGAAACATATTATGTCTTCAGGACTATAAGAATTAGCCTGGCTAGCTCAATCGGTAGAGCGTTTGACTCTTAACAAAAAGAGTAAGCGATCAAAAGGTTGCGGGTTCGACCCCCGCGTCGGGCTTAATTTTTTGAACCACAGTTATTTTTTTTCGACTCTGAATCATTTTATCAATCAGTCATAAAAAATTACGAGCTAAATAGTTAGAGTAAGAGTGAATCACGAAAAGTAGACTTATAGAAGGTGATTTATATCCTGTTAAAATAATATGTCTGAGAAGCGGGGAGAATGCAGTTATAGATTTTCACATAACACCGAGAACAACCAATATATGAATAGTAAGTCATCTCATGAAAACCAGGGACATCTGGACTCTATTAATATATATGAAGTGAAGGATGACGAGAGCAGTAATGTGGTCGTAAGAAATATTAAGAGAGCGTCTCGATGGCTAGATTCTCTTGGAGTAGAAACCAGGGGCATTGAAAGACTTCTGTCGTACGAACGATCCAGTAATGAAACGAAGCAGATCATGTCTGTCATTGGATTATGGCTTTCAGGATGCGGTGGACTAAGTTCGATGTCTACGTTTATACTAGGCCCACTAGTATTCGGGTTAGGGCTTAAACATGCCTTGATGGCGGGGCTATTTGGTCTGACGATTGGCTGTGCGGTTGCGGCCTACTGCTCTTTGATGGGTCCTAGATCTGGATGTCGTCAAATGGTTAGCGCAAGGTTTCTTTTTGGGTGGTGGTTTGTCAAGCTCGTGTGTTTGGTTAGTATAATAGGAGTTATGGGCTGGTCTGTGGTTAACAGTGTCGTTGGGGGGCAGATTCTTGTCAACGTTAGCAAGGGTAAAGTACCTTTAGTGGTGGGAATAATAATAGTGGGATTAATCTCACTTATAGTGGCTATATGCGGAATCAGACAGTTATTAAAGGTCGAAATGTTTTTAAGCATTCCAGTTAATCTAGCTTTTATGCTTTTATATATCGTGGGCTCCAAACATTTTAAGTATTTATCTAATTCTGACAACCCAGACTTGAGTGTCATACCGAAGGCTGTCAAAGGCTCATGGTTATCTTTCTTTTCATTATGCTACTCGACAACATCTACTTGGGGCTCCATTGCTTCTGATTATTACATCTTATTCCCCGAAACAACGCCAGATACTAAGGTCTTCTTGACCACTTTTATTGGCATTTTGATCCCAACAACGTTTGTTGGTGTCTTGGGGATACTATTGGCCAACGTGGGCACAAATTTAAAGGATTGGGGTGACACATACGAATCTACAGGGATTGGAGGATTACTTTATGAGGCATTCCGACCTTGGGGCGCTGGAGGAGATTTTCTTTTGATAGTCATCTTCTTGTCCTTAGTTTCTAACAATATTCTCAATACGTATTCAGCCGCATTTGGAGTGCAGTTGACAGGCGTATTTCTTGCACGAATTCCAAGATGGTTATGGGCCATCTTTTTGACAGCAGTTTACATGGTTTGTGCTTTAGTGGGCAGAAATAAATTCTCAACTATTCTAGGCAACTTCTTGCCCATGGTGGGATACTGGATATCTATGTATTTCATCATGCTTCTAGAGGAAAACCAGATTTTCAGGACCAGGTGGTTTGTACATTTGTACACGAAGGAGTTTCCTAGTGGAACCTCCAGAGTGCAACCCTCAAGGGACATTTTGGCCGCAAAAGCGGCCAGAAGAGGATTGAACTACAATTTCGCCATATGGAACGACTACGACAAATTGAGCAGGGGACTCGCCGCCACCACTGCTTTCGTCGTGGGGGTCGTCGGTGCGGTTTTAGGCATGGCCCAGGTCTACTGGGTGGGTCCTCTCGCGAGAAGCCTGGGAGGTAAGACGGGAGGAGACATCGCCATGTGGCTCTGCATGGGATTGAGTGCTGTAGTCTATCCCCCCGTCAGATACTGGGAGCTCAAGAAGTTTGGCCGATGATCTGTGGATGCAGACACCTATATACAGTACCACAAATCCTCTGTTCATACACCATATATCGTTTTTCAGTTCTAATGCTACGTCAGAACTTCGCCCGAACCACGAAAGCATGGCCAACCCGCAAGCGACTCTGAGGTAGGTCACAAAGCGTACTAAGTGTACAGCCTACCAATGCCAACGGGGTTCTGTCGAATGATGCTCGACGCAAGAATCGGGAGTTCTTGCACCGTCAACGAAGGTCAGTTGCATCGCGAACACGTTTTAAGTGCATCCGAACTACCTCCCGGGATAATATTTCTTCACTTACTCCTCCCATATGCAACCCTTATACACCGCTGACCAACAGCTGGCCAATTGAGTGCTTGCTCCGACAACCCATATTCAACGTGTATTTCGTCCGTATATTTTCGTAGTGGCTCGGTACATCGGTCCAATTGCTCTTGCGTCTGAACTAATGCGCAATGATGTTTTCCTTTTTTCCGATCCAAGCAGCCCCTTGCTGCTCAGCATTTTTCCTTCAGTAATACTATGTTCCTTTCGCATGTCCAGACGCAGCGAAATGCAAGCCAATCTTGGGTTATGTGGAGCATCGCTGTCTCTCAATGGCCAGATGACTATGGTCCGAGTAACTAGTATATAGTACATACACGACTCACAAGCTAGTACCTCCCATTGGTTCAAGGTATACTTGCTGCACGAATTGAGGAGGAATAGGATAATAGTGGAGTCACGAGAATATAGCCAGTGTATAGGAGTGTGGATTTTAGGTGTGGATATTATTAGACACGGTATTCATGTATGTGTCCCACAACCACATTCGCAACCTCATCGCAAACAGGGCGATGAGAGCAATCTAAGAGACGTAATTCCAGCAAGGTTCAAAACGAGGGATCGGGGTCGGACAAGAAGTATATAAGACAATGCCTTTGACGTTAGAAGAAGAATTGAGTTCCTACAAACTACAATTAACATATCAAATAAAGTAACAAAATGGGATTAGCAGACAAAATTCAAAGTAAGTTCGGTAACGGCAAGAACGAGATTGACAACTTGGACAAGCAGGGAGGAAAAGCTATTGGCAAGGACTCGATTTCTGGTGAGTTGAAGAACCAATTCAAGGACGGAAACGCCAAAGATAATGCTGCAAAGCAGGCCGACAACTTAGATAAGAAGGGTGGTCAGTACTTGGGCCGCGAAAACTTATCCGGTACCGAAAGTGGTATTGGTTCCAAGTTAACTGGTGGAGGTAGCAAGGATTCTTCTGGTAAGAATACTAGCTCTGAGCACGGAAGAGCAGACGTTGCTGGAGCCGCAGGTGGTGCTGGAGCTGCAGGTGCTACTTATGGAAAGTCTTCCTCTGGTCACGATGATTCCTATGGAAAATCTGGATCTGGCTACGGTAATGACTCCTACGGTAAGTCTTCATCTGGTAACGACACCTATGGTAAGAGTTCCTCTGGCTACGGCAATGACTCTTATGGCAAGTCTTCTTCTGGCCATGGTAACGACTCCTACGGTAAGAGCTCTTCTGGCTATGGTAATGACTCCTACGGTAAGTCTTCATCTGGTAACGATACCTATGGTAAGAGCTCCTCTGGCTACGGCAATGACTCTTATGGCAAGTCTTCGTCCGGTGGAGATACCTATGGCAAGTCCTCTTCTGGCCATGGTAACGACTCCTACGGTAAGAGCTCTTCTGGCTATGGTAATGACTCCTACGGTAAGTCTTCATCTGGTAATGATACCTATGGTAAGAGCTCCTCTGGCTACGGCAATGACACCTATGGTAAGTCTTCTGGTGGAGACACCTATGGTAAGAGCTCCTCTGGTTACGGCAATGACACCTATGGTAAGAGCTCTTCTGGTAAGAATACTAGCTCTGAGCACGGAAGAGCAGATATTGCCGGAGCAGCGGGTGGAGCTGGAGCAGCAGGCGCCGCTTACGGCAAGTCTTCCTCTGGTAACGACTCCTACGGTAAGAGCTCTTCTGGCTATGGTAACGATTCCTACGGTAAGTCTTCATCTGGTAACGACTCCTACGGCAAGAGTTCTTCTGGCTACGGCGACTCTTATGGAAAATCAGGATCTGGCCAAGACTCTTATGGTAAGAGCTCTTCTGGCTACGGCAATGATTCCTATGGTAAGTCGGGATCTGGCCATGACTCCTACGGTAAGTCTGGTTCTCATGGAGGCAGTGGCACTGGTGGCTTCACCACTGGAAATGACAAATTGGACAGTAAGATATCAGGCTTAGATGAGTCAGTCCAACAACAGGCCAAAGATGCATTCCACAAGGGTTATAATGACGCAAAGAGCTCTCTTCGCTCTTAAGCTAACGCTGATTTTGTACTTACATGCTTATCTATGAGTTTACGTATGAGACATTTTCAAGGTTCATTATATACATGAACCAATTGTATTATTTTTAGGAAAATGAATATATTAAATACTTATGTTTTAACTTGAGCAGCTACATTGTAACATCGAACGAGCTTTGTCGACGTCACCTTGGGCCAACCATTTTTCTTCTAGATCTTTAAGATCATCACCCCATTTACTTTCATCAAAAGGATGGAAACTCATTTTCTCTAATTTATGTAAGTAAGATAAATCTTCCGCATTTGAGTCCTGAGTGAGTTCAATAACTTCATCTAAAATCCAATTGCGAGGAAGAAAAAGGGGATTATACTTTGCACTTTCACTCTTGAATCCCAATTGATCACCTCGTGAAACAAAATCCTTGTAGGTTTTCGCCCAATTGTTTATCTCAGGATCCAATTCATCTTTTGCGTACCTAGAGTTGTCATAAAATTCCTTCTCATTGGGTATCAATTGCTGAGTTAACTTGGAAGTAAATTCACTGTCTTCAGGTGATATCTCCTGAAGAGCAGCGAAAAACTTGTTATAATCACATTCGACTTTCATCAATATGTCTAGGAGTGGATCTATGATCTCTTTGTACAGAGCTTCAGGATCCTGCGAGTCAATTAATTGAGTTGAAATGCCCAACCTTCTGAAAAGGGTCTCAGTATACTCCTTAAGATATGCATACTGATATATTTCACCACCCGCTTCAATAACCTTAGTGGCTCTTTTGATAATATGCTCTTCCCATTCTTTTTTGATTCCTTTTTCTACGAAAAATGGGTCTGCAATAAGTTTTGGTCCAGCCCCAATTAATTCTGCAAGGTTCTCGCCAAGACGAGTTAAGTTCCACCATATAGCGGTAGGAGTATTTCTGAAGCCATAACGTGACTCATGGTCTTCTGAATTTGGAGTGTAATTAGGATTGAACTTATCCATGATAGAAAACGGACCAAAGTCAATCGCAAATCCTAAAATAGATGTGTTATCTGTATTCAAAACTCCATTCAAGAAACCATAAGCTTGCCATTTTGCTGTACCCCTTGCATTACGTATTATAGTTTCGTAATACATTCTATCATAATCTGTCAATTCTCCTATATCATCTTTAAATGGGGTAAGAATGTCTGGCTTTACTGATAAAACGCTGGATAGAGATGAAAACTTTTCTCCTTTGATAGTAAATAACTCTTTAATGACATAATCAGACAACTTTTTTATTTCCTCTCTATCGCTTCTCCATCTGTAAAGATCAAAAGTGCCTAGTCTCACCCACAGTTCAGCAAATCGAGATACAATGGCACACTTTTCTGCACTATGCCTTTGAGCAAACGTTTTTGGGAGATATGTGAGCGAGAGCGCCCTCGTAGTGGGAATTCCGATAGCATTCAAGTGCTCTGAGATGATGTACTCTCTTATTGATGATCTGAGGACAGCTTTGCCATCAGCAAAGCGAGAATATGGGGTTTTTCCTGCACCCTTCAATTGAAACTCATACTTGTCACGGTTGGAGTTATCATCCAGGTTTTTTGGCACTTCAAATAAATTGATAGCTCGTCCGTCTCCCAACTGACCCGCAAACATCCCAAATTGCCATCCAGCGTACGCCTGGGCGTAGGGGAACGGGTTGCCTTCTTGCAAGAAATTATGGTTTTCCGTGTGATACTGTCCACTAACTAGTTTCTGATATTCTTCAGTATCCACAACCTGATCCAGAAGACCAAGGTCCTTCAACGCGGCCTTGCTGCTCGTCAAGTATCTGTACTCTTTTCTGGGTTCAGGAAGGGTCCACGAAAAACCTCCCTTCTTCAAGATTCTGGGGGTACGAATGATATTGTCCTCATTGGCAAGAGCCTTCTCACGCGTCGGAATAGCGCCATCAGGATCCATATAGTCCGTGAAGGACGAGCTTTTGGGTATTTCTGAAAATGACTTCAGCATTATAGTTCGAACTGCAACACTTTCAGCCTGCTTTAGAACTCTTCCTCTTGTGATTATTTGCATACCTGATCCACAACTTGAAATAGTTTAACAGTTATGACTACACTACCAGTTCACTGCTTGCTTATATATATAAGCACATGTGTATACAGTATTTAGTGTCTTCAACTCGGGTTTAGGTAGTTGTTTAAGATAGTTCATGTTAAAAACGTAGCAACATACTTTCGCGTAGTGCAACACCACAACTAAAGCAGAGTACCCCACAAATGCTCTCCCAAACATCTTTCGCCATACCAGAGCACTATTCTCTTAGCAGAATTGATGACGAGTACGATTCAAGAAGTCACGGTGTACGGGGAGGTTGTCATAGAATAATATTGTAGAATAGCATCATAGAATAGTATTCAAGAATATCCTTATCAGATCTGTATATACAGTGTCCTAAGATGGGCTTTTCTCGGAGTTACAGAAACAACTTTGAGAGACTTCACGTAGACAGGACTACATTGAATCACTAGTAAGTCACTTAGAAGAGCCTCGCCGGCGTGTAAACTATGTCTTCTATATGGCTGTGGACATAAAGCATCGCAGAAAAGAATCAGGGAAATATGTCCAACGGGCATTTTGTGTCACGAAGAGATTGTTGATTCGACAATCGTGAGAACAACGCCCTAACCGAAAACATAAGTACGCGAAAACTAACAGTCAGGGACAGGGATGAATAGGTGGTTCACTCGTGGTGTCAAAAGGACAGTAATTGTGCTCTTGGCTTGCGTTGTCTTGCTTGAATGTTTTTACGACTTCTGGACAAAAAGGCTCGCACCAGCCGATATACTACAGGGAGAAGTGAACGGAGGAAAAGCGGTCAAGAGAAGTCGTAAAGCAGCAAAGTTAATACATAGCTTCCATGCATTTTTCGAGGATGTCGAGAAGTATAAACCATCGGCAGAGTCGATCAAAGATAAGTACAATAATGAGAAGGCACCGGAAGTATTTGCTGGTGTTACTAACATTTTGTTGGACAAAGAATTGCTCGAGAACGTTCTAAACATACCACAAGCGACGTTTGAGGAACTCAAAACCCTTCATAAGAAGTACATCGACGAGCATATGTCGAAGCTTCTTGACACATATAAGGTTTCTACTTTTGGCAATGTCTTGGAGGAAGATCCTGAGTGGAAGAACTATCAAGGCTCATCAGGATACTTGTTAGTCGGCGGAGGGCAGTATAGTTGGCTTTCATATTTGGTTATCCAGCACATCAGAGCTGTTGGCTCGACCCTTCCCATTGAGCTTTTTATTCCTACAGCTGAGGAGTATGAGGCCGACTTTTGTGAAAAGGTTCTTCCTAAGTACAACGCGCGTTGTATTACACTAGAGAAAGGTATTTTATCCTACTTGTACTCCCGAGTCAAGGCAGGAGCATTCCAATTTAAGATGCTTGCACTTTTGCGTTGCAGCTTTGAAAATGTGATATACGTCGACTCAGATAATTTTCCTGCGAGAAATCCAGAATATCTTCTCAGCTCCAGCCTTTACAAGGAAACAAGTCTTATTCTTTGGCCCGATGCATGGGCAAGAACAACAAACCCCAAGTACTACGAGATAGCTGATGTCGACGTGAAGGAGAACAAAGTTAGATACTGTGATTATGATAAAAAGCGAGCCGAAGATGAAGGTTTTTCTGAGGTGAAACCGCTCTCAGAATATACATTCAAGAACACCTGGTATCATACATTCGAGGGAACACTTCCCGACCCAACCTCTGAAGCAGGCATGTTTATTGTAAACAAGACGAAGCAGCTAAACACGTTGCTCTTGTGTTTATACTACAACTTATTTGGACCCCAGTACTACTATCCTTTAATGACCCAAGGATCAGCAGGCGAAGGTGACAAAGAGACTTTCATAGCAGCAGCACATGTGATGAACATGCCCTGGCATCAAACACTGAAAGGGTTCAAGTGGACTGGCTACTTTTCCGAAAGTGACCACCAGTTCAAGTCTAAAGCATTGTCGCACTATGATCCTATTCAATCATTAGCCAAGGTAGAAGAGCCAGATGTCTTATTCATGCACCTCTCTTACCCTAAGTTCTATCCTGACTGGCTTTACGATCTGAACGAGCTTCGCTACCCAGAGCTGGGTAACCACATCCGTATGTATGAGGGCATTTATGATAACGTTGGATACGATGTCGACTTGATGATCTTCCAGAACTTTGTTAAGGGAAGTTGTGAAACTTATTATGATTCTAACGGCGTGGCTGTAGACGGTTCTGGAATCACCCTGGACCAATTTATGGGTCCTTATTTGTCATATATCTTTAACCAGAGAGAACAACAGAAAAAAAGATGCGACGAGGTTTTTATTCCCCATCTTAATTGGCTCAAAGAGACCACTAAGTATCCTAAATAAGTATCTTAGCTTTGTAAAATAAGACTAATTCTTTACATTTTTCAGTAGAATTTTAAGATTCAAAATCACCGCGATGAGTTTACTAATTAATTAGTTATATAATAAAGATAATGCGATGCAATTAAGTACGCATTCGTAGCTATAACAAGCGACTTCTTATTATTAAACTGCAAGCAAAAACCGCTTAAACCATAGTTCCATAGAAACCAGCATCGTTTGAGTCGTTTATAAAGTTGCAGAATAACGCTAGCAATTAGACTACCTTGTAAGGATTGTGAGGAAGATAAGCTGGCACCATGAACGCGACCGAGAATCACACAGATATAGAGGCCAACCCTAATGGGCCATTGGAAAAAATTGACGATGAGAAAAAAGAAGTTGGGATACAACCTGTACCAAGCTGTGATGAGATATCTCTCTTCAGAGAGACGATGTTCTTGCTCTGCATGTGTTTGCAGCAATTGTTGACTCAGTCATCGGTCGCTCAAACCACGAATCCCACTACTGAAATTGCTAGAACTTTTGGGGTGGAGGATAATCCAGGTGAGATGTCTTGGTTTACCTCTGCATTTTCGTTTTCTGTGGGTACGTTTATTCTTGTTTCGGGAAGGCTCGGTGATATGTACGGCTACAAGAAGATCTACTTAGTCGGGATGGCTTGGATAAGTCTTTTCTCTTTGTTGTGTGGAATAACAGGTTTCACAACTTCTGCTATTTTCTTGGATGTGATGAGAGCATTACAGGGTCTTGGCTTTGCATTATCCATGCCCAATGCTCTTGCATTGATAGGTCATTACTATCCTAATGGCCTTAAGAAGAGTTGCTGCATGTGTTTGTATGGAAGTGTTGCTCCAGGAGGATTTGTCTTTGGAGCTGTATTCAGCGGTTTATGTGCACAGTTTGCCAACAAAATGGCGTTAGACGGTGTATGGCTCAGTTTCTTCTTAATGGCTATTGCTTCAGCATTAGTGTGTGTGATGGCTTATTTTGCTATTCCTGACCGCATTGAGAACACCCAGACTGAAGGTGGTCAGAGTTTTGATTTCTTAGGCGCTATAACAGGTGTTGCTGCATTATCTCTTATCAATTTTGCGTGGAATCAGGGTCCCAATGTAGGCTGGGATAAACCATACGTGTACGTTCTCTTGATAGTAGGAGTATTGCTATTAGTGGTCTTTTACTTCGTAGAGAAGTATGTTAAAGAGCCTCTTCTTCCAACAACCGTCTTGAATGGGGAGACCGGCTTTGTTTTGGGATGTGTTGGTGCCGGATACTCCTGCTTCGGAGTTTGGTTGTATTATTCATTTAGATGGGCTGAAGTTGTTGATCAGGAAAAACCGTTGATTCGAGCCGTTCAATTCATCCCAGCTCTTATAATAGGATTCTGTGCTGCCGGATTGACAGCTTTTCTTCTACACAAATTCCCGCTGTCCTTTGTTATGATCTTGGCAATGTTGAGTTTTTTTACAGGCATTACTATCATGGGAACTCGGCACGTAGGGCAGATATACTGGGCTCAGAAATTCGTTTCCATTTTGATCCAGTGTTTTGGCATGGATATGAGTTTCCCGGCAGGGGCAGTCATTTTATCGAATTCTTTCCCTAAGGCACAGCAAGGTATTGCTGCGTCATTGGTGGCTACTTTCCAAAATTTCTCCATTTCCATTGGTTTGGGTATGGCTGGAACGGTAGAGAGGTACGAAACATTGAACATGCCAAAAGGTTTAAATACAACTATTCATGGTTACAGAGTAGCTTTTTACATGGGAATGGGATTAGCAGGATTCGGAGTTGTCCTCTCTTTTATTTTCTTCTTCTCCCAGTTAATTCAAAGAAGGAAAACTATAAAGAATAATGACCAGACCGAGGAGAAGATACCTTTAGAAAACTGATGCTTCCTTCTACAGCACGTGACAGAGCATACTTATTCATTCTTATCATTAACACTAGCCTAACCATTGGTAAGTGTCCCTAGTTAAATTCGGTAATTGTAAATAGATACACATAGATATCGAATTTAGAGGATATCGCAGCTTAATCATAACCTAATTGTTAACCTTGAAAATTGTACCTTAAACACTATCAGCAGTAGTTTTATAAACTGTGGATCGTGATTACGCATTTTTCAATTCATACAGAAATAAGACTTAATTATAATCTACGAACTAGTATTATTTCAGAATGAGTTCATCTATAGTCCCTAAATTACCCTTAACCAAGTACTTAAGGGTGGCACTTATTCAATTGAAGGCCGGAGCTGACAAGAAGGCAAATTTGAATAAGGCAACCACTTATATTGATGATGCCGTAAAGAAGTCCACGATAGGGAAGATAGATTTGGTGATGCTTCCAGAATGCTTCAATTCTCCTTATGCTGTGGACCAATTCAAGAATTATGCCGAAGTTATTCCTTCTGGTGAGACGACAAAAGCTTTGGCAAATGCAGCCAAAAAGCACGGAATCTTTATCGTGGGGGGATCTTTTCCTGAAATTGACCCAGACCATGGTGACAAAATATACAATACTTCTTTGACTTTTTCACCTTCAGGCGAGATCATAGCTAAGCATAGAAAGGTTCATTTATTTGATATTGATATCAAAGGGGGCATATCTTTCAAGGAGCTGACATCATTGAGCGCAGGGGAGAAGGCAACTGTTTTCAAATTGGGAGATTTTGGAAATATTGGATTAGGTATATGTTACGATATTAGATTCCCAGAGCTTGCAATGATAGCTTCTCGCAGCCCTTATAACTCTTTTGCGATGTTTTATCCTGGCGCTTTCAACACAACCACTGGTCCTTTACACTGGCATTTACTTGCTAGATCAAGGGCTGTCGATAACGAAATATACACTGTTTTATGCAGCCCAGCAAGGAGCAACGAGGAAGGTGGCTACCCTGCTTACGGTCATTCGCTTGTGGTAGATCCATATGGTAAGATAATCGCAGAGGCAGGTGAAGGCGAAGAAATTATCTATGCGGAATTGGATGCAGAGTTGTTAGGAAAAGCACGTCAAGGTATACCAGTTCATTATCAAAGAAGGTTCGATATTTATGAAGACTTTGTTGCTAAAGGACTGCCTAAAGTTGCTGATGTATAGTGACTTCTGTTTTATATTGTAATAAATATATTTACAAAAAAAGCTATATATGAGTCTATTCCTCTTCATGTTTATCAATAAAGTCACATAAAGAGTCCATGAATTTATCCGGCTGCTCACTGATAAGCCAATGGCCTGAATCTATATCAACTAATTCGAAATTTGGGAAGTAATTTCCAATATCAGGAATCACTTCATCTGGGACATAAAATGATTTTGTTCCTCTGATAAACAAAGCTGGACCTTTCGTCCACCTTCTAACTCTATAGTCATAAGGCCATCCTGAGATATTACCAGCCACAATAGCATCACTGATTATACTCAAAGGCACTTTGGATTTCACGATCTCATCATTTTTTCCTCTATCGAGATTTGTCAAGAGAAATTGACGGACAAGCTTGGAAGGTTCAACTTTTGCTAACTCAGCTTCAACATCCTTGATGTCGGTATATTTATGTTTTTCTAAGGCAATTCTAAGTTGTCGAATATATTTAGAGAACATAGAAACGGATTGTATGGTCAAATCAACAGGAGCATTATCCACAGATACAATCATCTTGGGCAAATCTGGACGACGCAAGGCAATTGCCATCACAGTCTTAGCACCCATAGAATGCCCAATCAAAATGGGCTTCGGCTTGTCTTTCAAGACTGTGTCTACGAACCTTTCAACATCTGCAGATAAAGCAGGATAGTCCAACCTGTTGATATGAGGAGACCCTCCGAAGTTCCGCAAATCCAAGCAATAAACATCTCTATCGATTCTGTTGGCAAGTTTTCTGGCCACTGTTCTATTGTTAGTTTTCGAACCGAAGAGTCCATGCAAAATTACCAATGGTGAATGTTCGACTTTAGGAGTAGACTGAGGGCTATGTTTATCATAGACTAAATCAACAGTCTCAATACTACCATCAGTGCTCATGGAATCTCCCAAGTAGTCCGGTGTCTTAGGTATAGAAGAACTCAAGGCCCTCGGTGAAGATCTTAAATTCATCCTCTGCTCCAAAAAAGGACAGAAGGAAGAAGCATATCTTTGAGCTACACCTTGATAGCCTAGAGAGAGCTTGAAAGTCGCCGCTCGTATCGACATTTCTTATTAATACTCGACTTTAGCAAACGAAACCGTTGAATTTAGTGTAACTTATCGCAACCTACTACTTTGAATCTTCGGATACTATTTGAGCGCACTTGCGTGTATAGCTAAGATCAAATAACCTCTCATTTTCAGTACAATTTGGAATCGAGTGAAATAAGAAGTAAAGCAACGAGAATGATATATATTTAAAGATAAAATAAAGCTACATGTACAAATGAAAGTTCTGGGAAAAATAATAGCAAAATAAAATAAAATAAAATAAAATAACCGTAAATCACACACCTAAGATTTTAAACGAGTAATCGTACATTTCGATGTTTCAAGTATAATAAATCAGTCCAAAAGTTTAACATAATTGGAGGGACATATACCTACCTGACCGTTCGATCTTCTTGCTTGCCACCATTTACCATCGATATCGTCAACATCCAAAATTTCGTCTTTAACAAACGATATCTCATTTATATCTTCTGGATTGGCATCATAATTGTAGAGAGCCTTTGCTTTATACCTGAAAGTACTGCCTTGCACGTTGTTATTAGACAGGGTATCATTGTATATGGTTTGTCTCTTTGCACTCGTGAGGTCTCTTTGATTTACTTCAGAAGATGAAAAATTTTCCAAGCCATTCAATTGAGTCGAAGACATATAAGGCCCAGCAGACTTTGCATTCGTTAACTGGGATTGTCTCAAATTGCTGTCCTGGAACTGGTTGTTAATCACAGGGGAATCCACTCCTTTGAATCCTTCGTCATCAACCATGTTAGGGACCTTATCATCACTAGAAGGCAAGTGTGCCTGGGTATGGGTATGCATTTTAAGAGAGAATGAGTCGATATATTGGTTTGTAGGAGACTCTGGATGACCTCCAAAGTACAAGATCCAGATTAAATCAACCATGGCCAAAAGAATGCACCCTGCTGCACAACACAGGTTACCAGAGTCACTGGTATGATATATTAATTGGTTAGTTGAGTTTGTAGTGTACACAAATGCCACTGACAATAATCCAACGAGCGTGAACTTGTAAAGCTCAATTATGTTGAAGAGATAGAATACTAGGATTAATATTATCACCACTAGCTGGTAGACAATTCCCCACCACGTGAAATGAGGGAACTTGGATTGGTCGGATGCACCAGCACCTGCTATGGCAACAATCCATGATATTAAACTGAAAGAAATGGTGGATATGGCAAAGGGATCCCCTATGAGGGATGATATTTCGAATGACATGCTTTGCAAATACGCTTCCCGGTTATGAGCACCCACAGGTCGATAAGAGACTGCCAGCGGCCTGTTTGACTTTCGTTTCGGTCCGAAAGTTCCTGGCGATCCACACAATCTGGAGCACAAGCTTCAAAGCGTGGAATAAACTGTGATCGTGCAGCCGCAGCCAAATGAAGAGACACGGGTCCCGAATGAATACCTGCTTCAGTAGTATCCAAAAAAGCCTCGCTTTCTACTTAGCGAAAGAAATACGCCCAAATCAGTTTTCAGCAAAATTACCAAAAAGCAGGCTGTTCTGCGCAAAACCGTGCAAACAACCTCAAAATTAACGTGTGTCCTATCCCACGTCTGACCTCTACCTTACTTCTGCTTAGAGGCTCTGAAATACGGAATCCTAAAATTTTTTGTTTCAACCGCTTCCCGCCTTTTTGGAGACTGATTTAATATCCTTGTTAATCCTAACCCAAGCACCTGATACTAATTCTAGCTTGCTTTAACCTTGAATATCTAACCTAACTGGTTTGCTGATATATCTGAATGCTTTGACCAACCCTATGGTATTCTAAAAATGTCACCTTAAAAATGACTTAAACCCAGTGAAACTTGTATTTGAGGGAAAACAATTGTTTAGAAAAGTTTTGAAGGTTATTCTATGATCCCGTGCAACGACCATTTTTTTTTGGGTTATGTTTCTCGAAAATACCGTGCTTTGCAAATATATTTCATTAACGCGTCGATCTAGAATTGAAATGCGATTCGTTAAAGTGATAAGTTCCACGGATGGATATATATCCGGATCGTTCGCTTTGGTGTACACCTCGAATGCTAAGGCCCTGTTTTAATCGTAGCGGATGGGCTTCGCGGTACGACTAAAGTGACACACGTAGCAGTGTATGGACATACGCAGTTTACGAGAGAATTGGAAACAAAGAACGCGATAGCACACGATGGCGCCAGAGAAAGACGGTACTCTTTGCTTTTTTGAAAAACTAAGAGGTGTGAGGAGCGGAGTAAGCTGCCGTCTCTATGTCTATGCGGGAGGTCGGTGCGCACGCCAGTAGAGTAAGTGTCTCAGGCCGCGCAAGCAGACGGATCAGCCACCGCGCCACAAAACCGGGTAAGAGATCAGCACGTGACACAGAACGTGACCGATGGTAGGCGTGCCGTGGTGGGATCGGGGTGCACACAGGGGTTTCAGAATGGATAGGGACACGACCACACGCGACATTGAGCGAGCGACAGCGACATGGACCTAGGGCTGGCGACATAGGCGCTCGCCGCGTGTTCTTTTTCCTCTCGTCCCTCGTAGCGATACGGAGCTGGGCTCTTCTCCAGCTGGCAACGCAGCCTTGTGTCGCCAGTCTGATCGGACAGATATGCCTGGGGCACAGAGAGGGGCTGAGGCCCGCGGTAAGCCACGAGCCATGCATGTGTAGGGGGTCCTTCTGTTTCTCTGTCTTCTGGAACGCACTAAGGGAACTGTTCTGCCGCAGACTCAGAGGTATACGACAGTCGTGAAAAGAGCCTGAAACTAGCTGACACACACAACCCCACACCAGCCGTTGTATTGCATCAATAGGACATAAGGATGCTTGCACGAGGCCAGACCCCAATGTGACACAAAAACATTCCATGTATCCTATCGACGAAATTCGCAGCAATGGAACTACACCGCTCTGGAGATAAGAACAAGGACACGGTGCGTATTAAGCCATATCTTCATGCTTCCCTTTGCCCATAGACCAATTTGAGAAGCCTGTTGTCAGCCACTCACATGTTTTGTATCTACTCTTTTCAGCTTGCGTACCAACGGAAACATCTGCAGACGACACGGCGAGAGCTTGGCCCTCCTGATTGCACGCTAATGAGGATCACAAAGAAGCATGGGCCTGAGGATCACGAAGCAGGTTTAACGGATGTGCGATTGTGATTGAACCTTCCAATGCCATATTCATTGAATTTATATTGCTGAAAACACAGCCCAAAACGACTTGGAACTGTATTGCAAAAGGTTCTTTCCCAGAACAACCAAGTATCACTGCCTATCTCTACACGGCTTGCATTTCACGAGAGAAGGAGCTGTTACTGCAGCGTGAAATTGGCTCTGGCAACCGTTGGTACTGGACTGACGGAGAAGCCAAGATTCACATTCGTTCGTGTATGTAAGGCCTAACAAAGAAACAAGGTTCAAATTTTGGTATGTGATACGGACGTAGGGAGTGATAGCCTCACACTGAGCAAGTACGGTCAGATGGATAATTTTTCTTAACAACCAGGATTAGGAGAACATGGGTGCGAAAAGTATACCCTTGGAGTTCAAATCAAGAATATAAATAAGTCTCATACGCTCTGAATTTTCAGGTTTAAGATTAAGATAAGACTCATACTGTGAAACAAGATAACAGAGAAGTTTTTTCACAATTCCTTCAGGAAATACACATATTCAAAACGTCAAGAGAAGTAAATTATAGAAACGATTATTCGAAACCAGCAGTGTCAAAAAATAGATATTAGACTCAATGTTGACAAGATACGCCTTAAACCGTCCAGTAAGACTCCACACAGCTTCCTTACTCCTCAGGTATTCGAGTGCTGCCACAAGGCCTCAGACAAGAGTAACTGCGGAAGCTGTGCATAATCCTCACATTGATTTGTCCACTGCCCTTGTCGATAAAAGCGAGAGCCATTTGTACAACGACAGAGCTTTCCTCACTGAGCCAATGTTCCCCCATCCAGGTTTTGGCTTGGAGGACACAAAGCAGATTGAATATTCACATAGAACTCCAGAAACCTTTGGCGATAAATTGACCTATAAGGCTATTCAGTTTGTTCGCACAAGCTTTGATTTTGTCACTTGTTACAAGAAGCCAAAGACAGCAGAGGAGAAGCTTCACGGCTTTGAGGGTACTAGGTATAAGATGACAGAAGGTAAATGGCTCACCAGAATTATATTTTTGGAAAGTGTCGCTGGTGTACCAGGTATGGTTGCAGCTTTTATTCGTCACCTACACTCACTTCGTCTTCTTAAAAGAGACAAGGCATGGATTGAGACTCTTTTGGATGAGGCTTACAACGAAAGGATGCACTTGCTCACCTTTATGAAGCTAGGAAAACCCTCACTCATCACCAAGCTGATCATATATCTTGGCCAGGGAGTGTTCTGTAACCTTTTCTTCTTTGCGTACTTGGTTAATCCGAAATACTGCCATCGTTTTGTGGGTTACTTAGAAGAGGAGGCGGTGAGCACCTACAGCCATTTGTTGGACGAGTTGGACGCAGACAAACTAGAGAAGTTTAAGTCTGTTAAAATTCCCGAAATAAGCTGGCACTATTGGAAGGAATTGAACGAAAATTCCACATTTTACGACTTGGTCATGTTGATTAGGGCTGACGAGGCCAAACACAGAGAGGTGAACCACACATTGGCTAACTTGAATCAGAAAGATGACAGAAACCCTTTCGCATTGGAGGTGCCTCAAGACTCTAGACCTCAGCCTAACAACCACTTGACCACCCACAGACCCAAGGGCTGGAACCGCGATGATTTAATTCTTTAGAGCAAAATATACTACGCCATGTCTGGGGTTCCTGCTCAATAGGTATTTGTTCCGGGTTTTTACGTGAGAAATGACCAATGTAGAAAATCCTACTGGACGAACGGCTACAAACAGGTCCAACAGTATCTGGCTTTTAACAACATCTTTCACGAATCTCTGACTGCTTTACTTCTTTATATCTTAGACCACCATATGTTCACATATATATGTACTTATAAACGACTATTTATGACTATTCAGCTTTCGCAATTAACTTTTCGGTGCGAAGTAACTAGCTCCAAATCATCTTTTGTCATATACATTGGTGGGCTCCCTTCCGTAGATTTGTACATCCGTGTTATGGCGATATGCAATGTGCGATTTGCACGAAGCAGTCCGATAAACGTTGCGGTGTAACATTTGTATCAACGTATTAGGTCACGTCAGTTACATACGAGCAAATAAATAGTTGCGTACTCGCGAAAAGGAAATATACCTCCATGCTATTACCATCAAGCTTTTAGGCAAAGCTAAAAAAGAGTGACAAAGGACTTAAGGAAGTTAACTATAGATGGCCCGAGTTAGTAATCTCACATGATAGTATTACAAAGAAAGGGTAAACATTATGACAGGGTCAGGTAGTAATTATTGCTCAGATTATGGATGCGAAAATTGTGCTCATACCATGCAAGGCGCCCTTGCTACAAGTCATGGGTGTTCACGGAGAGGTTTAACACTATAACGGAGATCAGATAATATAAATATCACTAAACTTGAGAAGTATTTTGTAGTTTTTCACGTAGTAAGACACACTTCAACTGGATCCACAAACAGTGTAATACTCATTCATATTGTATTTATTATAGTGAGAATCAAATTTTAGAGATGTTAAGCGGGAGATCACTTGTTCACACTGGAGGTATCCCACTAGTCACTAGCTTCGTACGATACTCTTCAACAAAATCTATACAAGCTGCCAGTATATTGCCCAAGGAGAAGCTCAATGTAAACACAGAACTAGTTGACGAAAATGAAAAAGACCTGTACAACGACAGACAATTTATTACCCAGCCAGCGTTCGAACATCCCAACTATGGATTAAAAAAGTGTAAGGATATTGACTATTCCCACAAACAGCCTGTGACGCTTGGAGATAGAAACACTTTCAGGATTATTCTGATGATTCGAAAGACATTTGATTTTGTCACAGGATACAAGAAGCCAAGGACACCAGAAGAAGAGCAGCATGGCTTTAAAGGGACACGATATGAAATGACAGAAGGTAAATGGCTAACGAGGATTATATTCTTGGAAAGTGTCGCTGGTGTACCAGGTATGGTTGCAGCTTTTATTCGTCATCTACACTCACTCAGACTTCTTAAGAGAGACAGGGCATGGATTGAGACTCTTTTGGATGAGGCTTACAACGAAAGGATGCACTTGCTCACTTTTATGAAGTTAGGTAAGCCTTCATTTTTGACAAAAACTATCATCTATATTGGACAGGGAGTATTCTGCAATGTTTTTTTCTTTTCATACTTGCTCAATCCCAGATATTGTCACCGTTTTGTCGGCTACTTAGAAGAAGAAGCCGTTAGCACATACACACATTTGTTAAGAGAATTGGAAGCTCGGAAACTTCCTGATTTCGACAATTTCAAACTTCCTGAAATTAGTTGGCATTACTGGGGAGATTTGAACGAAAACTCTTCATTTTATGACTTGGTAATGTTGGTTAGAGCTGATGAAGCCAAGCACAGAGAAGTGAACCACACTTTGGCCAATTTAAATCAGAAAAAAGACAGGAACCCTTTTGCCTTAAGTATCCCTGATGTAAATAAACCACAGCCAGCTAATGATTTATCCACATATAAACCAAATGGTTGGAAGCGTGATGAATTAATCCTTAAACTGAAGCATGAGTAAAAGTACTCAAATAAGGTAATGCTCTTTTCTAATCCTTCGAAAGATAACGCAAAGAAAGAGTATCTTACTAGAGAGAAGGAATATAACCTATATTATATTATGTGATAGCAGTTAGAATTTCCACGTTTAAATATTATACTTGTAAATAAATATTTATGACTTATGCACAAGCTTGAACTTGAGTTACTCCAGGGCCCCCAAAAATATCGTAGCACTTAAACATAAAATCATAACTAACAAGCCCCAAATGGATAATGCCAATCCTCCATACTTGCAAAATAGCTCCATTTTGTCAAGTCTCGTAGCACCGTTAATGGGCTTTATCAAAAGATAGCCAAACAATCCAGGCAAAATGAATGAAATTGATGTCGACCCCGTGGATCCAACAAATGCCAACACCCGCTCCAATGAAGTTACAGAACAGGCAATGATGTAGGATAGTAACAATATTGAAGTAGTGATTATGTAGAAATTTCTTTTAGAAAGTTTAACAACAATAGGGTAGTTTCCCTGTGAATCTTGAGCTCCCTCCACAGGGGCTGTCGAAACGAAAGACGTTTCGGCTGAAGTATCAGCCTCATTAGTTGAATCTGTATCGGAAGCCAAATTAGAGTATCCAGCCTCTCTTGCGGTATTATTTTTTTTGCTTTCAGACATTCCCTTCTTAATGTAGAAAATTACATGATTTATAGATCCTCTGCAAGGGTGACATTGAAGGGGAAACGATAAGCTCACCATAATAACAATGCACAACCTTCCAAATAGGGACAGTAAAGAATTATTAGGGTACATTGAAATAATGTTTCCATTCACAGAACTACCAAAAGTAAGATATCCTGTTACACCCACGAGAAGATAACCGAAACATGCTATTGATATAGCATTTCTGATTATCATGTTCGATTGCCTTGTTTGAGAACCATCTCTTTCACTTGGACTCAATTCATTGATTATGGCAAACATGTTTTGGTGGCAAGTGTACGAAAAGACAAAAATTGGAAATGATGCCAAAGTTGATTTCATTGAAATTGGGCCAAACCAATGAATGATCTTGGGATCGGAACCATTGTCTTCAAAGAAGTAGTGTTCCAAAACAAGACATATTAAATAAATAACTGAAAAAAGAGCGACAACCGATGTATATTTGAGAGAGTCTAGTTTTTTCAAATACGAAAGGGGCATAACAATTAGAAACATGAATATTGTTATCCAGAAATTTCGATGGGAAATGAAACTGTCATTGCTGAAACCAGCACTCTCCACGATTTTAGGCATAAGGTCCCCAATAACCACTAGATAACTGACACCGACTCCAAAACATTTGATGGCGATAGCACTGTCAAAGATGATCGACAAATTGGGATATGTGAGTTGGGAAAGACTGAAGTATGACACAGAATCGTGCAGCTCCGTATATTTGGCCACCTTGCTTTGGAGGTATAATCCAAACGACGAGGTTAGAGAAGACCAGATAACCAAAAAACAACCAAACAATAATCCATTACTCTTCAAACCAAATGGCATAGCGAGTATCCCCGCTCCAATAATGGTATTCAAAAGATTAATTGTACCTGATTTAATGTTGGCTGAACCCCCTGAAGATGTATTTTGTAACATTGTAGCTAATTAAATTCAGAACATCGATTGATACCTATTCATATATAAGGAAAACTCGATAAACTAAGCGAGAAAAAGTGCTAACATATTAAATAGGATAGTTGTACAAAGCCGTATAGTGAATACTTTCACGATTGCACACGCAACAAGACACTGGAATATTGGGTATATAAAGCCATGGGTGGTTACATTAAAGGCAATTAACTATGATCAATTATACTATTCTGCATTAAACGCAACGAAACACATATGTAGGGTCTAATGTTCACATACATATATTGAAGACATATATGCATATGGGTGTTAGGATTACACATTCATAATAACACATAATACGGATGTGACCACCGTTTTTCAGGAACAATATATATATAGAGGAGAAACTCTATTCAAGGGATACAGATAGTATCATCACCACATAATGTCAGAAGAGCGATGACATCTAGACACTGCGCAGGCAGAATTAAAACACCAACCATCCGAGGAGGAAAGACACGAGCATTAAGACAACAGCCACAGTAAAAGATACTCCCGCTACAGGCTCCTCGGAAGGAACGCTTGAAGCCTGGGAAGGAGGCTTATACTCCTTCTCGTTTAATTTGCTTTCGTTCGAATCGAACCTATTTGATAAGTTGTTGATTTTAGCATTCGAGTCGTCCAACTCGTTCTGGTAGGCATTGGAGTCGAGTGACCTGCTTGGCTGGGATGAGGCAGAGTGATCTTGGACAGCGGCTTTTGAGCCAGCGGCACCCGAGGCAGCGATAATAGCGGCAGCCTCCGTTGCGGCTGTGTTGGCATGCGAGTTTCCATTAGACGCGAAGTCGGGCCCTAAATCTTTGTCATCTATAGGGTCCGTCGACTTCTCGACATTATTAGCACCAGAAGCACCACCAAAAGCACCAGACGAAGACTCTTCCTCATCCGGAGTGATAACATAGTTGACTCTCAACTTCTTTTGGATCAACTCCAGCTTGAACTTCGACTCCAACGTTGGCCAGTAGTCACTCAACTTCGAAGGGTTTTCCAAGTCTGGGCATGGCAACGACACTATTAAAAACTTGTCTTTGCACTTGTAGTCGGCAGGTAATGGCTGGGAGAACCCCTGCAAGATGATCGAAATATCAACAGACTTACCGGGCTCGACAATACTGGCATTTGGTCTCACGCAGTACAACTTAGGCGCCGTTGTCTTGACTTTGAACGCTAATGGACCATCTGACGAGTTCGTCAACTTCAAATACTCAGTGTTGGATTTGGTGAAAGTGCCTATGGAGCGTTAGTATTTCATGTTGACATTTCTCAATTATTGGCGTGTTATTTGTAATCTCAGTAGCCTGAATAAATCACTTACCTTTGAACTCTAATACACCTGGGGAAACCTCCATCTTTTGATTGATACTATAATACGGATATAATGGTTAGCTTGATTAATTTTACTTAATTCTTTGATATTACACCGATTGCTGTCACCGTAGTCTTGTACTTTGATACGAAAAGGATAATGTTGAAAATGCTTATGGTTCTTTCAACAAATACACGACCTTTTTTTATAGTTCTTTACTTTCTTTAATGGCGGGGGCATACAGGGGAATAGGCTATTCACATGTTTGACCTGTACTGGCGGGTATGATAAATCCAATCATAGTATAAGGAAATTTATTGTTTTAGAAATTAGAGGGGTGTTTAGTGTAGGCTGTTCTCCGTTTATAGTCCTGTGATATCTGCTTGAGAGTGGAAATTTTTCACACGAAGGAGCAGCGGACTTGATTAATGGGGGAGGAAATATCTCGACTTTTGTAGAGAGATGTAGGGATTTATATATTCAAGAATTGAGGTTTCATGTAACCAGAACCAAGGTGTACGGTGTGCAAGAGGACTATAGTAATACACAAGAATAGTGGTGAACTAAGCCACGATGGCATAAGATAAACTAGTAGTCATCACCACGGGAGACGACTTCCTTTTTATGAGGATGCAATAAAATGGTGTGCTCGAACTGGGCAGTGTAGGAGCCTTTTACATCTACAAGAGGAGGATAGTCCTCGACGGCACCGGCTCTTACCAATTGGTGAAGGGCGACGAGATACTTATCCTGGCCCAATCTGTCGAGGTACCTGCGGCACCATGGAAGGGTACCAAAGTTTTGGTTGATAACATTCAACAAAGACTTGGCCCTGTCGGTAGGGATATGCATGCTCTCAGCACCCTTGTTCATGGCGTAGTGGGAGCACTCTCCTTGAGACAATACTATTCCGTTTCCTGTAGAACCAAAAGTCTCGATGGCGAAGGTCTCACCTTCTTCCATTTTAGTCATGTCACCATTGGGCACAATTGGTACAGTTTTACCTGAGTGGATGATATAATCTCCGATATTATGCCCGTTCAAATTTCTGATGCACTTCACAGGATACGACTTTCCATTAAGTTCTAACTCGTAAGACTCCATGACTTCTTGGACTGCAGCTCCAATGTCGTTGAGTCTGACATCGATACCTGCCTCCTTGACACCTGTGTTAGTGGCTTCCTTCACAGCAGTGAGGAGGCTGTCGTACTTATCGTCAAAAGTCAAAGTGAAGGCAGAATCAACGATATGCCCATTGACGTGAACACCTATATCTACCTTCATCACATCATCGTAGCTGAGCACAACCTTATCGCCCGCATTTGGTGTATAGTGAGCAGCAACATGATTCAATGACAAACCAGTTGGGAACCCAATACCGGCCTTCAAATAGCTATCTGCATTAGCATAGCTTCGAATAGAGTTCTCAATCAAATCCGCGATTTCTGTCATAGCCATACCGGGACGGATACTAGACTTCGCCTTGTGTCTAACTCTCCTATGGATCTCTGCACCCTTACGGAAATCCTGCCAACGGTTATTTTTCTGTCTATCCAAGTATCTCAATTCTTCGGAAGTTGTTCTATAACTGTTTACTTCCAAAGGATACTCCTGCCATTCTCCTTCTGGAAACACGCCATCTGGATACAGACTATCGATACTCGTAAGCTTCTTCTTCTTCTTGTTCTTCTTCTTCTTTTTCAGCTTCTCTTGGCCAGAATTTTCACCTGCTTCGGCTTCATCTTCGGAGTTCTCTTTCTTTTCATTTTCTCCTACGCTTTTCGGTTTTTCACCTACATTGAGCTGCTCAGTCTTCTTCTCGAGACTTTCAACATTAGCTTCTGCACTCATTATATGATATTCGATATTCCCTGTTTCTTATATTTCAGGTAGAGCAAAAATTTAACCTGAATTTCTCCATCACGTGAGAATACCTTAATGCCTACAATCTCTACATTCGATAAAGATCAATACATATAAGAGTAAATGGGTAGGGGATACTAATGCCATTAAGTGTAAGTTGTAACTAATGAAATATTCATGTAAAATAGAGTGCTGTAAGAAATAAAAATGACGAAACATAATAAGTCAATAAACTTCACCATGATCAAGTATAGTCCGTAAAATCTATTTATGGCCCGACAAACGAGTGAACAATAGAGAAAATTATAAGTTCTCTTACCCAAGTAAAGCTCAGACGCTGCAATGAGGTTTAATCAATTGGGGTCCTTGGGTGCTGTCTCGGTACTTGTTGAAGTAGAAACAAAAAGACCTTCTTTGTCGAAATTAATCATTTTTCCATCGACACTTTGCTTTGCTGAAGCAACAGAGTTCAAATCTGGAGTCTTTAAAAGGTTTCTGGTGAAATTGGAATTTGAATTTAGGTTTGCAGCGTCAGGAGACGGTGTGAAAAAATTGACATAGTCACTCATATTGAACCCTGCTGGAGTTAACACTAACCCAGAAGAGGGTAACAAGTTACCATTGGTCATTGAATTGAATAAGTTCGCTGATGGTGTGAGTCTATTCTGAGGAGTTTTTGCTTCGGTAGTTATATGACGTTTTGGAGTCAAAGGAACTGGAGGAGCCATGAGGGATATCAGCGAAGTAGACGGTGTAGATCTATGATGAGAAGTCATAGTCGGTAAGTGGCTCTGATATGATGATATAGTAGGCAAGTTTTCTCCGGATGTGCGAGGAGTATGCGATGGATGTGGCTTTGCAGGGGAGGGAGAGGTGGCTAGATACATCAAAAGGTCTGCTCCTTCTTTGTCATTATATGAGTTACCTGTAGAAGGACGGGACTGTGTTGGAGTCTTCAAAAGTGCACTTGCATTAGGAATGTTGTTTCCAGTAGACTGCTTTTTGTTAGGAGAGGGAGAAGTTTGATTGCCTGCTCCGGTCAAAGGAGGCGAAGGCTTCAAGCTTTTAGGCCCATTTCTCGTAGGTGTTGTAGGCGACTCATCAACTTCCTGCAATACCATCTGCGGCAGATCGTCCTTTTTGTTATTACTATCTCGGGACGCCCTTCTGGAGTCGGCGGAAGCATCTCCCTCTGCACTAAGGTTTTTCAAGGGCGAAGATGACAAATATACTGCTGCAGGTGTACGTATTTGTGTTGGAGAACGCCCATTAGGCGAGTATAGCTGTGTGGGCGACGAGGAGAGTAAACTCGAGTCGTACAGCGATGCATCTGAGTTAACCCTGTTTCTGAATTTTTTCATGGGACTTGTTCGAGGAGCCCCCACCCGGATATTCGTAGGTGAAAGCGATTTTTTCGCTGTCACCGAAGCTCTTGATAACTTCTTCTTCAAACGCATTGCTATCTGCTCCAATTCTTCCTTCTTCAAAGCAGTTTTAGCACTGCTATTCACACCCCCAATATTATGGCCATTCTCTTCAGGAATATCATTCATCAGTGTTCTTCTGCTCACCAGGCTCGCCTGGTTACTATTGCTATCGTTGCTTTCGTTAAGCATATTGCTTTCCTTTACTTCTTCTATGCCTCCGATAGAGCTTTCTAATCCATGTACCTTGCGATGTCTGCTAGTTATCAAATCTTTTCCAGGATACGCGTAGAAGTCTGCTTGCTCTTCGAATTTAACCGAATAAGGAAAGGTAATTAGTCGTGGCACCTGAGTTAAAATTTCAACACATTCCAGTAATTGAGAAACGACGTGCAGAGCATAAGACTTCAAGGATAAGTGATGTCTAGCTAATTTTGATGAGTCTCCTTTTCATTACGCAGATAGTTCTTGTTGGGGTATTCCTTGTCAATCTTACCTTCAGGGCAATTCAGAGGTTTTTTATTGTCCCACTGCATGATTGGCGAGAAAAAATCGAGAAAGTAGTTAATTACCCATCGGCAATATACTTGAAGGTGGGTAAGAAGAGATCTAGCTACCGGCGTAGGTTGATATTAGCCAGCAGGAAGCCTTCTTTTCACACCAATTATGTTAATAATAAACTTAAGATTGATGAAGGAGACAAAGAGCTGAAAACAGAGTTTCTAGAGGCGATGAAGCACCGCCAGCCTCTGGACAGACAACGCAAACTCATATACGGATTTTTCCATCCCTATGCAAGCAACGGAGGTGGTGGTGAACGTGTCTTGTGGCTTGCTGTGAAGGCTACTTTGATGGCGAGTGACGACAACTTGGTCGCGATCTATGTTACATCAGAACTTGAACCTCTACAGATCTTACGCAAGGCAGAAGAAAAGTTTCAAGTAGAAGGCTTGGACCACAAGCGTATAATTTTCATTTACCTTCGCAAGTATGGTGCGTGGATCGATTCTGATTTTTGGCCTAACGTAACTCTTTTGGGACAATTGATCGGCTCTTTCGTGCTTTCAATTGAGGCATTGTATGAGTTGACTCCTGATGTGTGGATTGATACCATGGGACTTCCTGGTAGTTATTTATCAGTCAGCTGGATTCTAAACCTCCCCATTTTGAGCTATGTACATTACCCGATTATCCAGAAGGAAATGTTTTCCAAACTCAAATTCCAGAGCTTCTCCTTCGCTGAGTTGTCGAAACTAAAGTTTACCCTCTATGATTTCCGTCAGATGTCAAAGTTGATTTACTGGAGCATACTCTATTACTTTTATGCATATTTAGGCTCTTTAGTGGCCATTACTTTGACGAACGGAAGTTGGACTCATAATCACATTACTAACATTTGGAACTGGAACTCTAAGAGGGGCTCCAGCATGGATATTTTGTATCCACCATGTGGCACGGAATATTTAGTTAATTCCAATTCGGACGAGAAGAGAGAAAACAAGATACTATACATTGCTCAATTCAGACCTGAAAAGAGGCACGAGTTAGTGCTAACTCGTTACCGTAATTTTCTCGAGGAAACCAGAAAGTCTGGTCTTACTGTAAAATCAGTTCCAACACTCTCTTTTCTTGGTTCCTGCAGAACCGAAGACGATACGCTTGTTTTAAGTTCATTGAAGGAGAAGGTCGGAGAACTCGAACTCGAATCGTACGTTGAATTCATCGTTGACTGTAGTTATGACGAGGTCTTGGAAAACTTGAGCACCTCGAAATTCGGTCTTAACGCGATGTGGAATGAGCATTTTGGTATTGGAGTTGTCGAGTACTTAGGACGCGGTGTCATCCCTTTGGTCCACGCATCCGCGGGCCCATATTTAGACATAGTAACTGGACGTGACGATGGGAAAAACAAGTGGCTCAACGAAGTAGGCTATTTCTTCAAAGACGAATCTGACCCAGACTACCTTTCTTCTCTACAGTCAGATGAATCTGATGCATTCCTAGTTTTCCAGGACCCTCGAGATAAAGAATCTCTCGTTGAGTTTCCTGCCTTGGATACTCTCTTAACAACCATATTCATATCCAGGAAAGAATTGACTTCGGATTCTAACTTGGCAGATATGAGATCAAAGGGTAGCTCCTTGGTTGCGAACAAATTTTCTAATAAAGTTTTCTACGAAAAGTGGATGTCCAGCTCTGACAAGTTGAAGTCTATAGAAGTCATCAACAGAGAAAACAGGAAATCCGACACAGAGAAGTTCTTTTAGTACATAATATAATAGGTTTATATAGAGTGAATGGTAATTCATATAATAATATCATTTGAGTGTGTAAATACCAAAAATTCTGATCTAGTAGGCGTGTTAATTTTTGAACTGCGTCGACTAAACAAAGAATTAGCGCTTAGCGTCTGTTGAGCTGTGAATCAATACACTGAATAAAACTTCTTGAGTTATCAGCCCGATTGTCTAATCCAGTATGAAGTTGGACGTGGTTAAGCAATTTTCAACAAGATCGGAAAGAGTCAAGGGTATAGACTTTCACCCTTCAGAACCCTGGATTTTGACAACATTGTACAATGGTAAGATCGATATTTGGTCATATGCTACAAATACGCTAGTGAAGTCAATTCAAGTGACAGACTTGCCTGTAAGAACAGGTAAGTTTATTGCCCGCAAAAACTGGATTGTTGTGGGATCTGATGACTTCCAAATAAGAGTTTACAACTACAACACGGGTGAAAAAGTGGTGAGCTTCGAAGCACATCCAGACTATATCAGAAGCATAGCCATACACCCTACCAAGCCGTACTTGTTGACCTCGTCTGACGATTTGTCGATCAAAATGTGGAATTGGGACAACAATTGGAAACTAGAACAAGTTTTCGAGGGTCATCAACACTATGTGATGAGTGTTAATTTCAATCCTAAAGACCCAAACACGTTTGCATCTGCTTGTCTTGACAGAACAGTCAAGGTATGGTCTTTGGGATCTCCTCAGCCCAATTTTACGTTAGTAGCACACGACGCAAAGGGCGTTAACTTTGTTGATTATTATCCTCAAGCCGATAAGCCATATTTGATCACTTCTTCAGACGATAAAACTATCAAGGTATGGGACTATCAGACTAAGTCATGCGTTGTGACTTTGGAAGGTCATTTGTCCAATGTGTCGTTTGCCATATTTCACCCTGAATTACCTTTAATCATATCAGGTTCCGAAGATGGTACCGTCAAATTTTGGAATTCTAACACATTCAGATTAGAAAAAACTATAAACTACAATTTGGATAGAGTATGGTGTGTTGGAATTTTGCAAAAGTCAAATCTTATAGCAGTGGGTTGTGACTCGGGATATGTTGTCGTAAAATTGGGTAACGAAGAACCTCTTTTCTCGATGGATTTGAATAGCAAGTTGATATATACAAAAAATTCTGAAGTTTACCAGAGTGTCATAAAGCCAAACTCTACTGAAGGTGTAAAGGATGGGGAATCTTTGAATTTACAACAAAGGGAGTTGGGTACAATTGAAATATACCCTCAATCTTTGTCTCATTCACCAAATGGAAGATACGCGACAGTTTGTGGTGATGGTGAATACATAATTTACACTGCTTTGGCATGGAGATCGAAAGCTTATGGTAAGGCATTGGACTTTGCTTGGAACACTCACGACTTATCTAATGCCTCTAGTTATGCAATCAGAGAGTCCCAGCTTTCTGTGAAGATTTTCAAAAACTTTACGGAACACTTACAAATTGACTTGATATACCAGGCAGAGAAAATCTTTCCTGGTGCATTGCTTGGAATAAAACTGGATGGATGTATCTCATTTTATGATTGGGAGTACGGCAAGTTGGTAAGGAGAGTTGACTTGGATGATGATGTGCAGGATGTCATCTGGTCAGAGAACGGAGAGCTTTTAGCTTTAGTCACTTCTTCTCATGTAGGTGAGAATGGAATCACATCAACTTCTAAGAGCACAGAGGAAACCTATTTCTTGAGCTTCAGTCAAGTGCTTTTTGAAGAAGCATTGAATAACAATGAGTTGGATCCAGAAGAGGGATCTGAATCTGCTTTTGAAGTTTTGTACACGTTAACTACTACTGAGTCTGTTTTGTCTGGAAAATTCATTGGTGACGTTTTCATGTTTACTACATCCAATACTAACAGACTTAATTACTTCGTTGGAGGAGAAGTTATCAATTTAGGACACTTTGACCACAAGTATTATATTGTGGGATACAGAGCGGGTACTGAAGGAAAGTTGTACTTGATTGATAAAGCTTTTGATGTTGTTTCTTGGTATGTCAATGCCGAAGTCTTGGAATTACAAACACTTGTCATGCGTGGTGATTTAGAAAAATTCGCAACCAAGACTTTTAAGGACGATGAAACTGGAGAAGACATTCCCGATTTAGCAACTATATCTGAAAATAGCTTGTCGGAGGAGTATGCTAATTTGTTATCGGGATTCAATAAGACAGAGTTGAATCAATTGTCTAGATTTTTTGAAAAGCTTGGATACTTGTCTTTGGCTTACTCATTGTCTCAAGATTTTGATACAAAATTTAGAATTTCTATTTCTACTGATGATTTACTGCAAGCATATGAATTATTATCTCAAAATCAAAAAGAAAATGATTCTGCAAACTTTTTGAATGTTGCCAAATGGAAAAAGTTGGGAGATCTTGCTTTATCCAAGTGGCAAATCAAACTTGCCCAAGATTGTTTCTTTTTGGCCCATGATTATCCATCTTTATTATTAGTCTTATCGTCATCTAACAATAGGGATGAACTTGTCAAACTTGCGATGGAATGCGAAGCAAAAGGAAAATACAACATTGCCTGGCAAGCTTGGTGGCAATCAGGTAACCCAGACAAGTGTCTTGACTTACTTGTTAAAAGTGAAAGACACCCAGAAGCGGCATTCTTTGGTGTAAACTACTCTTTAAACAAAGATAAATTGTCTGAGAATATCACCTCATGGAAGAAGAGTTTAGAAAGCAAAGACAAGGTAAGGATAAGTGAAAAGTTGATTGATGATATCAGTCTGTTAAAATTGGCTAATGGCCAGGACAAGAAAGATGAGCAGTTAATAGATATCGACACTCCAGAAAATGGGACTACTACAGTGGAAGATGACGTTGAACAAAGCGAAGAAAATGTGACTGAAGCACCTACGGTGGAGGCTCAAGATGCCTGATTTATTTACCGACATTTCATCCAAAATACAAGCTTAATTGACAGGTTCACATGTATGGTTCTTCTCTCCTTTTGTTACATATGTTTCTTTAAATATCTACATACTAAACTTTTGAAGGTCAATACAATTGATATTAATGAAACTTAACCTTATGTACTTAGTATATCAAACAACTGTTATCGAAATACATCAGATATTTACAAATACACTTCTTTTGTCATGATTTTCGTCTAGTTTCTTCGTACAGACAAAAAATATCTCATGGTAAGTTTTTGGTGCGGTTGGAAAGTTATCAGGGTCTCTCCAAAGTGTTACGTTCTTGAAAACATTCAATAACCTTTTCTCTAAGATCTTTAATTCTTCATCGTTAGGGTCACCGAGGGTTATCCTAAGGACAAATGTACCTTCTCGTCTTAGTAACGCTAAAACCAAGAGTAATGATGCATCTGCAAGATCTAAAGATAGTTTGGATTCATTTAAAATGACTTTACTGAGTAATGGGTTTGAATTCATTCGTAGATATGGCTTCGTATTAGTATTGTTGAAAAACCCTCTCTCCTGGAGATGGGGTGACGATAAATCGGAAAGAATAAGATCCGGCTTATAGTCCGATGTCAATGCTTTATTAAGTTCTAGTTTTTCTGTTTCACTCATGATTTCAGATAGTTCGTCTATCTTTTTTTCTATAAAGGCTTCCTTTTGCTCTTTGAAAAAATATGATCTTTCAGAGTCTTTCAACTTTAGTAACTTGATTTTATTCCTTAATGCCACTTCTTTGAAGTGAGATATTATTAAATCTTGACATCCTTGGGAAAATATATTCCCTTGCATACTGGAGACACCAGGCGGAGGTGTGTCGAATAGAATATCGAAACCTAAAACATGACATTTCTCATTAAATCTATCATCATCCAAATTATGTATTTCTATCAACCTTTCCCTGCAGTAGCTGCTCCAATTTCCTGGTACATACCCTAAATCAAGAACACGCGTTACATTCTGGTCAATTACTTTGAATTCCTGGTCTATTCTCTCGATTTTACCATAAGACGCAGCATTAGCTTGCAGAATACGCTCCAGTCTAGGTACTTTACTTTTTAATTTCCTAGTGTATTGGATACCCTCTTCTTCTGTAACATTTCTTGCAAAGGGTCTATACCTCAGTGCTGTTAACTTCAACGTCAAGCACTCACTAAAATAACGACAAGACACATTTTTTAGAGAGACCTTATGTGGAGCTAACAAACTCATGTACATTCTTTGAATATATCGTAGATCTTATACTTTCATACTAGTTACCCTTGGAATAAGAATACTACCTTCATTGAAGTGTATTGCAACACAATCTATCAATTGCACATTGATATAGGGCTGTAACCCTTTAATACACGTGACAAAGAAAAATTTTGTGCTTTGTGTTATTTTCCTTAGTATGCGAAGATGCTTGAAAATTAGAGACGGATTTTTTTCAGAATCTTTTAGCTAATTACTATCGTCGATCAGTTATTTACCAAGTTCTTTTGGGAGACGAAAAGATAATTAAAGATGTCTAAGCTTTCATCCGCTAACGTTCGTGAGAGTGTCCAAAAGGTTTTGGTTCACTCCAACGAGACCAAGAAGAGAAACTTCCTTGAGACTGTTGAGTTGCAAGTTGGTTTGAAGAACTACGACCCACAAAGGGATAAGCGTTTCTCTGGTACCTTGAGATTGCCACAAGTCCCAAGACCAAACATGACCATCTGTATTTTTGGTGATGCTTTCGATGTTGACAGATCTAAGTCCTTGGGTGTTGACGCTATGTCCGTCGATGACTTGAAGAAATTGAACAAGAACAAGAAGTTGATCAAGAAGTTGACCAAGAAATACAACGCTTTTATTGCTTCTGAAGTCTTGATTAAGCAAGTCCCAAGATTGTTGGGTCCTCAATTGTCTAAGGCTGGTAAGTTCCCAACTCCAGTTTCTCACAATGATGACTTGTACAGCAAGGTCACTGATGTCAAGTCTACTATCAAGTTCCAATTGAAGAAGGTCTTGTGTTTGGCTGTTGCCGTTGGTAACGTCGAAATGGAGGAAGATGTTTTGGTCAACCAAATTTTGATGGCGGCTAACTTCTTGGTCTCTTTGTTGAAGAAGAACTGGCAAAATGTCGGATCTTTGGTCATCAAGTCCACTATGGGTCCATCCTTCAGAATTTACTAAGAGTGATGCTTAGCTGTAGACTAATTATTTTTGTACATGAATAAATAAACTAATTCATTATATTTATTTTCTGTAGTTATCTAATGAGAAGACTTCTTTACCTTTAGTCTTACAATGAGGTGAAATAATACTAATGCTATTTCTTTCCAGATTTCTTACTCTTCTTTCCATGCTTCTTTGAATTTTTGAGCTCAGACAAAGGTGTAATAGGCTTCTTCATTATAGCCCTAGAATTGTTCATTTTGAAGAAATCTCTATCCAAATCATCACCAGCACTTTCTAAAGCCGATCTCTTATCACCCAAAAAGACCGATGTTGCTCTCTCATTTTGGAGTATATTCGTAGCTTTTTCATTTGGATCCAGCGTAAGATGCTGAGAAAAGTTTAGTTTAGCTAGGTCACTTGATAAATCGAATGTGTTTATGTCCAAATCTTTTGATGCCGCCGCTTCCATAATTTGGCGTCTTCTGGATTCTGGCAAAGATGATAATCTGTAAATATCTTTATTGAATTCTCTGGAATCCTGCACTGTTGGTTCTAACCATTCATCTCTTTCTTTCTTAGGAGGTGGTTGAACATTTAGAAGTCTACCATTGACATAATCTTTAAGTATGTAACGACTTGATCTTGGCTCATCTGCACTTCCAAATCCTTGAGTTTTAAAACCTCTGGCGTTTGCATAAGAACTCAATAGTTCCCTGGCTGTAGCGTACACTCCATTTCCTCCATCTTCTACTTTTTTTATAGGTATATGAATACCATAAATTGCTTCTAAGTAATACTTTGGTATTCTTTCACATATAATGGACATTGGTGGTATATGGTCCCTTAATTGGTCTATTGGTAACACACCACTGCAAACCAATTCTGCCTTGGTAAAAGCAAAGTTAGGGAAAACTAAACCAGGGCAATCACAGAGTATTATTTCCGGAGATAAATGAAGAGTCTGGAAATGCTTCGTTTTTCCTGGAGTAGATGAAACTGACACCTTTTTCGATCCGATCAAAGCATTAATTGTAGAGGACTTACCAACATTGGGGTAACCAACCAATCCAATTTGAAGTTTTCTATGGGGTGCTTCATCTGTATTGACTATTTCAGGAGCAGATGTCTTGAAAAGCTCCTCAAGTTCTTCAATTTTAAGAATTCTGATTTTGTTGTTAATCTCTTCGGATCTCAGGTCGGCAGGTATATCAAGAGTATTGTCTTCGATATTAGTTTCTAATATTTCATTCAAATTATCTTTTTCTTCCTTTTCCTTCTCTAACAATAAATTTGCTTGGGCTGCAGAAAAAAAGACGTAGCTGATTCCTTGTTCTTCGAAATACTCGGCCCACTTCAACCTCTGTTTAGCTGTTAACAAATCTGCTTTATTCACCAATAGTAAATTCCTCTTTTCTCTGCCTTCTTCGGGAGCACTGAGCTCTCCAACATAGTTCTCAAGGTCCACTGATCTAAATAAGAGGGGACTTCTTGCATCTACGATCTGCACCACTAAATCAGAGCGTTCAACTACTCTCCACAACTGTCTCCAAACCTCAATGTTTCTTTCAAAAGGTGTTAACAACAAGTCATCATTCTCACTTAACAGCGCCAACTGCCTTCTCCATTCTAAAAATGCTAAGTTTTCCTGCCTTTGAAGTTCAATTTTCAGTTGCTCCTTGCTCCACTTGGGCCGTCTAGGAATGATCAACTTGTTTTGAAAAGATTTGTGCTTTCTGTCCAAGTCGAGAAGTTCATTTTTTGACAATAATCCGTTGTTGTCTCCTCCCACATTCTGGTTCCCGACCTTAATAATCTTGACTTGCTGTCCTTTTTCGGCAGTGAAATCTGTGTCTGCTAACTCTGCTGTATTCAAGAAGTCATCTAAAGAGTTTTCCTGTGTTACAGATCTCAACTTCACCCACGAGGGATCCTTCTTGTCAGTGGTGAATCTCATCTCACCATCTGGTAAGAATTCTATCTTGTTTTCAAGCTTCTTTTGGTTTGCAATTGACCTTCCTAATCCTACTTTATTCTTGTTCTTATGTGAAATGGGTTTTGGTCCCTTAGGGATCTTCCACGCTTTAGGTTCAGGGTGCAAAGGTACCTTATTACCACCTGTTTCACTCATGACTTCCTCTCTATCTCTGCGCCTGTACTAGAAAAAGTTATCCCTACTCAAAAGATGGCAAAAAAATATATACTGTGCTTATATTTCAAGCGCAGAGCATTAGCTCTAGATGAGAAAAATCGATTTATAAGTATCGCACGTGACTAAAGAATAAATCAGTCTCTCCAACAGTTACAAGATGTATATTTCAAGCTAACAGCTACCTCTTCTAGAAAACAACCAGAGAGGGAAAATTAAACGTATTAAAATTACTGGCTCTTATGTTCAGAGGGCGATGGTATTTGTCAAAAAATACGGCGCACTTAAATGTACTGGGACAACCACTTGAAGCCATCACCGTAGCCCATTCTCATGGCTATGGAGACCATAAAGACCTCGATAGGTCTCTGGCCCTCTGGCAACTTTCCTGTGTCTTTTCCGGTGGTGTTGTACAACCCCAAGGCGGACTTCAACTCCATCTCACCCACAGCGTTTGGAGCGTCGATCTTGTTACCCAAAATTAAAAATGGCACGTTAGCCAACTCCTCGATTCTGAACAATGACTCTAACTCTACCTTTGCCTCTGGCAATCTCTCGGGGTCGGCGGCGTCCACCAAGAAGACGATTCCATTCACTTCTGGGAAGTAGTCTTTCCATAAACGACGGGCCTGCTCGTGTCCACCCAAATCGAATGTCGTGAATCTGACGGAGCCGATGGACAACTCTTCTGAGGTTGGGTGCAAGGTAGGCTGCAAGGTCGCCAATCTGTCATTTTTCAACATATGCAATAAAGTGGTTTTACCAGCGTTGTCCAAGCCCAAGAACAACAATTTGGCGTGTTTGTTCCATAATCCTAAAGAGGCCAAGATGTCCTGAACTGCATTGTGTTAGTAGCTACGACTTGAGGTCACTGTCTGGAAGGAGCGACATGCCCTATAGAAGCCTGATGTCAGAACAAAACTTGGACTGTTTACCACTGTCTTATTTCTGCGTTGTCTTATCTAGCAATACGCCGGCCAGCTTCGTGGTTCTGTCCAAGGTCTGCCTTGAAAGCAAAACGATACGTACACCAATTAAAAATCCACATAGCGGGACAGTCTATTTGCTTGCGTTTTTCTGTTCTAAGGAAGAAAACCGATATGTATTTTCACCTGCTGTGAACGTCTACGTCTTGAAATGCCAACCCTTTGCTCTTCAGAAATCGACTCGCACTGCACTCCTGCCAGTCTTTGTGTAATGTTGCCAGTGCACGCACTGGTCCGCTCTGGCGCAGTGGGTGCCTTCCTGTTGTCTTGGCTGGCTGGCAGTCCGCGGGTTCAACCCCCTCCCATCCCTCCATACACGAATCGTGATCCTGCACAGAAACCACAACGGATCTCGGGCAACTGCCGACAGGGCCTGCGCACGCCCCCAGTCGGTCTTCAAGAACTTGGTAATGATGTTAAGGTTTATACGTCACACTGCGATAAAACACATTGCTTCGAAGAAGTTAGCAGCAATGTACTTGATGTTGAGGTGTATG
>JAKTUD010000015.1:0-221852 GCA_030556505.1 Millerozyma pseudofarinosa | reverse complement strand
TCCGTCGGTAGCCCTCCTCCGCTGCACATCCGCTCCCTCTGCTCCAGCCCTGCCCTCACGGCCCCTGCGAGGGCACGAATGCCCTATTGTCAGAATTTTTCACTCTTCTCTTGCGCCGCACCCCGACATATCTCCATCTCCCCCAATTCTCCCGCCCCCATCTCTCACAGACCATCTCCCACCGCCTGCTCTCAGACTCCAGACCTCCCTCGCACCCTCCATCCTCCTCTGTCTACTCCTACTCGTGTCGTTCGGTCAATCGATAGAAATGGCGTTTTTTCTAGACCCATATATATGGTCTGCGCATAAAGATCACCGGTTCATAATTATGAAACAACAGCAAATTCCATAGTGAAAAAAAAATTACACCAGATTATCAGAATCAGAGAACCAGAAGAGACATCTACAGACTCGATTGCATCTTGATTGAGTAGATCGAATTTTTTAAAACCCCATAGTTAAGCATCAAGAATTCTTTTGAGCACAAGGCACTAAAAATAAAGTGAAAAAAAAAGACGATATAAGTCCAAATAGCATTGAAGAAGAATAGCGCATCAGATAGAACAGTAAAATAGGACTAATAGGACTCAAAAGAAAGTAAAGAAACACATAGAGAGAGGGAGATCAAGAAGGTATGATCAAGTCGTTCAGAAAAAGCAAAAGAAGCTCGAATGAGTCGACGAAGCACTCGATTACAAGAGTAGGGTCAGGGCTTAGTTTGGACGGTTCTCGACGTGCGGAAGAAGCGTTGCAATCACCCAAGAAGGTGATCCGAGCGCTATATAGCTACCAGCCGCAGGGGCCTGGAGAGCTCAGGTTTGAGCGGGGGGACTTTTTCCATGTGTTGGGGGATACGGAGCAGGGAGACGAGAGCAGCGGGTGGTGCGAGGCCACTAATCCCATCACCCACACGCGCGGAATGGTGCCCATCAGCTACTTTGAGGTGTTTGGGCGGTCGCGGCCCATGGCCACGGACGAGGTGTCGCCGAAGCAGGGCAAGGTGTCGTCGCAGCGGAACTCGAACCAGACGCTCTACGCCGTGGTGATTTTCGAGTTCAAGGCGGAGCGAGAAGACGAGTTGGACGTTCTGCCGGGAGAGAACCTCATCATCTGCGCCCACCACGAGTACGAGTGGTTCATTGCGAAGCCCATCAACCGCTTGGGCGGGCCGGGGCTTGTGCCGGTGTCGTACGTGAAGATCATCGACTTGGGCAATCCGATGGCGTCGCTGGACCTCAATGAGGACACTAGCAGAGCCATAGACGAGTTCAAGATACCAACCGTGGAGGAATGGAAGAACCGCACCGCCAAGTACCAGGCGTCGACCATACCGTTGGGGTCGATATCGCAGCTGAACCTCGCGTCTGTCAACTCGCAGTACTTCCAGAAAGAGGGCCAGAACTCGACCGGCTCCAACCGCTCCTCGTTGAGTGCGTCAAACTTGTCGATCACAGACGTCGGCGTTGAGTCGTACCAGCTAGACCACGGCCGCTACCAGTATCTCATCGCGGCGAAACTAAGCAACGGCAAGGTACGTCATTTGTACAGATACTACCAGGATTTCTATGATCTTCAGGTCAAGCTATTAGAACTCTTCCCCTTCGAAGCAGGCAAAATCGAAAACTCCAAGCGTATCATCCCCTCGATCCCCGGCCCACTCATCAACGTCAATGACAGCATCTCCAAGTTGCGCAGAGAAAAGCTAGACTACTACTTGAAAAACTTGATGTCACTCCCAAGCCACATCTCGAAATGCGAGGAGGTTTTGAGACTCTTTGACGTTTTGAACAACGGCTTCGACCGCGAGTCCGACTACATCAAGAAGGAAAACAGGACCCTGAAGCCTATCAACCGCAGATCAAACTACCAGCAGGACAGACTCTCGCAGTACTCGGGCTTGCGAAACAGCAGCGGCGGCCAGTTACGAACGTCGCCCACGTCGTCTGACTCCGTGTTGAACCGCTCGTCCTCGTCGTCGACTAACCTCATGAACAACTACAAAGAAAACACGAGCTCGGGCGCCGGCGCCGGCACCAGCTCCACCTCCTACTCATCCCACTCAGATAGCACCAAAAAGGTCGCAAAGGTCAAGGTCAAGTTCTACTACGATGACGACATATTTGTCTTGTTGCTACCTCTCAGCTTGAAGCTCCACGATCTCAAAACAAAACTCTCCAAAAGATTGGACCTTGCTGACTCCCCCGACATTGCTGCTCCTAATAAGATACATATGTATCTCAAAAATGACTATGATGATATCAAGGAAGAAAGTAGTCTACCTAATGACGAGCTAGACGAGGAAGCGAAGTTGAAGTTGCAGCCTTTGGAAATCAACTCCGACGAAAAGTTCCAGTCAATATTATACGACAAGTGTAAGATAACCCTCATAGTCTAGTTTCCCGAACTGAACCTCGTCCCCTATCCTTTCCCTATCCTTCTTAGCATTTATATATTAACGTTGTATCTTTGATTTGCACCCTATAATACATGTGTTTATGTACAGTACCTTTTTTAAAAAGTATAATCAATAAATGATTTTTCCAACATCTCCTTGTTTAAGAAGAGGAAAGGATAGAGATAGGACCCGACTGGTGGTTTAAACCAAGATCAAATGGGAACTGAATCAAGCAATGAAACAGGAAATACGCTGGTGTTGGGTCGCTTCTTGCGATTCTTGGGTCAAAAGCTCAATGGAAGCAGGGACGAGAATGACGCAGTTCTTAGTGTGACAGAAACAAAGAGTAAAATACAGGCAGCACCCCGAAGTAGATTCAGCAATGCTAATAGAGTGAGGAAGAAAAAAGGTTCGGCAGGCCGACAGACTCACGCAGGCAGGTCTAATAGAAAAGGACCTGGACTCGGAGGCAGAAATGGGTTGTACGGAAGAAAACAAATGAATCCCAAGAATGGTACGCATTTAAGTTTTGAGGGCAGCCTGCCCAAAAATCGGGCCAAACTACAAAGAGTGTACACGGAGCCCAGGGGTGGCCACGTCCTGCCGGGTCTGAGACCCTTTGGGGAAGAAACGGCCAATCTGACGGGAGCAGGTGCCGGAGAACCAAGCACAAGCAGAGAATATGTTTCAAATTCTAAAAGCGACAGAAGCACGTATGAACTGCCTTTTGAGAAGGCGCTGATGGTGTTTCGTGCAATGAGAGTTGACCCGAATAGCTCGTCATCGTCATCGTCATCATCTCACAGCGATACCGAAAACAACAGATCCATAAGCAGGGGCAGCATTGCTTTCATGTTGAACAAAACAACATCGCCTATTAATTATTACAAGGAAGATGTACCAATGGAAGAACTCCAGCCGCCGCATGGAGCCCCCGAGACGCCTCCAGCATTAAAGAAGAGTCCTGCAAATCTAATGCAGTCACTCCATGCAGCAGATCTCTATAGCGACCTGCCTTCGTCAAGAAAGTCGAAGACTCCGGCATTGCGTGTCCCGAAGGGCATGACACTATCTAATTTAAACGGCTCAAACCAAAATACTCCTGAAAAGACTACACCATCCGGCGAAAACAAAGCATTTACCCCCTCGAAACGTCCTGGTTCTCGACTCATGTCAGAAATTTTGGCTGAAAAGTATCAGAACTCAGGCATGCACTTTGGAGGCGAGTATATTTCGCCACGATGCAAGCAGTGAGTCACAGAGTGTATCTTTCTTGTCGCTTTCTGCTCTTCGTTCGCTACAATCATCATTCGTTCTGTGTTTTAATTCTAAATTATGTATTAGGGACTTTAATTATTGCAACATTTAGTCAAGTGCTATACACACTTGTAGTTCGCTGAGTCACTCTGTAGCACCCCCGCTTCTGAAGGCATTAATTGACCGTTCAGCCAGGCAAACTTGTGGATCAATTAGTAATCTTGGAGGGTAAATGGCACCAAAAGTCACGTTCTGGTGCAAGGATGTTGCGATTCACACTACTAGCTGTATGTATTTCCAAACTGGCCCAGTTACTCATAAGGAGCCAATTTGGTAAAAGAAGCTTAAAGTCATACACTTGTCAGAGAAGATTTAACCTATTCAAAGAAATGATATCCCCAAAGTTTGCAAATACTCATTATTATCATTCAGTTCGTTCACTTGCAGCTGGAAATAGCCAGCAAGCACCTCATGTGGTGAACGTCTTTTTGGACTACAATTGCAAATTCAGTGCCAAAATTTTCCTAAAGCTTCAGCCCACAGTGATCCCCAAGCTACAGGAGAAACATCCCAATCGGTTTCAGTTTGTGTTCGTGAACGTTGTTCAGCCATGGCACCCCAATTCCACACTTCTCCATGAATTTTCATTAGTGATTGCGAAACTCCTCAATGAGTACAAGTCGAGCGAAATAGATACGAACAAGCTCTTCTGGGACGTGTCTCGAACTATCTTCGAGAACAAGGAGGATTTTTTCGACACTGCCACTGTTGACTTGGGCCGGAATGATATCTATAAAGCTGTGACCAAACTAGTGTTTTCGAACGTGAAGCTCCCCTTCCTGGAGCAGAAGGTGTTGGATGAGTTGTTGATCCCAAAGAAGGTTGGCAAGGAAAACCTGGAGAACTCCGGTAATGGTGCCACCCTTGACTTGAAGTACTTTACCAAGTACTTGAGGGGTGTAGGGGTGCATGTAACACCCACTGTTTCTATAGATGGAATTGTGAACGATTCTATCTCCAGTGGAGCAGATCCTGAGGACTTGATCAAGACTTTTGAGAAGCTGCTCTGACTCTCATGCGGCTGCCATATATGACGGTTGACTTATGTCTGCTTTGCTTGCGTTCAGCACAACTTTAGTGAGGGGCCCAGGACTTTAAGTAGCAATATATTTTACTATTCTAAGATCGTTTCCAGTAGACTTTTCCTGGAAGAGTGACAACTGCTATATTTTCCAGATCACCGGCCACTTTATACTTACCCTGGACTAACTCAAAGTGCCAAAGAGTCTTTTTCCTGCGATTTAACGCTTAAGAGATCCAATTTGGTCACCATAGTATATAGTGTTTCTTATTTCAAATAAGATTTGTAAATATGGCAACTTGTCCGAGCGGTTAAGGAGAAAGACTTGAAATCTTTTGGGCTTTGCCCGCGCAGGTTCGAGTCCTGCAGTTGTCGTTTTGATTTTTTTTCGCATCCTCTGAGAACTGATATGAGTTATTGAGTGATATTGTCTGATGTCCTGATAAGACTATTCCCTATATCTTGTCGAAAGAACAAGGAATAAACTCGTAGCGCTTTACTTAAAACACACATAGGCAGATCTGCCTGTATCTTAAGTTTTTTACAAAGCTATTCTTATACTTTTAAGCTACTATAATTAAATTACAATTATAGTAATTAGACATTAAATTTCTATTAAATGCTATGCTAAACTAGACCACTCAAGGTAAGTTTTTCCAAGAAAGGAGATAAATCATCTCTCCTGATTTCTATGACCGAACTATCAAAACTATCAATTCTAACTTTTGCGCCAGAAATTTTAGCTATCTGCTGAAATGCAACACTAAATATGTTTAGTCTCGTCACAGTTGAATTTTCGTTTTGCTGTAAAATTTTAGCCTTGGTTGAATTGTCAATACCTCTGGGGTACTTTGGTGCAAGTCCTATGACAAGGTATGTGTCACTCTGGACATCAAGACTCGCAACCACTAAGGGCTTGAGGGATTGTGTGCCAGAGTAGTTTAGAAACTCTATTTCGGTTATGTTTTCCAAGAGCCAGGTGCCTAGTTTGTTAAGGATAAGAGGACTGCTAAACACTTTCAAGTCGGGTATTGTTCCGTCGTTCAACACACATAGTCTATAAAGGTGCAAGTTCTTGATCAACTTCCGCTCCAAAAGAGACATCCCCGTACGGAATATTATTTTTTGCAATATTTTGGCGTGCTCTAAACCCTGTAATAAGAGATCGAACCCTTTTGGTTTCCTCAACACAGGTGTGACTCCAGATTGGTTTATTTTCCTCCCCGCGTTAACTGTATTGTTCAAGGCATCCCAAGAAGACCAAAAGTTATTAACCCAGACTTTTTCCCTTTGCTCTATTCTTCTATTTATCGAATCCTCGTTGTCTGAGTCATTTTCTGTTGATTCTTCTCGGTAGAACCCGTAGTCACCAGTCAAAGCTTGTCTATCACACTCGAGTAATGCTGATAATGACTCCACGCATTCAATGCCTGAAAGCTGCCCAGTATAACCAAAAGTTCGTATGAAACCTTCTCTAACAATGCTTTCTAAGCCATATAGAGGCAAATACTTATTGAAAATCACAGGAAGCTGCTTTTTGACGGTGATATCCATATAGAGCCATTTCTGTTGTGCAATAGCTAAAGACACTCCCATTTTTGCAAACATCTTATGCAATTTCTTTCTCCCAGACTCAGTCCACAAGTTCAACTTGGAATTGACGTGACTCGAATAAAAAAAGGAATCGTAAAGCGTCCAGTGTCGTAAGAGAAAGAGATGGTAGTCCATATCAATGCTCAAAGTCGAGGTGTCTGCTGTCTTTTCGTAGTTCATGTTAGAAGGACTCAACCTATGTACCTCTTCTTTGAACAATGGCTGGATTTTGTCGTACACTTCTGGATAGTGGTCGTCTAGAGACGAAGTTCCAATTATTGCTAGCCATAAGTTATCTATGTTAGTTTCACCAATTGAGGACAATAATGCATAAATTATGGCGGTTGTAGAAGTCACGATGGTAGTTCCTTGGTTGTAGTAGCTCTCGATGATATCCTCGCATTCAGACATTTCTTTTCGGCGTTGTCTTCTGATTTTCTTTGTGAGTATTCTCTGTCGCCTCTCTTTTTCTTCCACGGTTTCTGCGTCATCTTGCGGGCTGATTTCCAAGTCCTCTATGTCCCATTGTTGCTCTTCCTCCTCGTTATCTTGGTCTTCTTCCTCTTCTTCTTCCTCGTCTTCATCTGTCTCGTCCTCTGCATCCGTCAGCAGGTCAATACTAACTAGTTTCTGATACGCGTCCCGCTCTTTCGTCAAGTTGGCGTCCACGTACCCGTCGTCAAAACAGACAAACACAGAAGACCCAAACAAGTTGTCCAAGTTCCAGGGCCGATGCCCATCAATAATGTACACATGGCGCCAAACCTGCTTGCCGTCCTGCTGTCCCAGAGCCCCAAGCTTGATGTTGCTGTATAGCGTGCTGTCTTCTGTCACATACTCGTCCTCTTCTAGCTCGAAGAAACTCTCCATGTCTAGCATGGCTCCGCATCCAATCATAATAACGTTGGTAACCTCCGAGTCCAATGTGCCGTAGTGCTTCTTCAAGTCAGAATACCCAACGACAGGCACAAGCTGGTACTGAATCAACTCCTTCTTCAATACAATGCTCAATATCTTAGCTGAACATAATGCATCAATGTTAAGACAAGAAACAAATAATATCAATTTACATGTTGAATGCGACAAAGATGTCCGTTTGATTTCATTAAAGGCCCTCGAATACTCCGTTGGTAACACGTACATCCTTATGCCCCGCTGTATTCTATCAACTGACCTTATCTTGCTGTACTATCTTTCAACTTTAACTTTTCAAACTTTATATACGCGTTGATGCCTCGCGCACAGTATGAAATACTAAAAGATCTGGACGTGTAGAAAGTCGATAAAAAGATCAACTACGAAAAGTTTACTACTTTCAAGAATATAAGAAAGATTGGTTTATTAGAATACAAAGTGATGGCATTAAATGTAATGTACGCTTGACCAGAAACTGGAGGGTCAAAAATTGAGCGCACAAATCAGAGATGAAATTGAATTTTTTTCAGTATGTAGCAACTCACACATAAAGGATATGAAAAGGGCTTGGAACTGTGATTGAGGCAGATCTGTCAGTGTCTTCATTACTGCAAAAGTCCCGGAAGAAAATAGAAGGAAAAAAAATTAAAGCAAACGTCGTTACTGCTGTGTCGTCATCGTTACAAATATCATTATCATTAGTACGCCGTTCCAAACCACCATGTCCAAACCCTTATTACACCGGCCAAATGCAGAGAGGCGTAGTTGTCGAGATGCCTGTTCTTTGTGTGTTGGCAGCTCATACGTATGAGTAGCTGCCAAAACTTCTCCTGCCCAAAGTATTGACCTCCCACTTCAAGATACCTGAATTCTGGCCCGCGATGAACAACTTATTGTTTAGCCAGTTGATGCCGACCAACTCGATTTCGCCGTTCATATTATTCGATGTCAGATAGAGGTCCGAGTAGTAGTAGTCATACGATGATGTTGAGCCCCGTGAGTGCATAATGGAGCCTCTGGAGGCCCTTGAGTTTATGCTGTTGGACGACGACACAGAGCTGCGCCGACGGGAGTCGTTGTAGTCATCCATATACAGCATAGTAGACGAACGTCTGTTGTAGGAGCCGGGTCCGACATCCAGGTTGCATACATTGTCGTCGTTGTTCCATTGAGGATAATTGAACTCCGGGAGGGGCAAATAGTCTGCATCGTCTTCCACAGCGCACGAAGGAGGCTGATAGACGTAATTTTTGAACAACTTGGGGTTTACATTAGTCAAATAGTCATAATCGTAGACCAACGGAGCAGTAAACAGCGTGCTAGGGTTCTGAAGCCCGCTTTCCTCCGACTGGCACTTCTTAGACGACAGAGCAGAGTCACCATAAATATCAGTAACATAGTGTGTCGTCTCATCATAGTCATCACCCTCCATGATATTTGACAAAGAAATCGCTCTATTGTGAGGTTTCATGTACTCGCCAAACTGATCAAGGGAGTGGGGAAAAACAATCACCTGGTGGTTCTTGCAGCTGGCTTCATTGAGGTTCCTCAAGTCGAAAAGATGCACTCGTCCTGCGTGCTCCAGAATAGCAAGCAAATCGTTTATCGAGGAGTCGGCAAACTTGCAGCATCTGAACGATCCTGCCTGGTGTCCTGGTCGCGTTGACTTGATCTCGACCAAGGGCCTGTCGTAGTTGCGTACATCGTGGACGCAGCATGTCCCGTCCTGGAACACAGTAGACAAGATTGTTCCGTTGGGGTGAAAAGAGATGCCAAAACCTGAATCATGCGTTGTCTTAATAGAACCAACCTTCTCGCCAAGCAGCGTATCTACCAAGTGTATCGAGCCAGTGTCTCCTGTGACCGTGAGAAGCTTATCGCTGGTCGGACTGCGGCACACGTTGTTCAACGACGTGTTGGGCTCGCACATCATCTGCTTGTTCAACGAAATCCGGTCTCCGTTCCCCACGAAAACCTCATACAAGTAGAAGTCGTTGTTGCACACATATGACTTAAACTGCCCGTTGCCGTGCGCATACACCGACACCGCGTTGTTGATGGCGTCTCCTAGCTGCACCGTCTTTCTCTGTCCCGTTTCCATGCTGTAGAAGCCATATAGCCCGTTTTTCGCACTGTATCCCTTACCGCTCCTATCGCTGCTCCCCAAGCTCTCGAGCCCCATGGAAAGCGCCTTGGAAGACGACGAAATCACTCCGCCGTACACCATGGCCCGCCCCAGACCCACACTCAAGCACTTCGGCGTAAAATCGGCCTTCTCAACCTCCCGCGACTTAATCTCTCCGCTCTTCTCTTTACTGATCTCCCTCACAATATCGTTCTTGGTATAGTACAACTTCCCTAGACCCTGGTCCGCCTCCAACAAGTCTCGAATCTGCCAGTGGCTGTACGTTGGTCGAACTTCCCCTATGTACTGTGGATTGGGCTTTAAAAAATTATGTCCATGATAATAGTTTTGGAAACATTTATAATATTTGCTACTATCATTCCCTTGTTTAGTCTCCACCTTTGCCTTTTTTTTATTATTATTATCAAATCCGACCTTTTCTGTTAGTTCTATTGTCATGACTTGCTACCTTATATTACTTCAACAGCCCTTGATCTTCCTCTTAAGCTGTTGTATATATCTTAACTGATTAAATTTTATTACTATCAGTTCAAGGTTTAAATCACAGAAGAGTGGGTCATTTTCGGTTATGAGCTCTCGTTTTTGTGACATGAAAAATTAATGCGAAATCGTCTTCTGCTCAGAGATAAGTCAGAAGATATGAGCCTGGAGGGGGGCTAGAGAGCAGCAGGAGCGCTGAGTGAAGGGCCGTTGTGTTGTTGTTGGGGCTAGTAGTGTCTTTATAGTTTTTGTGGGGCGAAAAGGGCATGTCTGCAGAGCACAGAGAGCGCAATGTGCTTCAGCAATTGACTACATCAATATCTGGGGTAGACAGAATACGGCTTGGATTTGCGATGTTGTGTATTGAAAAGGCAGGATTGCGGCGAGAGAGTACGCGCAGGTAGCGATAGCGGTGTATGGGCCGTGTGGGAGGGGCTGAGGAGGGTCCGGTGTAGTCCGGAGCCGTTTCCATCACATATGTTGATACCCGTGCTGCTGCTGCCAGGCCCGTCGGGCCTGGCAGCAGACCGTGGATCCTGCTGTACTATATACATGTGTGTTTTCGGGGCAATTGCGGCAGTTTCTTGGATTGCTGGGAGAGGAATACCACAAGGGTCGTTGAGGTTTATTTGCTCTCTGGAGCAAAAAGAGCTCACAAAAGACCCTTCCAGGCCCTGATTACCCACCCACAGTCGCGAATTGCATCGTCCTTGGCGTCAACCTTCCAGTTGGAGTGTGGGTCGTCGTACTTTGACGAGATCTCGCCCGCAGGCTTCAGAATGCAGATGTAGTTTCCGTCTGGAAGCACGCAGCGGAGCTGGGACGAAGGAAACTCGCACGGGCACTGGTCTGGCAGGTCAACACATGCTTGTGTGTCAGAACACAAGTACTTGGAGCAGCCTGAAAGCCTCGACCTCTCGTCGTCCCCGTTGCCGTTGTCCTGCTGCTGTCCATGGCCCGCATGAAATTGCTGCTGAATAAAGTCAAATAAGTTGGCTGATACGCTGGTCGCGAGCGCCAATATCCAAACGGTACGCATGTCTGTATGGTATGCTGTTAGTTCCCTTTGCTGTGTGGATCTAATGATGGGTTTGATTTTAACACCGTGTAAAGGACGACGATCTGATGCCTCTATGTGCGGGTAACCCTGCTTTCATGTCTCTTAAGTATGGACCACATCTCTCCTGCTGTCTTTTCGCCTGGTCCGCTATAGCTGGTCGAAGTATCTTAGTCATACCACAGCTTCTTGTAACTGGTTAATATTGTAGTTGCTTAAAGGCACTTTTGCTGGCCTGACTTAAAAAAATTTGGCGATTTATGACCAGGGACTATGTATTTACCCATTTCGCAGCCATAGCAGAGTTCCAGCATTGTATATTGGCCATACTAGTGAAGCACTCAGGGAGCTAAGTTTAAAATCAGGTATGCAAAAGCTTAGAACTGAGTGTTTTCTACGATACGGAGGTACAAAACAGAGAACATGACATTATTAGGAGCAGCTCAGAGAGCCAAAATATATAGAAAATTACATACTTAACAAATTTATGCAATATCGAGACATGTAGCTTATTCTTTTTCACATTATAGTACGGTGTTTTGACAACATTCAGCATTGCATAGCAAAGGGACCAAGCCATTGACGTCGCCATTAGTGTGATCTCCTATTTTCGGCAAAGTTTTGTAGCCTTGGCTAGAAAGACCGTCTAAATAAATAGCTGCGCAGAGAAGTATTCGACGGCTGCGATCTTCTCTGGAGCACTTAGAGTCTTGAAATCTCTCACAATACAATCTAGAGGGGGAAGTCTGTAAGGTCAGGGTTAGTACATCTGGAAGATGAGGGATGGATACACTTGGAGCGCTTTGACGCCTCCAGCTTTGTTAGGGAGGGAAGGACTCACTTTGGCTCTGGGTGCGCAGGTTGCTGCGTAGAAAGATTAAGCACCATCAAAAGAATGACAATAGTCATGATAAGTATAATAGTGTGGAGTAGATCCAAAATCGACTGACTTCTTTCTGGGCTTCTATTGACATCATCGTTCTTTTCGAAACATATAGGGATCTCCTTGATGTTGATGTTCGTCTTGAATGTTTTCTCATCGTACTCAGAATTGTCGCTAATCATGGAAGAATCAGCGCTTCTGTTGTAATAACTTAAAGCCATTCTATAGAGAGTGTGACTTTGATGATGGAAGAGTGCTTTCAAAGGGGTTCTTAAGCAAATAGCTTTGTACCTATGTTCCTGATTTATGTATGTGGACCACATTTTGGATTTGTGGTTCCAGTAAAGTATGGTGGGGGAACCCATTTTATTGACACTATAGCTTGGGTTACTTACTTCATACACAACAGACGTAAGTTTGGTGAGATGCTGAAGTCCTTACATTAACCTAGCCTAACTTATTATGTACATAATCACGAGGTATTAATTATTAGCAGTATTAGAGCGAGAGAAGGCCAACTTAACTATAGCAAAAAGCCACTCTATATAATAGTAGCTTATCATATGGCCCAGCGTATCTATCATACCTCCTCTCTGTAATTGACATGCAATTTTCTATAATGTTTTGGTAAATATGATGAAATGCTTTAAAATGTGAAGATCAAACCCGACGTCAATAATTGTAAGAGCATAGTTGCACTCTATTCGTTTTTTATGGCCACGAACAGATCCTCTACTTCATACTGTACCTCAATGAGGGCTCGCAGCTCCGACCGAACACCTAGGAACCATATGAGTCCATTAAGAACGCCAGTGATTCCAATGACAGTACTAGCAAACAAAAGTAGCACTGCAGCAAAACCTCTTCTGTTTGCAGCGAAAGTGATGCCAACATGTATTGCCACAACTATGATGATGGAAATCAAAAAGTGGAGCTTTCTCCAGTTCGCTTGGTACGGTATCGTGTGGCGACGGTAATGTTCAATCTCTGCCAAGAGCTCCTTGAGGACGGCTAATTTGTCCGCAGTACCGACAGAGTGGTCATGGTTGTAGCCCCTCTCGTGAGCTACATTGAATTCGACACTATAAGCAAAATGGTCAGAATATGAACAGTTCAATGGAGGAGGAAGCCGCTCAGTAAAGACAACTCCGGCCGCGAATGGATGCACCGTGGAGGGGTCAATGAACGCATAGTCTAGCCTACAAGCCTCAGATCTCATTCTATTAGCCCGCCAGGTGTTCAACTGGGAATCACAGGTCACACCCCCGAGCAAGATCTGGTCTTTCGGGTCCATGGTGGCCAAATCCTCCTTGTACGAGATGCGCTTTTCTGAGTCGGTCTGGCACATGGTCCACGAGTCTATGAGGCCCGCTGTGACAGTGAATAGCTTGTAGGGAAGCGAGCCAGGCCGCGAATTCAAATCTCCAACCTGAATGACGCCATACCCAGCCTTTTGTAACGTAGAAATGATCTTGGTAAAGTCCCACGCTTGGCACGCACGATGGCACGAGTAGCTGCTGTCCCCAGTAAAGCCGTAGGGGGCATGCATATGCGAATTAAGCAACGCTATTGGCGTGGCCCCAGGAAAGTGTGGCCGGAGAAGAGTAACAGCAATGCTCTTTCCTACATACCAATCGCCCCTGAAGAAGGCCGACGGCCTGCCGTTTACCGGAAAACGATAGAGAAACGTCGACTCGATCGGAATCTTCGACAAAACCACAAGACCGGGCCCTGTTATGATCCCAGACATAAACTTTCTCATGTAGGGGAAACTTGCCTGGCACCTTTTCCTGATGTATTCCCAGTCCTCCTCGCACCAGATCTCCTGGAGCGCCACAATGTCATACTCGTCATCTTTGCTATGTGTCCCCGATAGTCTATCGGCAATTGCCTCTAGCCTTTGCTTCCGGAATTTTGATAAATACTTTAGTCCCCATGTATTGAATGTTAATAATTTCAAGCTGTGAGAGTTAGAGCTACCCTTATCTTCCTCAACAACCAGCATACCGCTACTTCACCCTTAATAGATGTCCTAATGAATATATTCCAGCGATATAAACCGTCTAATTATGTGTAACGATGAAAATTTTGTTATTGGTAATTAAGACTTTATAAGCTTAAATAAATTTGAGAAGAATTACTTATATAAACAAATATAAAAACAAGGTTAGAGCATTCTAAAAAAACAACGATATTAAGATTACCAAATAAAAGAAGGTTCGACACTAAAGATATAGATGGATAGGTAGTTGAGGATAAGAAGAGAAAGAAAAGAATGAATATATCGGCGATAGAAGAGTTTGACGAGCTTCAAGGTCAAATGAATGACTTTTCAGGGCAGTTTGAAATTGCATTGACACAGAAAAGGTCTAGTATAATCAACGATAAACAGCTGCATTACGTGAAAGTAAACGAGCTCAAGAACCAGGAAACACAATTGCAGTCTGAGATAGACGGATTGCGACAGAAGGAGGAGAAAATCAAGAATACGATAAAAAGGACGATGGAAGACTTGCAGTTGCAGAAACTAAAGGTGGAGGAGCTCACGTCGAAACAAAACCACTTGATAGAGGAGAAGACAAGGATTCTGGCGGAGCTAGAGGACTTGCACAAGAACATCCAGGACACGAACGTACGGCTCACATTGTCACAGAACAACCTCGCGGACCAGGTGAGACGGGACTACCCCGAGTTGCACAAGTACGAGCGATACTTGGGGTTGAAGATCGACGTGGTTGGCCAGGACAGCATGCGGTTTGTTTTCAACAACGTGGACCCGGCCGACTTGGACAAGGAGGTCTGGTGCGAGCTTCTTGTAGGCGGAGAGCTTTTCAAGCTCGGAAACACAAGCCCTCCCTTGGCCCCTGACGTCATCCACAGAGTGGAAAGTGAGTTCAACGAGCACAAGGAGTTTGTGAAGTTTTTGAAGACCATCAGAACCTTGCTCATAGATGCATTGCAGTAATCTGCTGTTGTCCACCTCTCCTGCTTTATGTCCCCCCAAACCCTAATGCCCTAATTTAGTGAAAGTAGCGCGCTATACGCCTTATGTATTACGTTATATGACAAAATTTATATATTCTAGTAAACTTCTCCTCGATGCCTGGGATCGTACTACACTTGTATGGTTCATACCAGCTACAGATTACCAGATATTAGCTAATAATCACAAAAGGAAATAGATCGGTTTCGTGGTCTAGTTGGTTATGGCATCTGCTTAACACGCAGAACGTCCCCAGTTCGATCCTGGGCGAAATCATCTTTTTTTTTTTTCACCACCATATAACATCAGTTCCTGATGTTAGTCCTACAGGGGAACGTGATACAATGTTGTCTTTCAAATAGTTGGTGCTATATTAAGTACAGAACAGACGAAATAACATATCAGCGCATATTTGACATTAATATTTTTAGATATAGTTAAGCAGAGCCTTGCTCATGGATACCGAATACGAGGTTTTGCAGTAGAACTAAATAGGGGCCGGGTGAAGCAGGCCACCGAGACCCCAAAGTATGGCTTCTAATGGCACGCCATGGACCTCAGACTGCTGTTCTCCGTGGAGGGCCACAAATAGTGTCCTATGATAGCCCCGAGAACCACGGCAAGCATGTACCACCCATTGTAGGTCATGAATACCAACATGAGGAGAAACGAATACCCTACTTGAAACCCATAGAGCACAGCGTCTTTGAGAATGTAGTCCCTCTCAACATTGCGGGCAATTGTCTCTGTAAGGGGCGTAGCTTGTGCAGAAACTCTCTTCCACTTCGAGATGGTTCCCTTGAAGAACTCATACAAGGCCGTAATGGCTACTATAGCCATGAAAGAAAGCAAGAAATCAAATCTTGTTCTTACGTGCCACCATCTGAATACTATACACGTATCTTTCCAATCCCAGGTAAAAATCATCTAGGTCTTAGTTAGTATGGCGATGCCTTCATTGTATGCGTCGCTGAAAATAAGTCTCACGTACATTCATTTTGCACATTCCTGGCATCTTAGAATGCCCTCCTGACTGTCCTCCAGAGTGATCCATGTTACTATGAAGATGAGAATCCATAGTATTTTTTTTTCCTTCAAAATACTCCTTGAGCTTTTTACTTTACGTTTTGGGATCAGATAAAGGGAGCGACTCGTGGAAATTCACAAAAGGCAGAATAAAGACAATTCCGATAAAAGGATAGCAGTGAAAATGAAGTTGATGACAAGCGGTGAGAGGCAAGCACACATAGATGCCCTAACGAAGGATGGTTTAAGAGGGTTATTCTATGGTGCATTATTTTCAACGGGGCTTTTTGGTTACATGAAGCTCAGACATCCAGCAAAATTTGCATCATTTAACACTAGTATCAAGACATGTCTCTTGATCATGCCAACCATCACATTTTGCGCTTTTTGGGCAGACCAGGGATCTGTGGAGTTTGATCGAAAGATGCACGTTCTAGGAGGCAAGGAGCGTATGATCGAGGAGATCAAGAACTGGGAGAACAAGTCGGTATTGGAAAAGACTAAGGATACATTGAAAGACAACAAGGACCCAATTCTCTTCACTTCGTGGGCATCCATAATGTATGCTGTATGGTACCGCAGTGGAGGTGCTAGATTGTCGCTTAATCCTGTGGCATCGAGAACAAACATCTTATATGCCTCTGCTACCGGTGTTTTCGGAGCATTGTATGCGCTTTTCTCTTCGCTTGATAGTTCTGGGGAGAAATAAGGACCCCGCTTAATGTATACCAGATACGAGTGCGGCGGAAGGGCCATCTACATATATGAGAGAAACAAGCTGTGTTAATGACTCCTTGTACATAGTGAAATATATGCATCTGCTTGATGTGAATCAATTACATAAAGACGCTCCCTTATTTCCCAACATACAAGCGCCTGCGCTATCGTTAGAACCAATATGGCGAGATTTGGATCAGATAGATCTGCTTTCTGCTTATATGTCCATGATAAGCTATTGTAGGCACTTTGGTTCACTCATAACATGCGCATGGCCCGAACAAAGTCTGAATACTGCTACTAAACAGAGAAAAGAAAACCCTGAAATCAGCTACACAGAACCAGTTCCCAGGGCTCTGTATGGCGCCCAGCATGTCTCAACTATGACTCTGTAGCTTGCCTGTAGATGTCACTTCTGGTACGCAATGGTCAAGTGAACCAATGAGCCGTATCACGTGATCCATGATTTTGATGGCTCTTTTCATCAAGCTTTTTATGTCCTGGTCTCTGATTATACAATAGTTTGACTAGTTGGGGCACGGAAAAGTTTGAGTTACTAGAGGCTCGTTTTCTGAAATAAGTTACTAAGAAGTAGTAGGATGGCACCAAAAGCAAAGAAGCAGAAGGAAGTTGTTCAAGATGAGCGTTTCCAAGCTGTTGTCTTGACTGATTCTTTTGAGACTAGATTCATGCCTTTGACTTCTGAAAAGCCCAGATGTCTTTTACCATTGGCAAATGTACCATTGATAGAGTATACTTTAGAGTTTCTCGCTAATGCAGATGTGAACGAGGTGTATTTAATATGCTCGTCCCATGGGGAGAAGGTTCAGCAGTATATTGAGAAGTCAAAATGGGCAGCTAACACTTCGCCATTTAAGGTGCACACCATTTTATCTTTGGAGTCGAGATCCGTAGGAGATGCAATGAGAGACTTGGACAACCGGGGCTTGATTACAGGTGACTTTCTTTTGATTTCGGGAGATGTGGTAACAAACATAGATTTCAACAAGGTGAAAAAGTTTCACAAGGCCAAGAAGCAGGAGGACAAGGACCACATAGTGACAATGGTGCTTTCGCAGGCAAGTCCTATTCATAGGACCAGATCTCACATAGACCCCTCTGCATTTATTTTGGATCGCAAAACCGAGAGATGCATATATTACCAGCAAATACCTCCTGTTGACGGTGAGAAGAGTAGTATTAACATAGATCCTGAACTTTTGGAAGATGTCGAGGACGAAATGGTGGTTCGAAATGACTTGATTGACTGCCATGTCGATATATGCTCTCCCCATGTACCTCAGATATTTCAAGAGAATTTTGATTATCAGTTACTCCGTAATGATTTTGTTAAAGGAGTTTTAACATCAGACTTGCTCAAAAAAACGATATACGCTTACATATCGGACAGTTCAGAATATGCTGCCCGTGTTGAAAGCTGGACCACATATGATGCTATATCTCAAGATATATTGGCAAGGTGGTGCTATCCATTAGTTCCTGATCTGAATTTCCTCGAAGGTAATTCTTATGGATACGAGTTTAATAATATTTACAAAGAAGAAAAGGTGATTTTAGCCCAGTCTTCGAAGATCGAGAGTTCAACTGCAATTGGTAGTAACTCTCTTGTAGGGGAGGGATCGGTTATTACAAAGTCAGTCATTGGTCGAAATTGCACGATCGGTAAGAATGTCAAGATATACAACTCCTACGTATGGGATAACGCAGTCATTGAGGACAACTGTGACCTTAATCATAGCATTGTTGCTGAAAATGCAAAGATAAGTGCTGACTCAACTCTTCAGTCTGGTGTGGTTGTTGGTTATAGAGTTGTTGTAGGAAAGGACAAGGTTATTCCTGCCTTTACAAGAATCGTTGAAACCCCTATAGTGAAACCCAAAGATTTTGGGGGAGAGTCGCCATTGGAAAGTGATCTTGAAGAAGATGACGACGCAGAAGGAGATTCGATTGCAAATGAGACCAAAGATAGAGACACCATGCATACTCCGCTGGTTAATGTTAAGGATACTTCATTGATTGGCGATGATGGTGTAGGTGTTGTCTACTTCTCGGGTGATGAGTATGGCGAGGAAAGCGACTCGGAAGCTGAAATTCCGGAGCCATCCTCTGGTATTCTTTATCAGATAAAGTCGCTTAATATCTCAGATGATTCCATAGCGTCATTGTCAACATCGAGATCAAAGAAGAAGCAGCGCTCGAAGCGTAGATTTTCGTCTACGTCTGTGGTATCAACTGAGTATGAAGGAGGTGCCCTCTCTGAGGATGAGGATGACTTTCAAAAGGAGGCAGTTGCGACCTTGGACCGGGCGATTGAGAATAATCATGATTTGGATACCGCTCTTTTGGAGTTGAATACTCTTCGTATGTCGATAAATGTCAGCTACCACGAGGTCAGAAAGGCGACATCTTACGCACTCGTGTCTCGGATCAGCCATTTCATAGCCACGGACACTCTAGATGTCAAAAATGCCTTCGAGAAAGTGTTCCCGAAATGGTGCCTTCTTTTCAAGAGACAGGTTTTCGACGACGAAGACCATGTGGACTTGCTCCAGATTCTCCAGTCCGAGTGTGCTGCTTTGGACAAGCCTTACGCAGGCAAGGTATTTTTCATGATAGTGAACACCTTGTACAACCAGGACATTGTCGAGGAGGAAAACATATACACCTGGTGGGACTCTGAAGAGTCTGCTGCGACCGAAAATCTACTCAAAGTAAGAGAATTGACTGCGAAACTCGTAGAGTGGTTGAGAGACGCAGAGGAAGAGTCAGACGACGACGACGACGAGTAGTCGCTATGGTCCATCAACGGCGCATGCGCGTGGGCCTTGGCGGTAGTTTTCTTCCGCATCATATGTCTCTCGCTTAAAATCTCGTATAAAGGAAGAGCAGCTTCAAGAAATGCAAATTACGCTCAATTTCGCTAGTTTTTTTTGCTTCATTACTATACATACCTATTAATAGACCACCAGGGAAACTATAGCTCACTGTAGATTCCATTGGATCTCTATCCTTCCTTTTTACGTGGGTCGTAATTCTCGTTCAACGTAGGTACTATATGAAACCTGTATATAATCTCAACGTCGTCTGAGAGTGGTATCATAAGATGAAAAGTCATCAGACACCAAAAAGAAGGTTATAAAGAGGACGATTTCCGAACGTTGAAAGGGTTAGTGACGACTTCAGCAGGAACAGAAAAGAAATTAAAAGGTGGTCTTTGAGAGAAGATCTCAACTTTTTCTTTAAAACTAGACACAATATTACTATTTTACCGTATATATATTTCCTAGGTATACGATATACGATCTAAAGTGGAATACGGTGAAATATAAATTTCTTTCTTACGAAGAATAGTAATAAAAGACAGACCTATAGCGTTAAACAAGGAGAAAATCACAGATTACAAATCATGAGCAGGGCAGACGAAAGGTTCGACGTGATTGTGATCGGTGCTGGTGTAGTGGGACCATGCATTGCGACAGCATTTGCCAGACAGGGAAGGAAAGTGTTGATTATCGAGAGAGATTGGAGCCGACCGGAGAGGATTGTGGGCGAGTTGCTTCAGCCGGCGGGAGTCAAGGCGCTACAGGAGCTCGGAATGGTGCAAGCTATCAACGGTATCGATGCCCAGGAGGTGGTAGGGTACTATATAAAGTATGGAGATGAGGAAGTTTTGCTTGACTATCCAAGTAAACAGGAGACGACCAAGACGAATCCCTTGAGGCCAGTGAAAGATTGCGTGTATGACGGGAACGACAGAATCGCGGAGGATGAGACGTTGAGTCCGGCTGAGTGGGAGGCTGGCGAGAATGTCAGAGGGGTGGGGTTCAGCAACGGTGACTTTTTGATGAACTTACGGCGCATAGTGAAAAATGAACCCAATGTAACGTGTGTAGAGGGAAATGCTACGAAGCTACTCTACAACGAGGAGCACAGCGACACTGTTGTTGGTGTAGTGGCCAAGGTGGGCGAGGAGCACGTTGAGTATCGTGCTGATTTGACTGTGGGGTGCGATGGAATCTATTCTAAGTTTCGGCGAACACTTTTCGAGGACAAGACCCCCAGCGTGGGATCATACTTTATTGGACTCAACTTGAAGCACGCGACTCTTCCACATCCACATCGTGGGCATGTGGTGCTCGGCAAACACCCACCCATCTTGATATACCAGACCACGAAGAACGACACGCGTATTCTCTGTGCCTATAGGTCGACAAAACCTCCATCGGTGGCTAACAATGAGGTCTTTCTGTTCCTCGAGAAGGAGGTGTTGCCTGCATTACCAGAGGTGACACGGCCATCCTTCAAGGAGGCTGTCGCTTCCCGCAAGTTCAAAGCAATGCCAAACCAGTACCTACCAGCAGTCCCCCAGGGGCTGAAGGTGCGCGGCTTTATACTTGTGGGAGACTCTCTCAATATGCGCCATCCCTTGACTGGAGGCGGAATGACCGTAGGACTCAATGACGCAGTCATCTTGGCCCGTCTTCTCCACCCAATGCATGTTGCACACCTTTCGGACCACACTGCCGTCCGCCAGAAGCTCCAGGCGTTCCACAGCAAGCGCAAGAACCTCGATGCCGTCATAAATACTCTTTCAATTGCCCTATACACCTTATTTGCGGCCGACTCTCGTTCGTTGACCATTCTCCAGCGAGGGTGCATGGACTACTTTCTTCGCGGCGGAGACTGTGTAACGGGTCCCATGGGGCTCCTTTCAGGCATGTTCCCGTTCCCCATGCTCCTCTTCAACCACTTCTTTTCCGTCGTTTTCTATGCGATTTATGTCAACTTTGTTAGCCACGGCCTCCTTCTCGCTCCCATCGCTTTGTACGAAGCATTCGCAACAATCTTCACCTCGATAGTCATATTCACTCCTTATCTCTGGGCAGAGTTGATACGCTGAACTTAGCTGCTCCTTTGTAGGGCTTATAATTGTGTAAATGGTGTATCATATATAATTTAGAGGACTGTCTTAGGCGATCATATCGCTTTTACTATTAACTACCTAGTTTCATGGGCTTTCTATACTACAAGATGCCGAAATGAAGTACTTACCAGGAAAGAATACGCCAACAAAAAAACTATACTATGATATTGCCGTCCTCTGTACTCACGAGCTATCTTCAACTTCGCTATATATCCCTCTTCAGCTGTCCAGAGAAAGTCTTAAAAACTGCCAGCACTTACTGAAGGAAGCAGTGCCATTTTTCAGATACGCGACTATGTGCAAGTTGGGACATAAATATTCAAAAAGTTGATTATAACATTGTTTGAATTGAAAGAAGGCTTCAAGACAGATATTTGACCAGTGATTGCTTGGAAGAGACAGCAAAAGACCAAGGCAAGGACAAGTTGATCAAAAGTCAGGAGGATATTTATTAGTGTCTTCATTTTCGAAAGGAGAAAAAATTAACATGCTAAGTTCCAGTGAGCGCAGACCGCTTCTTAACGGGAGCCAAAGTCGTCATTGGTTGGAGAAAGCCAAGAGTAACACGTTGCGAGTGACGATGGCGACACTCAAGTCGTCACCCGTGAACTACTTGCTTGTGTTTGTACCGTTAGGGGTTGTTGCTGGATGGCGATCGTGGAATGCTGGAGCAGTCTTCTGGTTCAACTTCTTTGCGATTGTTCCATTGGCGTCCATTTTGGCATTTGCTACGGAGGAATTGGCGGATCACGTTGGCGAGACCATTGGAGGGTTATTGAATGCGACGTTTGGTAATGCTGTAGAGCTTATTGTGTCTATAATAGCGTTGAAGAAGGACCAGGTACGCATCGTGCAAGCAAGTATGTTGGGGTCTATTCTCTCGAATTTGCTTCTTGTTTTGGGATGTTGCTTCATCGCCGGCGGAGTGACCCGTGTACAGCAGACGTTCAACCAGACTGTTGCCCAGACGATGTCGTCTTTGATGGTGCTCGCTACGAGCAGTTTGTTGATACCTGCTGCGTTCCATGCGACGCTTCCTGTCCCCAAGAAGAAGCACGGTTTTCCTGAGCCAGACCTGCCCTACGATGTGCTTATCTTGTCGCTTTCCAGAGGAACTTCGGTTATACTATTGGTGGTGTACATTTTGTACTTAGTGTTCCAGTTGAAGACTCACAAGGCGCTTTTCGAGGAACAGTCGTCTGAAGCCGACGACGGTTTGATCACCACCAGCCTTGCTGAGGAGCACGCTGGCATCGCACCTGACGGCGACGTGAGCGGCAAGAATGAGTCCCTGCATCTTTCCGTGACCAGCGCCGTTGTGATATTGACCACGGCTACCGTGTTTGTATCTATTTGCGCCGATTACTTAGTGGGCTCCATCGACAGTATCGTGGAGTCTTCAGGCCTCTCGAAGACGTTCCTTGGTTTGGTTGTGATCCCCATCGTGGGCAACGCAGCCGAGCACGTCACGGCCATCATCGTTGCCATGAAGGACAAGATGGACCTTGCCATTGGCGTTGCCGTCGGCTCGTCTTTGCAGATTGCCCTCTTTGTCACTCCACTTATGGTTTTGGTCGGCTGGTTTGTGAACACTCCTATGTCGTTGTACTTTTCCACCTTCGAGACCGCAGTGTTACTTGTGTCGGTGTTGATCAGCAACTTGGTCATCTTGGACGGAGAGCTGAACTGGCTCGAGGGCGCTATGCTTTTGAGTACCTATTTGATCATCGCATTATCCTTCTTCTACTACCCAGACTCAGTCGATGTCACTCTGTTCTAAGAGACTTAAGCCGATGTAACCTGGATAGAAAAGAGCGGAGAAAAGAAGAAAACTACCTTATTTAAGCTAAAAATACAAAATAACTTCTCAGCGAGAAATTAAAGCTATAGGGATAGTTAAAGCCGTTCATATTCTATTTTTGCCTATGAGTACGAAGACTGAGTTCATTTTTAGCACTAACGCGATTTTGAACCACATTGGAGTAGAATTTAGAGCTAAATATATATCTTTGTCCGTAAAACCCGAGAAATCAGTACACCACACGATCCAGCGCCCGTCACCAGAGGCACCACCGTCAAATGTGGGTCACACAGGTGGTGCCAGGACTGGAGTGGGTTCCGGACCCCCCACCTCATCGCTGTCGCGGTACATTCGCGTCCTTATCTCGAATCTTCTGGACTCTGCGCTGGCTGTGCAAAAACACCAGCTGCTTGCTGTCAAGCAGCTGGGGTGTCTCACATGAATTCTTGCTTGCGTGTTGGCCTTGCTAATTCCCGCTTAACTTTTCTGTGCATGCTCCAACTGCTTCCCTTCCTGCCCTTTCGGCCCTGGAATCTACCCTCTCAGGAAAATATACGTCTTGGTCTCTTTCCCTACATATCGTCAACTCTGTGGCTCGACGCGTCGCCTACGCTCTAGTTTCTGAGCTCCTCTTCGGCCTCCCCCTTCGTTTCTGCCTCTACGCTTATGTTTATACTTCACGTCTTGTCCGTCCCTATGATTTGCTCAGAAACGTGAAAAATTTCAACACGCGATGCCATCCCTTACCTTAGAATTAATACCGATTAAGAAAAATTAAGGCAAGGTAGGCACTACAGCATATTAACGGTTCTAAGTAAAAAAAAAAAAAACCGACAATGGTGTTGGCGGGACAGAAAGCATGTTTTATATAAAAAGGAAGATGTAGTAAGGATATCCTTGACAGTTAGTTATATAGGTGGAAAATTTAGCATAACTGGGATTTTGGACATAATTCATTTTGGTGGTGATTCTGACATATTCTCGAGAGAAGTATATCAGAAGGACTATAGGGACCACGTAAAAGGCCAGAATAAGAAGAAGCAGAGAAATCTTCTTCGACAGGAGCAGTGTGAGCTGGAGGAATTTGATCGAGACGATTCCTAGCACAATACCCTTGATAGCATTAGGGGACCAGAATTGCACAAGAACAGTCTCAGCAGAGAGTTCTGAAATATAGACGGTAGCATTACACGCGTTGCGGATTTGATAGAGTTCAGTATCGAAGCACAATGGGCGTTAGCGACAAAGAGGCATTGAGGTTGTTCAGCAGACAGCCGGTGACGCAGGAAATGGTAGCATTCTTGGTGAGCACCACCAAGTCGGTGCTCCAGATACGCCGCAAGAAGCCGCAGTATCAGCCTTTGAACGACACAGGCATGCTTGTGTCGCCCGTCAAGGGACCGGTTGGGTTGACTGAGTTCATCCGCAAGTTGATTTCCTACCTGAATGTACAGACACCCACGTTGATGGCGTCCCTCATTTTCCTTGATAGGCTCCGCCGTATCTTGCCCGCCAACTCTGTGGGCATGGAGACTACCAGACACCGTATCTTTTTGGCCTCGCTTATCTTGAGTGCCAAGTTTTTGAACGACTCTTCTCCATTGAACAAGCACTGGGCCCGCTACACAGACGGATTGTTGTCTGTCGAGGAGGTCAACATGGCCGAGCGTGAGCTTATTGCGCTTCTCAAGTGGAACATTACCATTCGTGAGGATGAGTTGATTTTGGTTCTTCAACCTTTCTTGTCGGGCATCAAGGGTGCCATTGCCAAAAGAGAACAGGACGAGTCTCTCAAAAGAACCAACTACTACAGGCTCTCCAATGTCTACAAGTCGCCTAGTGCTGGTTCCATGTCTTTCAACTCTATCTCGTCTGTTCATTCAGACTTGTCCTTGCGTAGTGGTGGCTCATCTTCGTATACACTATCCTCTCTCGGCAAGGAAGTTGATGAGCTGGGCTCGTCTATGAAATACTCTACGCAGAAGTCATCGACAGGCATACCGGCTAAGTCCCATCTCGGTGGCGATTCAAGGCTTCGTAAGATGCCTTACACTCATGGCCATTCGGATCGCATTCCCTTATCTGCGAAATCATCGCAGCAGCTCAATATCGAGCCTCGTCTCTTGAAGGACAAATATATGCCACCTCCCGCAGCAAGCTATAAAAATTACACCTCGCCTAGCGTCAACTTGATGGGTACAGGTCGTATCCTTGTGTGAGCATATGAAGTAAACCACTTCAAACATTTTAGTATTTTTGACATTTCGGATCCCTTACATTTAATGGGATATACTTGACAATATGATATTGGAAACGATACAGGCATTTTTACTATCGCCAGTCCCACATTAACTTTTGATACCCGTTTTCAGTTCTTGACATTTTTATTTTTTTCATTCTGGGAGATTTTACTCTGATTTCATATATATATAATTCATTAATAAGGGCCTCTCCATCAAGCACTTTCATCATTTGAGCACATGCTGTCTATTCTGAGTTGTTTTGCTGAACCATCTGACGAACAGCCTAATTTATGTGCCAACTAGCTACACGAATCTACGAGTGATCAAATATTCCCATTGCTTAATCATTTGTTCATAGTTTCACCACATGTTTTTCGACTTGACATTTTTTTATTAATAGATTTAGAGAAATATGATATTTTACACACATTTATACATGTATCTATACATTAGTGGGCGTGAGGATCTTCCTTAGGTGGTTCTGGTGTGACAGTTATCATGGTATCGATACGCAAGATGGCAATACATGCCTCTAACGCAGATTTCAATGACTTAATTTTCGACATTGTAGGCTCAAGAACACCATGCGACACTTCATTAACTATCTTACCATCAAGTAAATCCAATCCATAGTACTTATATTGCTTTCTCTTCACATCTGTGGGCAATGCAGACTGTGATGCTGCGTGATAAGTTCTTAATTTTGAAACTAATTCGGAAGCATCCTTTGCAGCATTGACAGCCAAGGTCTTTGGGATAACCAACAATGCATTAGCAAATTCTGCGATGGCAAGCTGCTCACGAGATCCAACTGTAGTTGCGAAGTTTTCCAAGTATATATTGAGAGCAGTCTCAACAGAGCCACCTCCTGGTACAATATGTCCACTTTCCAAAGCTCTTTTTACGACCGACAAAGAATCGTGCAAAGATCTTTCCATTTCATCCAAGGAGTAGTCATTAGGTCCTCTCAAAATGATAGAAGAAGAAGAATGCTGCTTGGTTCCCTTGATTAATATGCATTCATCATCGCTTATTCTAGTTTGGACGACTTCATCGGCGTAACCTAAGTAAGAGGTCTCGAATGTTTCTTCACCATCCAAGTTAGAAAAACTACTGATGAGGGAAGCTCCTGTTGCCCTTGCAATTCTTCTTAAATCTTCTTTCTTACAACGTCTCACAGCCATGGCATTTGCCTCGACAAATTCCTTCAAGCAAAGATCGTCAATACCTTTTGTCGTTAAGACCACATTGGCACCTGCAGCGATGATCCTGTGGATCTGTTCAATGATGATACCATATTCACGCTTTCTTATCTCCTCTAATTGGTCTGGATCGTCGATGTTGATCTGAACACCCATTGCCATTCTTGTCTTCTGCAAATTGATGTCCAAACAAGCAATCTTAGCATTCTTTACCGACTTGACCATTGCCTGGGAGGCAACAGTACAGTTCAAAGCATAGCCATCCACCAACAAAGACTCGGTTGAGGATTTTCCGTGTGCCTTGAGAATGTTCACGGCCTTAACAGGATACTTGGTTTCGCCCTTCAAGTTTGTGGTCTTGACAGCCAACATAGCATCCACGACCATCTTGCTAAAGAAATCGCTGTCGGAGCCAATGATCTTTGAAGACATCGAGGTCTTTGCGATGTTGACAATGGCTTCCTTGCCCAAATTGTCGACCGGCTGGGACAACACCTCGTTAATGTACCTGACAGCCTCACGCAAAGCCAATCTGTATCCCGTGATGATAGTCGTTGGATGGAGCTTGTTCTTGACCAACTCATTGGCTCTTTTGAGGAGCTCAGCGGCAATGATCACCACAGATGTCGTTCCATCACCTACCTCTCGATCTTGCTGTTGCGCCAAATCGACCAAAATCTTGCCCGCAGGGTGCTGCACATCCAACAAAGACAATATGGTCGCTCCGTCATTGGTAACCGTCACATCTCCAATGTCGTCCACCATCATTTTGTCCAACCCAACCGGGCCTAGCGAAGTCTTCACCACGTTGGCCACTGACTGCGCTGCCAACACATTCTGGTGTCTGATATCGTCTCCACTGACCTTCTCTCCACCAAGAAACAATGTGTCTGATCGTGCTGTTGCAAACATCTCTCTTGCTGTCTACTTCTGCTTCCGATGCTGTGTAATACTCCGCTTCCTGCCGTCAAGATCGTTTATGTCTTTACTATACCCACTTTGATGGAAAAAAAATGCCCTGGAGCGCCAACATCGTGCTTCGCACACGACTTTTAGATCCCTGAACTGTTTTCTGCTCTAGCTGCGCTCCAACGGGCCATTGTCATCTCTAAGAAATCCAGCGCAGAGCAGCAGCCGACAGAAACGCTGTGAGCGAAAACCAGCTGCTCCAGGCTGCTCTGTGGACCGCAAAGCCTCGATAGTCGCTTTTTCACACTAGCAGAGCGTACTTTTTCACCCTGCTCGCGGCCTGAAAGTCCGCGCGTTGAGGGAGCAGGAAGCTTGTTTTGGCGTAGCAGACCCCCTCTGGCCCTCTGTAGTGGTCAAGTGGGCTGTCACAGGCTAGCATGCGCCAGGAGGGCCGTGCACAGAATGTCGGGCCTCAATTAATGCTGAGAAGGCTGGCAAGGGGCTCGAACCGGCAACTGTTGAGCATCACACGACCAGCAAGGGCTAATACCTGGAAGCATAAACAAATAATGGCGTTAGTCAAGAAGATTAAACAGAAACCATACCAGAACGACAAAGAGACAGGTTTTACAGTTAAGATCGAGATATTAAGATGTTTATAGCAAGAACGGTGGATTTATGCGCGAGAAGCAGGTCAATGTACCCAATACGTATGTTGTCGGTTAGCAGACCAACGCTCCTTGGTGGTAGCCAGCTTTTGGCAGCAGTTGCCAGAGGCACTAAGCAGAGCAGCGCAGACAAAAAGAAGTCCGAGGAAGCCAAGAAGAAGTTGAAGAAGCTCCATGCAAAGCTCAGCAAGGAGAAGAGTGCTTTGCTGGCAATTAAGAAGAAGTACGCGGAGGCTAGCAAGAAGGAGAAGCAGAAGATCAAGCAATTGGAGACCAAGGAGAAGCAGAAGTTGGTGGAGACAAAGGAAAGGGCCAAGAAACAGGAGTTAGCAGCGAAGAAGAAGGAGCAGGATTTGTTGAAGAAGGCGACCAAGACTTTCAGAAGATTGTCGGCGTACAACGTCTACATCAAGGAGGAAAGTCAGGGTAAGGGAGGATTGGCGGACGCCGCGTCTTCCTGGAAGCTGTTGCTGAGCGATGAGAAGGAGAAGTACCAGAAGAAGGCCGAAGAATACAACGACAAGGCTTTGAAGATTCTCACTCCAAAGCCTAGGGCCCCTGCTTCTTCGTACGCCAGTTTCGTCAAGGAGTTCTATGTCAACGACGGCCGTGAATTCAAGGAGATAAACAAAGATTTAGCTGCCAAGTGGAAAGTTTTGTCCAATGAGGAGAAGAAGAAGTACGAGCCTTCTAACTCTGTTAGGGATGAGTACAAGAACAAGCTCAAAGCTTGGACCGACCTGAGAATATCTGCTTTTAAGGAACACAAGGAGCTCTTTTAGAGTAGCACAATAATGATATAGATGATTATCAGAGGTATGAGCATGCTTGCTTTCTGTATTACTGATCGCTATTCAAGCTACCTTTTTTTTTCAACAACTTGATTTTCAATACTTTCGATTACTCTCTCGTTAGCGCGTCTTAACATTGCTTCGCTAATGTTAAGACGCATCTGCTTCATACCATGGTAACTATCTGCTTTGAATGATTAAACGAAAGAAAATTTTTTGAAAAAGTTCTGCTATTTCAACCAAGTTTACTTGTATTATCTACATACTTTTCTAGATCAAGTTACATTGTTCTATTTTGCAAACTTCCATGAGTCTAGTAGTTTCAGTAGGATAATAATACATGTATGCCTTTACGATCAAGAATACCTTGATACGTTTAAAATCTTATTGTGATTTCATTATAAGCTAATTATTTACTCAAAAAACTGAAAAACGGCAACTGTAGATTAGCAATAGAATAGAGTAATAGGAAATGGAAAAAAAGAATTGTTAACCGTACGTGTAGCTGGATGGTATGAGCCCATTAATGAAATCACTCCTGTTGCACAACAGAGGAAAAAAAAATCCGTTCTTATTATCAGCCACATAATGGGACTAAATCTGCTACCCTCCCTATTTTCTCCAAGCGTCGCACTTGTGATTTCTTGCCTTTTTTTTGCCTTGCTGATCTCTTCTTATTCCTAATTTATGAATAATGTTCATACTAATGATCTATTCGATGTCGAAATTCGAAGAATAATAACATATCAACTGGAACATACCGATGGTCGTCGATGAACTTTTCAACCTGATTGGATCACACTTAGCTCTATAGATCAGTATTGATCCTACCACTCTTCTCCATTTTTAAAAAGGGAGACCATAATGTCATCATACCCTTGTAAAGTACTCAGTAATATGAACATCAGCCAAAAAAACTGTAATGCAGCCTTCAAAGTTTGCAAAAAAAAAAAAAAGAATATATAGATAGGAAGTGTAGAGTCAACTGCAGAAACAAACTTTAAAAGTGGAAATCGAGCAAGAATATAAAACAAGGTAAGAGAATAAACGAGAATTGGAAGCCAAAGTCCTTGAGGCAAATTCATTATGGAAGATGTAAAACCATCACGAGTAAATATAATGTAAAAGCGAAAAGGAAGTGAATACTGAGTCAGCGATAAGTGAATACCACAGTATGACCAAAAGACAACAAGGTATCTCCAGTCAGCATGACTAGACATTAGTCAAACACCAGCGTTCGCTAAGCAGCAAGAAAAATAAAACATGAGTCATCAGCTATCAGCATATACCAATGAATCTATTTTACAATATAGTGCACTTTTTGGACTTCTTGATGACTGGTGGTTCCAAAGCAGCTACAATAGCCTCATCAAAAACAGTTTTTAAGCCCCTTTGTGTCAATGCAGAACACTCAACATATTTTACAGCTCTCAACTCCTTTGCCAACTTCTCACCAGTTTCGGTTGTGATTGGCGATAACTTTTGTCTCTGTAACCTTTGCAAGATGACTTCATCGTTCCTCAAATCTGTCTGAGTTCCTACAATCAAGCAGGGAACACCAGGACAGTGGTGATGCACTTCAGGAAACCATTTTTCCTTAACGTTTTCAAAGGATGCAGGGGAAATAACAGAGAAACAAACCAAGAATACGTCGGTTGAAGGGTAAGACAAGGGCCTAAGTCTATCGTAATCTTCTTGTCCTGCTGTATCAAACAACCCCAATGTAAATGGCTCATCTCCAATCATAACTGTTACAGCGTAATTATCGAAGACAGTTGGCACATAGTCCGCAGGGAACTTACTCGTGGTATACGAGATCAACAAGCACGTCTTTCCGACGGCACCGTCACCAACTACAACACACTTTATCGTCTGCATCGTGTGTTTAAACTGATTTCTTATTTTAGGGAGTTATCAACTTAACGTGTTAAAGTCGATCTCAGATTCTTACTTGGTTACCAAAAAGGTCTATACCTATGTATTTCAAGATTCCTTTTTCTTTACAAACAAAATCAAAACAATCTGTATCCACACTGGTGTGTTTGCCGTCACCAAACGAATTCACTTATTCTATGAATAGTCCTAAAAAAAACAAACAATATCCGTAAAAAAACCCGTAATACTTGTACAACCTGTTCTTTCAAGCTATAACTTCTTACTGTGATATGTTTTAGCTGCTATTACTAATGATTGATTAACGTGATTTACACCAATTTGTTTATTTCCTTTGTATATAAGTTAAATGTTTCAGCGGACAATCAACAAAAAGGTAGTGCGAATCCATTTCGAATTTTCACCCGAAAAAACAACTTACACAAAAACCAAATCATACTAAAGGGCATATATTACAAGGTTAAAAGAGGATTTATGTAGATTCTCTATGAAACCGAATGAAGGTATAAGATATTTTGTGAATCAAACCCAGTGTAGCTAGTGGCGGGGTGCTCATGAAGCTAAGAAAAAACCTGTAGATAGTTCCACTGAATATAGAAGAGATAGGAGCAAAGTAGCCATAGTCGCACGTTATCAACGCGTGCAACCTGCTTATGGTAGTAAGTATATAAAAGACTGGAGGTGACAATGGTATTAGCTCGACGTGTGTCACTTGATGTTCATGAGGGCCGAGTCACCCTGCATCACATCCAAGTTGCTCGTAATGTCGCTTGGAAGATTGTTTGTGTCTGTGAGGTGGTTTGAGAGGGTTCCAGAGGGATCGAGTTTTCTGATCTCCTCGTCGATTTCGTTGCTGATTATAGAAGGGCCCCCACCCAAGAAATCAAGCATCATGTGCATTCCTCCAGCGCCTCCAGCGTATTCCTCAACGTCTACCGGGAGGACTTGGGAAACGCCTTCTAGAAACCAAACTTTGTCTTTCATTTCAGCTGTAAATGAGCGAAGAAGCTTGTAGTAAGAACGCATGATACGCATTGCCTTGTTGTCTCCAGTCATCAAGAGCGACAAAAACGACTTGTCTAGGAGGGCCGGGAAGGCAAATATTCGCAATATAAAGTCAGATTTATAGCGCTCCTTGTGTAGTTTGTTGAGATATGCAAGAGTAATGAGGTAAGGAGAGTCTATTCCGACCGGATAAAGGTCTGCAATCTCCTTATCGTGGCACTCGAGGTCGGTGAAAAACTTGTCATCTTTAGAAGAGGGCGAGGAGCTTAGGTTTATACGCTGGTTGATTATGTCGCCTAAATCGCCCAAATCAACTGAGATGAATTTGTAGAAACGCGAGGCCTCTGTGAGGGGCCATACTGCAGTTAAAATAGTAGCAGCACCTTTAACATGGAAGATCCATGCCGAAGCAGGCAATGATTTTGGCGACGTGGACAGGGGAAATGAAGCATTTGCCAACGAGTCCATGATAAGAATCAATGCACTTGCTACCAACGCGTCTGTATTATCTGAGTTTATGTTTAGAACTGCCTCTCTGAGTAGTCGAAGAGCATCACCTCTATGGCATGTGACACACTGATCAAGACCTTTCTCAGTCCTTGAAAGATGTGTAGCGCTAAACGCTAGTATCGAGTGCATCAAAAAGGGGTAGTCGAATGCAAGCATGGGTATATCGTAGTTCCATATCTTGGTATCAGATATACCTGCACTGGTTATAGTTTTTGATACGTGAGACGTGTAGTGAAACATGAGCCTGAGATCAAGCATGTTCAAGTTGGTGGACGTGAGCCCAGATAACAGCAGGTTCAAAGGGTTGGATGTGAGGCCCGACCTCAGGGTATTTATGTTGGGAGAAATATTGGGCAAGGTGTCGGAAACGCCCAGTACATCATTTGAATTACTACCAGAACCATCTGGAATAGCACCAGACAGACTTTTTTCATCCCCAGGGTTGTTATCGAAACCAAACTCCGACTTCAAGTCTTTCGTTTCATTTCCAGGTGTTTGCGACTCCAGAATGCTAGTGCCCATGCTGGTGGCCACAGAAGAATGTATCTGCGAGTCTATAAGCGACCCCAAGTTGCTGAGATCAATCGGAAGCTGAGCGAGAGTCGCTAGGTTGCTTAAACTGGCCAAATTTCCAAGCGAACTGAAATTATTACCTAACGAACTGAGATTATTCACAAGATGGCTCAAGTTGAGATTATTCAAGTTTCCGGCACTGAGCAAGTTCTCGGTGGCCTTTGGCGTCGCAGTGCTGCTGGTACTACGCTTGGATACATCGCTGCCCGGCACTTCGCTCTCTGTTCCTGACGCAGAAACCCCGGAATCGATCGATCCACTTTTACTGTGCCCCTTATACGCCTCGTCTTCTCCACCGTACTCGCTACTGGTCCGGCGCCTTTTAAAGCCGTTTGAGCCACTCTCTCCATTCACGCCAAGCTCGCCGGACCGCTCCTGGTCCAGTCCTCCGCCGTTGGCTACTGTGTAGCCGCACACTAGCTTCATATGCTGGCATTTCTGGCAGATCGGCCTCGTCTCATCACACTTTATTCTACGCTTCTTGCACGTCAGACAACCATTTCTCGACTTCAGGTGAAACTTCCGTTTTCCGGTAGAAGCCTTCGCTATATTCTTTTTATCTTCTGGGCTATCTTTCAAATCTTCGCTTTTACCCATGATATTCACTATTGTATTATTATTTCCATACAACGATACTTAATCCTTTCGATCAAATTCTCTGATCTCTCAATATTCCATATCTAGTATACTAGTGTTTCTGAGAACTCTTTAGCCCGTATTATTGGTGCTTAAACCTTCTTTTTGCGATACCGTTTAGCTCGTATAGGATTAGTTAGAACATATATATATAGGCGCGTATATAACTTGGGTCTTGATACAGGCCCAATTTTGACCCTATTCATTCCATTGACAGCAATGCCACTTTCATATGCTCCGGTAATACCTATCATACCAGTTGCAGTACATATATACTATCTGTAGACATATCATACAATTACGTACCCTCTATTAGGGCTATTCTAGTACTTTCATTACTGATTGATCTAGAAGCCCATCAGATCGTGAAAAAATCCACTAGCAGAATGATGAAGTAAGATGAAATCCAGTGTAGCATCACGCAGGCCCCTATGTTGGAGTAAAAAAAGGGAGTGGCTTCTAGTAACCATTCTGCTAGCATCTATAAAGCCCAACGGATCGCCTGGGGCCATAGGGCCCACAACAGATGGCGATAAAGACGGGAGGAGATGCTTATCACGTGACTGAGATGACATATGGACTGGAACAAATTACGTCCCAGGCTTATTCATGGTGGGCCGGAAGCAGCAGATTTACAAGGTTTCAGCCGGCTAACACATTTGATACCTGTGGTAATAGACAGAGCCTAAACAAGCGCTGGAGTATGAGTGCAAAGCCTTTGTGGTATCGCTGGGCTAGGATCTTCGTTTACGGAGGGGCCATTATCGGCACTGGAGTGATATTGTATAAGTACACAGTGCCAACGGATGAGCAGCTAATAGCGCAGTTCTCACCAGAGATCAAAGAAGAGTACTTGAAGAATCGTGAGCTCAGAAGAAAGGAACAACAGGCGTTGATGGAGTTGGTCAAAGAGACCTCAGCGTCCAACAATCCTATATGGATGACAGGAAAGATTCAGTCGCCGTTTGAGCGGGATGGTAGGAACATGGATCCCAAACTTGCGACGATGGAGGACAGCTACCGCGAGAAGGGAGAAAAAGCAAGAAAGGAGGAGGTCGAGAGAGCCTATGCTGAATTGAGTGAGACGGAGAAATTGCTTCAGCATAATAAGAGATGGTGGATGTTTTGGAAATAGATGTCAATGCACTTGAATTAGGTATGTAATATGTAAATATATAATAGTGTAAATTTTAAACCCGTACAGCAACAGGACTTGACGTGCTCTCATGCTTTTCATCTAAGTCTTCATGCGCTTTTCTCAAAAGCCAAAATTCCTGCTTTTGTATCCACCTTATGCTCTTCCCCAGCCAAAAGTCCTATCGCCCGTGAGTCCCAGCAAGAAGCCAGACGCCGAGCGAGAGGACGACGTGCCGCTCTGACGGTTGGCTTCGTCCACAGCAGCCACTATACGCAGAATGCTCGTGTCAATTACCATGCCTCCTTGTACGATTTCCTCGAGGACGGTTTGTAAGACCTGCCATCCAAACACAAGATCAAGTTCACATACATTACTGAAGCATTTGTCAAGACACTCGACGAAAACCTGAATCAAGTCGAGTATCCCTAACTCACTTTCCTGGTCATCTACTATGAACACAAAGTACAATGTGGCATAGTGCCTGTAAATCACTTTTATATCGTCCAAGTCCTCAAGAAGCGGTGGCGGCGTCACAAAAGAGCACTGGTCAGATGTCCGTATTGAAATAAGTTGGTATACCTGTTGAAGCAAAAGGCGTTGTGTGCTCAAGTCGATAGGAGTGTAAAATTTCATCAACCGTGGCACACCATCGTTATTGACTATGTATAAGTTAGTACTTGTATAAGAAAAGATATCTGTTAACGTAGCTATTCACTGTGTTGTTCATTATCTTGTATAGCAAGTAAACATATTCTTTGTGAATCCTTATCGTGTTCATCAGTTCATTCTTGTGGATCTCGATATGTCTTAATGAATAGACTCAAGCTTCCATCAAAATGGCTTCCTTCTTATTCACAGTATAATTGGAGAAACAGACACATACATATAAGAACAGAGTGGATCATTTCCTCTCTGGCAGTAGTAATAGGTTGTTTTGTCTATAAAGAATATCTCTAGGCTGTATAAGTTTGTCTCGAATTACTCTAAAATAGTCAAATTTAATTGTATGAGTGAATATACCGGGGAGATTGATTTAAAGAGTATTTCCTACAAGAAACTGAAAGAGGTACAGAAATATGCCTAGTTCAGTTTCTGTCACATTACTAGGGATCGCTGAATGCATTGTGAGTAGTAATTCGGGTACAATTATGTTAAATATCGTCTTCCCAACTGTAGATCTCTCTCCTCACACTCACGTATGATAGAAATACTAGATATTTATCAAAAAGAACTAGATGTAATCTTTTAGAGACAAATTTACCGCAAGGATGATTGGATACGTAGAAAGTGTATGGGTCTTATGTAGCGAGCTCTCTGGCTAGTATAAATATCCCATAAGCCGGTCGGAGATACGGCTTATGGGATATTTTTTTAAGTTCTCATACCATTTAAAAGAAAGTCAAAAGATTAGTGAGATAACGTTACTATTATACAATATCATTAGACAACAGTCGACCACTTTTATGAAGCTATAGCTGAGAAATTGACCTCCAGAGTATAGCAGGATATTGAACAGTGTATTTTCAGTCAAGAAAAGATCGAAATCAGAGAGTAGATTAAAAGCAGTTAGATCAAGGATTGTGCTGAAGATGGATATCGAAAGAGCAAGAGAGTTGGATAAACAATTTCCAACAAATAGGGATGAATTTGAGATTCCAACGTGGGAATCATTGGGAATTAAACCTATAGAAAACTTCAATGCTGACAGTGAAAGCACATATTTGTGTGGTAACTCGCTAGGATTGATGCCTAAACGTACAAGAAAAGCGATAAATGATGAACTAGATGCCTGGAGTCAGAGAGGGGTTGAATCGCACTTCAGACACCCCAAGGAAGAAGAAGGATATACCTCATGGGTAGATATCGATTTGCCTCTTGTGCCACTTATTGCACCCGTTATGGGGGCTAAGAAAACGGAAGTAGCTGTAATGGGGACTTTAACCAGTAACTTGAATAACATGTTAGTCAATTTCTATAGACCAAAAGGCAAGAAAACAAAGATCTTATTTGAAAAGCGGGCGTTCCCTTCTGACTACTATGCGTTTTTGAACATTGTCCAGCTTCAAGGCTACGATCAGAGCCATCTCTTGCAGTTAGAACCTCAGAGTAACAACACGTACTTGAAAACTGAAGATATCTTACTGACTATAAAAGACAATCATGAAGAAATAGCATTGGTATGTTTTTCTGGAATACAGTACTTTACAGGACAATATTTCAACATGGAAAGGATCACCCAAGAAGCTAAAAAATATGACATTGTTGTTGGCTGGGACTTAGCTCACGCAGCAGGTAATGTGCCTGTCAAGCTTCATGACTGGAATGTAGACTTCGCAGTATGGTGCTCTTACAAATACTTAAACGCTGGCCCAGGAGCAATCGCTGGAATTTTTGTTCATGAAAAACATACTCAGAATAACTCGAAAGACTCATATGCTCCTAGATTAGCTGGATGGTGGGGAAATAATGAGAAAACTAGATTTCAGATGTTAGAAATGTTTGATCCAATTAAATCTGCTTTGTCTTACAGGCAATCAAATCCTTCCGTTATTGACGTTGTTTCCTTGAAAAGTTCCTTAGAAATTTTTGAACAAGCAGGTGGAATCGAAAAGCTTCGTCTCAAGTCTATTGCCTTGACAAACTATTTACAAGATCTTTTGTGTTCCTCTAAATATTATCTTAACCAAGATGACTCCCATAATAAGCTCGGTTTCAGAATATTAACACCATTACGCCTGGAAGAACGTGGGAGCCAATTATCTTTATTCTTCACTCCTCATCATGAAAACAAACAGGAGAACATTATGGAGCGAGTCAGAGAACACTTGAATAGCCATGGAGTTATATGTGATGAAAGACGTCCAGATGTGATTAGAATAGCTCCTGCAGCTCTTTACAATACATTCGAGGAAGTTTCCTTTGCAGTCAGCGTAGTTAATCTGGCGTTAGACGCAATATGTCAATAACAAGCTTTTGTCAACTATGAGTCTTGTTTGTACTGCTTAGGCTACAAAAAAAAAAATGCTTAATCATCATACATTACTTCTTAAGTATATAATGTGAATTTTATGTTTATTCCTAGTACCTTGTATATTCTGCGATCTTATCACATACTACTTGAAAGACCACTTTTTTAGAGATAGTTTATCATCTCAAGCTGGCTTACAAAGCCCAAGCATTGTGGAACTTGTCACCAGCGTAGATAGCGCCACTACCCAACTCTTCTTCGATTCTCAAAAGTTGGTTCAACTTGGCCAATCTCTCAGATCTGGCTGGAGCACCGGTCTTAATTTGACCACTTCTCAAACCAACAACCAAGTCAGCAATGGTGGCATCTTCAGTCTCACCAGATCTGTGGGAAACCATAACACCCCACTTAGCATCGTATGACTCGTTGGCAGCCTCAATAGACTCGGTCAAAGAACCGATTTGGTTAACCTTTAACAACAAAGCATCAGCAGACTTCTTCTCAATGGCAGTTCTAATTCTCAACTTGTTAGTGACGGTCAAATCATCACCAACAATTTGAGCCTTACCGTCGATCTTCTTGTAGAAGTGAGACCAAGCATCCCAGTCATCCTCAGCGAATGGATCTTCGAGAGAAACAATTGGGTAGTCATTGACCAACTCAGCGTACAAGCTGGCCAATTGCTCACCAGATAACCACTTGGACTTGTCGGAGTTGGGGTTCTTGAAATCCATGTCATACTTACCGTCCTTGTAGAATTCAGAGGAGGCAGAGTCCAAGGCAATCTTAATCTTACCGGTGTAACCAGCTTGCTCGATAGCAGCGGTGATCAAATCCAAAGCTTCCTTTGGAGTTTGAATGTTTGGAGCAACACCACCTTCGTCACCGACGTTACCAGCAGAAGGACCATACTTCTTCTTAGTCAAAGACTTCAAAGCATGGTAGACCTCAGCACCATATCTCATAGCCTCACTGAAGGATGGAGCACCAGTTGGGGCGATCATAAACTCTTGGAAGGCCAAAGCACCACCAGCGTGGGAACCACCGTTCAAGACGTTCAAGAATGGAACAGGCAAAACGAACTTGTCTTGCTTAGCACCGGAGATATCAGCAATGTGCTTATAAAGAGGAACGCCCTTCTCAGCAGCAGCGGCCTTGGCGACCGCCAATGAGACACCCAAGATGGCATTCGCACCCAACTTGCTCTTGTTTGGAGTACCGTCCAAAGAGTTCAAGTACTTGTCGACGGCAGCTTGGTCCTTGATGTCGAGCTTAGCGGCAACTAACTTTGGAGCGATAATTTCGTTGACGTTGGCAACGGCTTTGGTAACACCCTTTCCTAACCACTTGCTCTTGTCTCCGTCTCTCAACTCCAAAGCCTCGTGAACACCGGTGGAAGCACCAGATGGGACAATTGCTCTGAACAATCCCTTCTCGGTGGTCAAGTCGACTTCAACAGTTGGGTTACCACGGGAGTCGTACACAGAACGAGCAAATACCTTACTGATAGCCATTTTTATGCTTTTTCCTTAATTAATTCTTTTGTCTGATACTTAATTTGAAAATTAATCACAGAAACTCAAACTATTGACATGCTAGTTAGTACTTGTTTCTTCACACAGGAATGGAGTCCTGCTACTGCCGGCGAAAGTACCATTTTCTTCGGAATTAGGTGTTTCATGAACTGAAAATTTCAACCCTGATCCGTCAATATGACTTTCGTCCACAGGAATCACTTGATCACCACTCAATTGACATACGAAGTTCTAAAGATTATATATATATGTGAGTCTTGAATGTTCTTACACAAGAAGCTTTCAATCAAACAGAAAAAATCTGGAAGAATATACCTTGCTGGGTTGCTCAATCTCTATTTATATAGGCTACAGTAGGGGGACGTTGATGGTGATTGTGTGGAGCACACACTCCCGAACCACCGAAATGTCGTCATGTCGTATCCCCAGACCGGAGCATGGCCCACGCGACATTGGTATGATCCTGTCCCTTTCCCTCTCTATCCGCCAGAGGGGGAGGAACAATGCCCCGGGGCAAGGGCAACCCAAGTAGCTTTCACGCGCATCGGGCATAATATATTGGCCATAGCTACTAGGTATGGAGGTGCCGCGCTTTAACCCAGCACACGGCCAGCGAATACAGAGACATGTTCTACTGCCAACGGAACGAGTTTGCACCCAGTGAGCCAAGCACTAGTATCTCAAGTACCGGAACAAACAAGCGCAGGGTGGAAGCCGCGGACAGGAATACCACATCCAAGACACAGGGCTGCTCCAATGGTATGTGGTGCCACACTAGGACGCTTGTCAACCGGAACGTCAGCCGTCCACCTATGCTTTCCCTGCTTCCTTAGACAAACGGAGCATGCTAGCCCATCCGCGACATAGCGACATAGCGACATTACATGAGACACGCCGACGACGGGCTGGTGTCGTCGAGGGGCTTCGGAGGAAGAGAAGGAATGGAAAGATGATGGAAGCTTTGGGCGTGTGGGGGCAAAAACGCTTGATGTAATGCTATGGCCATGGGGTTGTGACACGCCCGGCCAGGAAAGAGTGTCCGAGTTCAACCGGGCATGTTCCGGGCATGTCCCGGAAGCCAGGGTGAAATATCGTAGCAGGTCGACCAACCGACATCTCATACAATGTCGTATGTATGCACGTGACCTCTACCTTGTTGACCTTAGCGGTGTTTCTTGTGGTGAGAACTGGAGTGATGATTATCGAAGCTCGGAAAGACAGAGATGAGCAAGGAAAAGGAAGTAGAGGAAGATGGTAGCAAGGGCAGCGTGGAGGAGTATACAAAGCTAAAAAATGAGCTCGTGCAGAACATCAAAAAGAAACAGGATATCGAAGCCAAACTTGAAAAGCTCGAAGACATGATCTATGACTGTGAGAATGACTACTTTAACGAAAGCACTTATGGTAATATTGTGAAGGGTTTTGATAGCTTCACAAAGTCAAATACCAGCAACTCAAATAAGAAGCGCATTACGTACACTGACGATGACCACATATTTAGTTTAAGCTCTGTCAATTACATAAAAGGTTTGATGAAGAGACAAGGATTGGTTGCCAACGGCAACTCGTCACGCACAGACGACTTTGATGACTATGAAGACACAGTAGAGCTGCGTGGTGACTCTCCTGGGAATCATCTGACAAGTACGCACAATAACCGCCCTGCGAGCTTGCAATCTAATGGGATGGGCCTGAGTACACCAGGCAGAAAACGTAAGCCCCGTACCTTTGACGACTGATTTATCACGAGAGGTATCTTTCAGCGTCATAATAATTAATCGTGTATATTAGTTTTGAATAGATTTTTTAACTTCAACTTTTATTTTAATTCTCAATACTATAAACTATGTACAATATACTTCTAACAGACTACCTTGAAAACCTTCGATCTCATTTCAAGAGGGAAATGCTTGGAAAGGCTTACAGAGGTATTACAAGTACGCTAAAGGTACTTCACTCCAAGTGGAAAATCGAAAGCGTTATTACTATTTATATCGATTCAGACACAGAAGAGCATCAAACGGTTCTCTCGTTTATTTTTCATTCTCACTAGGGTGCGTGAACTCATAAATCCACGGTTTCGAAGGAGGATATTCCGTAGGAATTCTCATTTCAATAGGAAACCTCTTCTTGTCATTTCTCTTGTTCGCAGCCTCATACAATTCCTTGTTTGTATGCTTCAAATCCTCCATGGCCGTTTTAATGCTCTCATACTGCTTCTGCAAAGTTTCCATTCTCTTCTGATTCATCTTCCTGTTGTATAATCTCCATGCATTTGTGATAGTACGGTGCTTGATTAAATCCTCATTGCATAAGTTGATTAACTTTGGTTGTTTCCTCGTAGCAGATAATGCCGAAAGCTGGTTCACCACTTTCTGGGTGGAGGGTGATATAGCCGTGGTCCTTTTATGTCTGACGAAGTCATGTATAATCCCGGTTTGTTCTATAATTATTTTTCGATTTGGTTGAAACATTCTATTCGATGTAAATGTCTGCTTAGTTTAACTGCCCACCACTTTATAAACCTTTTTAGTAAATTGTGAAAAAAAAAGTTTCAAGAACTGCTATATATGCGTATGATGCTCCAGGGTTAGATTGTCAATGTGAGACTTGTACTATCTTCTTTAAACATATAAGGCTTGAAGCTCAGGTACAGAGTCCGTAGTGGAGGAAGATGAAAAAAAAAACGATTTCATGAAAATAACACAAAACTACCATACATCACGTGCACAAAGATAGCTTAGATCTTTGCTTGCCAAGTACATTTGGAATGACATAGACATATTTGGCATAAAACATACTATCGAGCTCCTGAAGTAATTTTTTCGTCTAACTATATTACAATTTATGAATTCTAACACAGCTAGAGATAGAAGAGGAAGTTAAGATTTTACTTGGGAACAAAAAGAGAAATACAAGTAGCAGAATAAATTGTGTGCAACCAAATTATACAGCACGCATATATCATTCACATATTGCAAACATATCAAATTTTACGCTTGCAGAACAGAGAAGGTTAAACTGATTAAGAGTTATGTCTGAGTGGAAGGACAAAGAAGCAGAAAAAGATCGTTTAGCTGGTAATGCTGAGCTCGAAGATGCACCTCCTCCCTATACAGAGGGGCTGTCAGGTGGTTACCAGCAGTATTCGACATCTTCTCAGGGAGCACCTCAAGGGCAAGATTTATATGGAGCTGGTAACCAAGCGTATAACGAGAAGGGAAGACCTCCTGCTGGACCACCAGGCTATGATGGTGGGTATGATCCTCTTAAAGATCCAAATGTTTATAAGGTAGCTCCTCAGAAGGTCGACATTACCAGAGCAAACCCTGATCATTTGAACCCCTCCTACCAACAGTACTTAACAAGGGATCAAGAACGCGTGAGGCAGGGTGATTACCCTAAGCCCAGGGAGCAATTCAAGTATGGTGCACCATTGAGCCAGGGAAAAGTGAATCCCAACACAAAGACTGGTGGTGGCGCATTTCCAGGAAGAAGTGGAGCAACTTACGACGATGCCGCAAACAGATGATCTCTGATGGGGAGGATCTAAAAAGAGTGTTACTTTCATTTTATTCAATTTGCTAGTCAAATTTTTACATGTTCATTAAATCGAAATAATGATTATCTAGGTAATCATAGTATATGAAGATATATAGTGTGATATATTAAATTGTAATTTATCTCTTTCATATTGTTCTTTTCATTTCTCGGCGTACTCACTTTTGAAATTGATATATACTGTCATATTTGATGCTTCTTGAGCAAAACACCGATGCATTTTGGTGTATGACACCTAACCAAAAAAGAACCTAATTCAAAACATTATCACCATTGTAAGTCCATCCACCAAACTGTTTCTGCATACTCTCACTCAAGAAATCATCCACAACAGAATCCTGAGGTTTTTCATTGGTGAAATCCAGATCAAAATTGGATGTATCTAACAAACTATCAACATTTGGTTTAAAAGGTGGTAAGTAATTTTTGCTAAGAAGTTTATTCCAATCAATGTCTTTAAAGAAAGGATGACTCTTAATTGTTGCGGCATCACTTAGTCTATGGGAAGGGTCTTTCTGTAATAATTTGATGAGAAGATCTTGTGCATCAGTCTTTTCCAAAAATGGAGGAAATTTTAGAGGGTTTTGTAATATCTTTCTGTACATAGTTGGAACATCATCATCATAGAATGGTGGCAAGCCGGTAAGCATTTCGTACAACAAAGTACCAAGGGTCCACCAATCGACATTTCTCGTATAACCTTGATTCAATAAAAGTTCAGGTGCTAAGTATTCTGGTGTACCACAAAATGTGTTTGTCTTATCATTATCAGCCATATTCAACTTACACAAACCGAAATCACACAAGGCTATATGTCCTTGGTAATCTAGCAAGATATTCTCGGGTTTCAAGTCTCTGTACACAACATTCAACTCATGCAAGCTTTCTAAGGCAGTAAGTAATTCAGCGATGTAAAATCTGGATCTATTCATCGAGAAATTGCCTTCTCTCTGCAAATGCCAAAAGAGTTCACCTCCATTTATGAAACTTAAAACCAAGTACAACTTCTCGGGACTTTGGAAGGAAAACTTTAAAGGGACGATGAAAGGATTGTTTATTCTTGCTAACACAGTTCTTTCTGCCAATGTATGAGTCACCTCCATACGAGATATGATGTGCTGTTTTCTGAGTGTCTTCAAGGCATATATTTGCTTTGTATCTTTTTTCACAACCTGCATGACTTTTCCAAAAGACCCTTTTCCAATCACCTTCAATAAGTCAAAGTCTTCAATAGACAATTGTTTTTTCAGCATCGGCTTGAAGTCTATGGTCAACATTATCAGGCCCAATGTGTTCTTACGACCTTCCTCAGTTATGTTGTAGTTAGTAAAGTTCAAAAACTCGTGATTCATAAGCCTGATTGGATCTGAGTGATAATTGAGGTTCAAGGGCAATTTGATGGTACCTATGAGTAAGTCACCAATATTGTTTGACTGCGACGAGACTTGATTGTTGGTGAACAAATTCTTTTTATGTATCTTTTCTGATTCTGGGATAAGAATATTGGGCAACCTTATAAATAAATTTATACTCAAGAAGTTAGAGCCGACAACACTGGTAGATTTCTTGGTGACATCAAAGGAAACAACTTGATTCCAGGTTGATTGTGACACAGTGCCGTTAGAGGGCTCTATAACCAAAACATTATTATCAAATTCCACGGTCAAATAAAGGAGAGATTTCTTTAAATTTTCACCATTAGGGATCGTAATAATAGAGGGCAAGTAATCTGTAGCTTCTTCCTCTGGCAAAAATTCACCAGAAGCATCTTGCCTTAAAGATAAGTCATTAAGTGCTTTTATTAACTTTCCGGATGTATCCTCATTGCTAGCATTTGAAGCCAAAGTGTGAAGGATCTGTCGATTGTTGTTCATCTTCACAGGTAAACGAATATTTGACGAATTGTATATTTTGACAGTTAACATGCCAGGGCCCGAGCCAAGATTTGGAGAGTGAGAAGAGCTCTGACTTGCACTCGTAGCATGTGTCGATGGTGTTGCGCTGCTATCTTTCACGCTTGATGGCCGCTGCAGAGTAGAGGCAGTAGACATAGTGCCCGAAACTGATCTCTTTGAGTCACCTTCGGTCAACCTGGCATCATCTGCCGAAGGACGAGAAGCTGGTTTCTCGGGTGAAGATCCGTCGTGGTCGTTGAGACCCAACTTATGCATGTGCTCGGCAACACTGTTGAGAGAGATGGTTTTTCTTGAATGTATAGAGCCATTTCGCGACATTGATGGATCCCCCAGGTTTTGGGTGCTTGTTCCGTTGGTGCTCTGGGCGTAAGAACCCAGACCTTGACTTCCAGTGCTGGCGTTACTGCTCACATCGTCGTGTGCCAGATGGGAACTTCCAAACTTGAACTTGTTTTTGAATTTCAACATCGTGACTCTTCCTACCAACAAGTTTGGCTGTGTTCGTTAATTGAGGCCTATCAGTACCTATGGCTCTGCACTTTATTCCCTAACAAGAACTTGACGTAAATTAAACTCGGTATGCTTTCTTTAAGGAAACGGGGCAAATAGACGGAATCAATCTTAATGCTATCAACGGTTTCTGTGCTCTTTACCTTCTATTCTTCGAGGAAGTGAATATGTTTTGCCTCCGTGCGGCTTATTGATCTTGTGAGATAATGTGCTGGACTAGATGGCAAATAAGTAGCAAATAGTGCTCTTGGTACTACTATTTTAGTTTGGGTGATGGAAACTGTTATGGAGGAAAGGGGAAAAAACAATCTGGTCACGTGCACGGATTTCTGGTCACCGTTTACATCATATGACATGTCACGTGCCCAAAACCTTAAGTCCTTTGCATGACATTGTCACCTGACCAAGCACGTGTATGTTGGAAGACTGTTTTCGGGTCTGTTTCGATCGGGTGCACGCATCCGAATGAGATGCGCGGCACGGTTTGTGACTTTTTCTTAGCAGCGCGGTGTGATATGTATCACTGTCGCGGCTGCGCTCATGGGCGTTGCTGCGCGCATGGAGAGTTGACACAACACATTGCCCCTATAGGCAAAACATAAATACAACGGACGCGTCGGGACACAAGTCTTCACCACTGGCTTAGCTCAAGGAAGATACTATTGATCTAATCTAAAAGAGCGTCAGTGGTAGACGCAAGAGGCACGGATTTAACTGTTCTCGGGCAGGAGTGGAATTGTGTGAACGCAGACTTCAGCGTGACATACTGCCCTTGACATAGACAAGCTGCTGGAGGGAGACATCAAGGGACGGAAAAACAAACAAATAAAGAACGGCGGCGTGCCTTTCGCGGTGGCATGGAGTACGTACGGCAGTAGACGAAACGGAAGGACCAGGATGGCACGGTGCGTAAGGTTGTGTGACTATAACGGGGAGGGTGACCTGAGTGGAGGAGTTGCTGGTGTAGATTGGTTCCCCGCGAGGACCTCGAGAGCAAACACTGGAGGGCTCTTGCTTCTTGCTTGCGGATGTCTGCTGGTTGTTTCAGCCCACGAGCAGGTTCTTCGCTAAGCTCGAATACGTGTAGATCAGAGGGATGCATTGGAACCATTTCTGGATGCAAGACAGCAAGAGCGTTACGTGCTCAGACATGGGGAAGAACACACGCTGCGTAGTGGCTGATTTAGGTGGATGCCTTAAATAGACAAGCGAAGGCGGTAGCATCCTAAAGTTAAGCAAACAAAGGGGCATTATAAGCATTATACTAGCGTGTCAAGGAATAATAATAAAAAAAATACCAGGGTTTCCTGGACTCGTATCGCTAAGCTATACTCAGATAAATAATAAATATTTTTTTTTTTTTAGTTACGTTTCCAATTTGCTTAGATTCATTGGTTTGTACCTCCAAGACTCCTGGTAATTTGTTTCTGTTTTTCACCACCAACTTCAGGCTTTCTTCAACCCACAAATTGTCGGATCGATAGAGGTTTAGAAAACATCAGCCTTCAAGCGGAGCCAAGAGCGAAAAGGTACCGCTTTTACAGATCACCCCAACTACATTCATTCTTTTAGACTACTTCAGCTTAGGTATTAGCTGATACTCCAAACACGTCCTGAAAGCCGTTGAACCTGGCTTGGCGATTGAAAATCTACACTGGGCCAAAACCACTTGTTTTATTCCAGGAAAATTCCACCCAAGGAAAAAGACCACGGCTCTCATAGATACTACAGCCAGAAATCAACAAAAGGACGTCCCAGAGCATCTATAGACTCATTGAACTAGCCTACAGTCATTCTTTCAAGCTTTTCACGCCTAGTACAAATCGTCGCTACAGACACGAAGAAAAGCGCATTAGGGGAAAAAGAGCTTTATAAAAAAGAAGCTAAACAAAAACAAATACGTGAGGAAGCTGGACGGTATAACATCATAGTCTAGCGGACTAGACGACTGAAGTAGAAGCACACGCGACAGAGGATCAGTGGATTGGTGAATAGTAGAAGAAAGGGCGGCGACAAGATGGCTACGGCAGTGCAAGAATTGTCGGGACACTCGCTTAACCAGTCGTTCACTAGATCATCAACGGAAAATGTCGACAAAGTAGTACAGTCGGTGACGAATGCTACGAAGCGGTTATCGCAAATATCCACGAACACTAATAACTCGGCCAAAAAACGCAAGACCCAGAATCGAATTGGGCCCTGGAAGTTAGGCCGGACGCTAGGCCGAGGGTCGACAGGACGCGTAAGGTTGGCAAAAAGCATACAAACGGGACAATTGGCGGCCGTTAAGATAGTGCCCAAGGCTAACTTCAAGAAACTCGAGAATCCCAAGTACAGACGGAATCTGGTGTCGGAGTCTGGGCTTCCCTATGGTATAGAACGCGAAATAATCATAATGAAACTAATGTCACACCCCAACATCATGGGACTCTACGACGTGTGGGAAAACAAGAATGACTTGTATCTCATTCTTGAGTACATTGAGGGCGGTGAGCTTTTTGACTACTTGATCAAGAAGGGAAAGTTACAGGAGCACGAGGCCGTCGGCTACTTCAAGCAGATTATACTCGGTATCAACTACCTTCATCAGTTCAACATTTGCCATAGAGACTTGAAACCTGAAAATTTGCTTTTGGACTTTAATAAGAACATCAAGATTGCTGATTTTGGTATGGCCGCTCTCGAGATTGATGCCAAGCTTTTAGAAACTTCGTGCGGCTCACCTCATTATGCTTCTCCAGAGATAGTAGCGGGTAAGAACTATCACGGTGCTCCCTCCGATATATGGTCCTGTGGTATCATTTTGTTTGCTCTTTTGACTGGTCATTTGCCCTTTGACGATGAAAACATAAGAAGATTATTACTCAAAGTACAGAATGGAAAATTTGTGATGCCTCCTGGTTTATCACCGGAAGCTAAAGACTTGATATCTAAAATGCTCAAGGTTGATCCTATGGAGCGTATAACGATAAAGGATATCTTACAGCATCCCCTTTTGAAACGCTATCCTAATGTGTCTGTCTCCCAGCGTAATTCAGTCGATGTTGACAGCTTCAGTACAATCCCTATAGAATCAAAAGATAAGATTGACAAAGAGATATTAAAGAATCTATCCGTTCTTTTCCATAATTGTGATGAAGCAACGATTGCATCCAAATTAATTTCCAAAGAACGATGTTCAGAAAAGCTTTTTTACAATCTTTTGATTAAATACCGTAACGAACATATGTCCTCTGGTACTGAGTATGATGACTATGACTTAACTGGAAGTGATTCAAGACAAACGATTCCGAGATCGACTTCTATTGTCAAGACCACCGTTGTCGATAATACTACAGGTGAAAAGCGTACAACTATCAAAAAAGTTGCAAATTCTAATTCTAACAAATCTATCAAGGTTGCAAAAAGAAAGAAGGGGATGAGTGCCAGTACAAGTGCTGTGTCACACGTTGGCTCTGAAAATAGTCCAAGTAAGGGTACTGCCATGAAGCATGGAGACATAGGAAACAAATACGCGGTTTCCAATAAATCTGGTAGTACAGAAGTCTTAAGCAACATCACGAACACAGTACCCTCTTTCAAAGCCTCTACTTCTTTCTCACGAAAGAAGAACATGGCAGTGAAGTCGGGATTGACTAAACGCTCTTCCTCCAAATCAATAAGAAGAAAGCCACAGCAACTGCCTCCTAAATTTGACCGTAAATTAACTGGCCTTAACGGTTTAAATGAATTGGCAGGGATTAAGGGAGATAATAATCTCAAAAAGATTCGAAATCGGCAGCTTAGTGGTGCTTTTGGAAATAACTCTTTGCTTAATTTTGAACTTATTTGTCAACAAATGTTTAATGATAAACAAAATGAAAGAGACTCCAGTCCAGCTCGTGAAGAAAGGAAAAAACAACCTTCTTTTTCCGCGCGTGATGATATGAGACATATTTCGACTTCAACTGAGGTGTCTCCCAAATATCATGATAACTCTCCTTCGCATGCCGTTTCTTCCAGTGACAATCTGAAATACAATAATTCGAACCTTTCTAAAACCCTTAATGCAAAAGAAAATGAACATAACAGAAATCAAAGGAAGATTTCTCCCTTGGTTGCTCGTGAAAGAGAACTTGCTACGAAAGTACACATGACAAATGATGCCAGAGAACTTAAATTGAAGCAATTAGATGCTATGTTACAGTCGAAAAAGGATATTTCTGAGCCAAGAACTGAGAGGGAAAATGTTGAATCTTCCAAACGTAATTTTACTGAACCACCTACAATCTGTTCTCTAGATCCAAAGGTCGCGAAGCTGTCTTTGCTACGCGCTAAGACACTTTCTGCCAAGATGCGTCGACCTGTGTTATCTGAAAAGAATGAAAACACTGCTAAGGTGTTGCAAAAATTAGGGGTTCCCGTCGATGTCCAAACGGAGCCAAAATTAGATGATTATTTGAAAACTTCTAGCTCGAAGAACTTGTCGAGATACTTGCAAGATCCGCCCAAGAATAGAAACAGCTCATCTTCTTTGGTAACTATTAAACAATTCAATGAACTAGAGAAAGGAAACGGTTCAATTGTAAAGCCTGTTATGTCAAAGGGTCAAATTTCTACGGTAATATCAAGTGGCTCTCCTAAGGAAGAAGTTAAACGTTCGACGGCCTACAGATCTTTGTTGACCACAAATACTGACAGTGAAAGTGTTAGAACAAAGGGATCAGCTCACTCTGACGCCGCTAGCATAAATAAAGCTGACATCTCTTTGCAGAGAAGCAGGAAGAGCCTCATTCCAAATCCTAGATTCTCAAGGTTCTCTTTTGCAAGCATACTCAATTCTGGCTTTGACGCTGAGCAGCCAATTGCCTCAGATTTAAAAAATTCTACAGGAACTGTTATCAAGCGTCCTCAAAAGAAGACGAAAGACCTGATTCCCCGCAGCCCAACTTTGGCCGATGTTCATGAAACTCAGGCTGAATACACACCACAGCAGGAGAAAAATGAACCTAACCAAGACCTTCTAGGGTTAGGTATTAGGTCTCAAAGTAAATTGTCTATGACCCCTAGATCTGAGGCATCTAGTGACGGGGATCTTAACAGTACAAACTTTGTATCGGTGGCAGTTAGGTCTGAAAATGGTATGGATACTATGACTCCTCCAAATTATTTAACGAGCATTCGTGGTGATCAAACGCAAGATACGTTATTACATGGCTTATCATCTAGAAGTACTTTGGCGCCTTCTTTCAGTGTTGTTGAAGGCTCGATTCAGGAGTCGAGAGATTCTAAGTTTACTCCAAAAGAGCTAGATCAAAATGACCTAGAAAACTCTATATCTTCTCAGAATAGAACAAATCATGGAAATTCTAACAGTACATTCACTGTGAACAAATTTGAATCTAGGAAGTCTGTTGATGACACCATCGAATCGATGTATAAGGACTACGCTAGTATTTATGATGAGAAACGTACGATGAGAAGCCGTGATGAGTATGGCCATAGTCTGCGAAAGAATCACAAAGAGATAAATGAAGCATCACTATTGCGTACTAGTTCCAATGACAACAAGCATGGCAACTCAGTAAATATTTCATCTCATTCTCGCGAGAGTAATTTCGAAAATGAAACCTTAGGGAGTAGCTTTGCTGATAGTAAAAGCGCTGGTATGAAGAATCTGTCGAGAAATATTGAGCTAGTTGATGAGTCCTCCCCATCTAATGTAACAAATAATGGAACTGTCATTGGCGATTTTGATGCTGGTACTGGAGAAGGCTCATCGAGTGAGAAGGGTTTTGACAACGAAGATACTAGTCCAGAAAGTCAATATAACAATGAATCCAACATTAAGACTGATAGTGAGAGAAGAAGAGCTGATCAGACGAAATCAAGTCAAAGTCAACATTTGTCAACTCTTCACCTACTGGCAAACAAAAGGAGCCCAGGAAGTAATATCAGAGAGTCCACGGCATCAACTCAAATTTTCAGTTACATGAAATTACCTCAAACAACTTTTGATACTGAACATACAACTCCAGAAGAGAATCAGCCTAAAGAAATAGAACACGAGAAGCCCGACAGATATAACTCCGTCTTGCGTAGGTTAAGTTTGAAGCCTAAGAGAGAGGCACCTAGGGCACCTATACTCGAATGGGATGATGACGCAGAAAAGGGACACAATAGGTTTTCTATAATATCTGTTGCGTCTAAGTTTGATAAATTTGGTAGAAGCAAGAGAGAGCATTCTCATTCAGAGAGGAAGGAAAATTGGTTTATGAAGTTGATACATTCTATTGGGACTTCATCAAAGAGTCAGCATGAGAGGCACGCGGACTCCAGGCCAAAAGACCTGGTCGTCAATAGCAGTAACATATGCATCTTCGATTCGAACCTCCTGTCTGATGAGTTGTGCCGGGCATTCAAACATGCCTTGGAAATAAAGAATATCGAAGGCTCAGTGAGTAAAATTGATATCGATGAAGAATTTGGTCTTTTCAGTGGAACAATTCCCGCAAAGTATGCTTCTGGTCGTAAGTTGAAGTTCAAGATTGAAGTCATAAACCTTAATAACACAGCATCTTTGCAGTTGGTCAAGTTGAAAGGTTCAGAAAGAGGTTTCAAGAACTTGGCTAAGATAGCCAAGTATATCATCGATCTGGAAGAAGAAACACTCAAACATAAAAAGGTCGAGATGAACACTGCGAAGTAAAGGTAAAATCGCAGAGTGTCAATTCCGTGACTCTTTTTACAGCAAGTGATAATAGTACGCTGCAGTTAGCCTGCTAGTTGCTTTCCGCCGAACTTTATGAAAGTGCTACTAAAATAAAGAATATTTTTGAATAATGCATCACGAAGAATCGATTTTCACCCTTCCACTAGATTAGTATAGATGATTCTAAGAAGGAATGACACATAAATATTATTGGACACAGTTACCAGAACCCATCACGCTTCCTTTGATGATTCTCCTGTTTGATATTGTATATTATATAGACATTGCCGTTGTAATAAACTATTTCATATATTAGAGATACAAAAAGTAGGTTATTTGATGGAGCGCGCAGTTTAAGTAGCTGATAAAGGTTAACCAAGCTATTGAAATAAAACCACGGAAGTGTAATAGGAGTATAAGCACGCAACAGATGGCTGGATCAATTGTTAGGTGTCTAAACTGGGATGTTGGCTATGACCAAAGATTTCTTCAGGTGAATCCAACGGGCGACGAAGTGATTTTACACCAACTAGACAATGAGAACGATAAACATGAAAATCAAGGTTTAAACAAGGTAGAAAGCCGATCAGGATTTAGCAACATACAATGCAGTAACTATTCGCATGTGGATGTGGGGATTGCTGGTGTTGGGCAACTTAATGGAGTGGTTTACGTGTTTGACATGAATTCTGGGGATTCGTCGACTCTTGAGCTCAGTCCTAAGCTCAATAGACCGTGTAATGCTCTTTCGTTCAGTAATAACGGGTTGGTAGCGGCGGGGTTTGATAAAGGTCGACTGGATAGCAGTTTGCAGATTTGGGACATACAACATTACTCCAGAGCTGGTAGCAACGACCACATCTCACGCCCTACATATTCGTATATGCCAAATGAAGCTATACTCTCTTGCAATTTCTTCTTGAACGATAGTAACGGCTTGCTTAGTGGAAGCTACAAGTTTCTCAGAGAGGTTGACCTACGTTCCGAGTTCCCTGTATTTCAAATGGCTACGAAACTGACTTTAGGGATAACGTTGGATCCCTTTCAAGAACATCTCTTTCTGTCATATAGCGAAGATGGCTCTCTTGCCATTTGGGACAGACGTAAGTTAACTTCGAATTCTTCCAGGAGTAAAACATTATCGGGGGGGTCTGTTGTTTCTGAGTCACCTGTGTTGTATTTTAGTCGTTTGTTTAATGACTCCACCAGAAAAACACCAAACCCATGTTTTAGATATTCTACCATAAGAAGAAATGAATTTGCGGCGGTGTTCAACGGAAATACTATAAGACGCTGGCAAACGGGAATGGTGCCTTCTGCTCCCGAATCCCACAGCCAATCCCAAAGAACCTTTAAAGATGGAAGCGTGCTTCTGTCATTGAAGCAACAATCATCGGAGTTATATAACTCAAACGAAGACCTGCTATTCGTAGCCTCTGTTTCAGATGTCAAGACTGATTATGAACGAGTTGTATCATTTGATTATTCAGCTGATATATCATCGTCCACATCATCAAATTTGGTCTGTATGAGGCAATCTGGATCGATATTCAAAATGCCAGTAATAGAATGTATTGAGTCTTTGGACTTCAATTCGTACAATGAATTTACTCTAGTTGGACCTGAAGGTAGCCACACACAATATATTGAGGATAAAGCTATTGAGAATCAGATGACCAGTGACAAAAAGGTTTTGGATAATTTGGAATTTTCTGCTAATAATGATGGTATAGCATATGACGACGATATTGACTCTACAGTCGACGATGACAGTGTCATTCAACACGACGCTACTATCCACAAAGATACAAAAGAACATGAAAAGTTTTATGCCCTTAATACATTCTTGGGTACAAGTGATATACTTTTTAGCGATATATGCTTTACTATCAGAAAGAGAGCTTCTATGGGATATGGTTTTAATACAGAGAAAAACACCAAGGTTTTAGAAGCTCTCGACGGCTTTGACCGTCAGCTTTACTTGAGACACATATGGAGGTGGCTAGGATTGGCCAGAAAGTCGCTCGAGAAAGGTAGTATGATATCCTACGGTATAGATCTTGGATACCTGGGAGTACTTGGGATATGGAAGGGAGCATCAGAGGTAAATAACCAGAACAGATTCAGTAAGGAGATAAGTCATGTGTCCGATGAAATGTTTTCTCAAGCAGTTAAGTCAATAGTAGCATCGAAAAGCAAGAAAATGGCAAACAATCAAATACCAAGCAATAGTCAAAGCAAGGCTCAAAGAAAGCTTTGCCTAATAGTTTCGGGGTGGTATTTGAATAATGAGGAGTTTGAAGAGAAATTGAATTTGCTTCTCTCAACAGGCCAAACAGAGAAAGCGGCTGGATGGCTCGTTTTTTTTGGAGAAGTGGACAGAGCAATAAGTGTATTAGCATCTTCCAAAAAGGAGAGATTGAGGTTAATTGCCACTGCTGTGGCTGGTTACCTTGCCTACAAGACATCTAACGTAAATAGTCCATGGAAGGACCAATGCAGAAAGATGGCATCAGAATTGGACAATCCATATTTGAGGGCGATATTTGCATTTATTGCTGACAATGACTGGTGGGATGTTTTAGATGAGCACTCGCTACCGCTCAGAGAAAGACTTGGAGTCGCTCTTCGGTTCCTCTCTGACAAGGACCTCAATTTGTACCTTAACCGAGTGGCAGAAAATGTCATTGCTAAGGGTGAGTTAGAAGGGTTAATATTAACGGGGGTCACGCCTCAGGGAATGGATTTGCTTCAGTCGTATGTTGACAGAACCAGTGACGTTCAAACTGCGTCTCTCATCGCGGCATTCGGATGCCCTAGATACTTTACTGACCCTCGTTTCCACCACTGGGTCGACTGCTACAGAAGCTTGCTCAATAGCTGGGGTATGTTTAGTGCCAGAGCACGTTTCGACATCACCCGCATCAAGCTTTCTCGAACCTACTACGGACAGCTCACATCAAGACCTCCTCCGAAACAGGTATACCTACAGTGTGCAAACTGCGGAAAGAACATATCGAAGCCCAAGATACCCAACAGTACCAGAGCTTCTGCTGCCGGTGCAGGGGCCCCAGCCACGTCGGTCACTAACACGTCGTCCTCACTTTTCAAACAGTTCACCAAAATGAACCTTCTGAAAAATTTCCACGATCTCAAGTGTTGTCCTCACTGCGGTGCCCCTCTCCCCAGATGTTCAATATGTCTATTATCTTTGGGTTCGTCAATCGTCAATCCATCCGCAGATAGCCCCAATGGTCCGTCTTCCAAGCAGAATCTTGAGAATTCTTTCGCAAACTGGTTCACCTTCTGTTTGTCCTGCAACCACGGCTGTCACGCCCAGCATGCGGAAGAATGGTTCTCAAAACATTATGTCTGTCCCGTACCAGACTGTAGCTGTCGCTGCAATAGCATATAGGCCCATCATATATCTGCTCCTTCTTCACTATGTACTTTAGTTAGAGTTACATGAAATCCTCTCGATTTGGTTAACTAATGATTTCCTGCACATAATGAATTAGATTGTCAACACAAATCGAGCTTGGATTTGAAGACAACAAATAAGACTATATTAGTGTCACCCTTTAATAGTACTTGAAAAATAGAGGACATAGAGGCGACAGAGGGTCAATACATTGATACACATAGAGGTTAGTGTTGACGACCGGATTTAAACTCAGATTAAATATTGATATATACTGGATCAGGGTTTGGTTACAAGTTCAGAGACTTGTCAAGAAACGATAATCAAAGTCCATAATACAAGGACCAGATTTTCAGAGTAACCAGGCGTGAGAAATATAGGCTGGTTTATTATTAGTGCTGTTAGATCTGTTCAGAGGTTGTGGGTTATACGCTCACGAGAAAGAGGAAACAGCGATTGCTTCGTCGTACACACACAGAGCGATTAAGCACGTAGCAATAAGCGTAAGATGTCCGACAGCAAAACAGACATCTTGGAAGACATTAGGGGTAAGATTGAGAGAGAACGGAGGCTTATTCAGGGGTTTCATTCGCTCAAAAGAAACACGGACAATGCAGAGGTGATCCAACGATGCAACAATCAAATTCGTGAGACACAATCGAACATAGACTACCTAGAGGAGACTTTGGCAAAAGTTTCGGTGCTGCAGCAGTCTGATAATTCTCCAGACAGTCCTGAGAAGGTAGATGTTTCTGACCTGGGAAGCAATCCTGTCTATTCGCGTCTTGACTTGATCAAGTATGATTGTCCCTCCCTCGGACATAGAATACAGTACATGCTTCAACAGCTTCAGTTCAAGCTCCAGGTCGAAAATCAGTATCGAGAGGCTAATCAGAAGATTTCTCAGCTTTACAAGCTTGATGGTGACAAGTCAAGTAGTGATGCCGCTGATAGTGGGAGATTGGAAAGCGACCAACGTATCCTTCTTTTGAATAAATCGCTCAAACGCTATCAAGATATTCACATAAGTATGGATGATGTGACGCGTGATATGGAAATTATGAATATGCCAAAATATGCTAGAAAACCATTGACAGGTAAGTTAGGGGTCACTGTCACATGTGTTCGTGATATTGATCATATTGCCTCTCCAATGTTTTCAAAAAGACCAGAAACTGTGGTTGCTATTAAGGTTGATGATGTTGAGAAGGCTAGAACGAGAGGCTCAAGACTGGGCAAGTGGAATGAGGAGTTTTCCATCGATGTGGATAAGGCAAATGAAGTAGAGTTCGCCGTTTATGATAAATCGGGAAGCCATTACACCTTGGTAGCTTTGACATGGGCATTGCTTTCAGATATAACAGAGGAAATCCGTAAACGTAAGGTTGCTCAGGAACTTGGAAACGGTGGATGGGTCTCCGCTTCAAACTTGGCGGGTAATGGTGGAAATAAACTGACTTATAACGATTATTACCTGTCACAGAGTAATACATTGGGAAATTCGAATGCGACATCGGCTCCTCTATCAGGTAATTTTACTGGAAGTGCAGGGTCTAATGCTGGATCAGACGTCAATTCTCCTAATTCTACAGGTGCCTCAAAACCTGTTCAAATAAACACCTGGTTGAACTTAGAGCCTGTTGGTCAATTTCTTGTAAGCTTGACCTTTGAAAAGTCTAATAGGAAGGGCAAACAGTTTATGGGTGCCTTGGGACGTCACGGTGCCATTAGGCAGAGAAAGGAGGAAGTATTCAAACAACATGGTCACCAGTTTGTTCAAAAACAATTCTATAATATTATGTGCTGTGCATTCTGTGGAGAATTTTTACGTTACACAGGTTATCAATGTCAAGATTGTAAGTTTCTTTGCCATAAGAAATGCTTCCCAAAAGTTGTTACCAAATGTATATCAAAATCTGCGACAGATATTGATCCTGACGAAGCTAAGTTGAATCATAGTATTCCTCATAGGTTTGAGCCTGTCGCAAACCACGGTACAAAGTGGTGTTGTCATTGCGGTTACATTCTTCCATGGGGTCGTAAAAATGTTCGTAAATGTACCGAATGTGGAGTTATGTGTCATGCTTACTGTACTCATTTAGTGCCTGATTTCTGTGGTATGTCAATGGAGATGGCAAATAAGATATTAACCACTATTAAATCAACTAAAACTCCTGTTGCGACCACAAGCGGTAATAAACAATCAAGCACAAAAGTTAGTACGTTTTCAAATGAGAAGAGCAGTTCGGATCTTGATTATAAATCAGAGACTTTGCATGTTTCTGATGATGAAAATGAGAAGCTATATGACCAGAAACTTCCTACTACTACTACTCATCAAATACAGAAGCCTATTGACTTGCCCCTCAAGCATGCCGGTAGAAGGCCACCTCCAACTGATTTCAATGGGCATGTTGAACAGGCGAGAGAAGAGATTGCTGAGTACGTCAAGCGTAGTCAAAATGATGTTCCTGTGGTCGACGAAGCAACATTTGTCAATAATATCAGTGGTTCCCATGATTTTGGTCAATCTCCCATGAAAGTAAATAGACAGAGTGATAATCTTGCTGGCTCTGAGGATATGAGTAGAGTAAAAGTTGATCTATCTCCGAATGCAAATCAAGAAGCGCTACAAAGCTCTCCATCTCATGAAAATAAAACTATCCTCCCCCAAAGTTATTCTAAAAGTGGACACTACGACACTTCGTATGACAATGTTCAACCTCAACAAACTGATCATGAACCATATAAGTCAGATGCTGCTCCTCCCCAATTAGCATCCCAGAGTAAGCATAATTCACCCCATAGGCATAAGCGTAGAAGAAGAAAGGTTGGTCTAGATGACTTTCAGTTTCTTGCTGTCCTTGGTAAGGGTAACTTCGGTAAAGTGATGTTAGCCGAGTCAAGACATACAGATAAACTTTGTGCTATTAAAGTTTTGAAGAAAGATATCATTGTTGAAAGTGATGAAGCAGAAAGTGTGAGATCAGAGAAGCGTGTGTTTTTAACTGCAAACAAAGGAATGCATCCATTCTTGTTAAACTTGCACTGTTGTTTTCAGACCGAGAATAGAATCTATTTTGTAATGGAGTATGTACCTGGTGGTGATTTAATGTGGCACATTCAAAAGTCTCGTTTTTCTGCCCGTAGGGCCAAGTTTTACGCTTGTGAAGTTTTGCTTTCGTTGAAATATTTTCATGAAAATGGCATTGTCTACAGAGATCTTAAGCTTGATAATATCTTATTAACTACAAAAGGACATGTTAAAATTGGTGACTACGGCCTTTGTAAGGAAAACATGTGGTACAAAAATACAACTGGCACTTTTTGTGGTACACCAGAGTTTATGGCTCCGGAGATTGTTACAGGCAAGCAGTATGATAGAAGTGTGGACTGGTGGGCATTTGGTGTACTTTTATTCCAAATGCTTTTGTGCCAGTCGCCTTTTAAAGGTGACGATGAGGAAGAAATTTTCAATGCCATTGAGCATGATGAAGTTAGATATCCTATAAGCATGCCTCGTCAAACGGTACTAGTCTTACAAGCACTTTTAACAAAGGATCCAAACAAACGTCTTGGTAGCAGTGAGAGAGATGCGCTCGATATCATGGAACATCCTTATTTCCAAGATGTTGATTTTGACAGTGTGTTGCAATGCAACACTCAAGTGCCTTATTTACCTGAGATTTCATCCGAACATGACTACTCTAATTTCGACCAAGAATTTACTTCAGAGACACCCAGACTCACTCCCGTGGAAACGGTATTGACGGCAGAAATGCAAGAGCAGTTCCGTGGATTCTCTTATTTGTCAGATGAGGCTACAATTTGATTTACAAGCAACCTTTATTAGAAAGAAAATCAGACATTAATACAAATCGAACCTAAAAAGTCAACGCAACATATAGGCAATAAAGCCATAAAATAGTTTTAAAAAAATACATTTTGTTACAAAAGCCAACTAAAGTACACTATAGCTGGCGAGGAAGAGCCCATAGTTTTCTTTCCTTCGAGATCTGCAACCCCTTCATTCTGATTAGTTCTTAAGCTCTTAGAGGTGCAATTGGAAGACAAGGTAAAATACTTCCATTTTTGCCATTGTTGATTTCATTGTTATTCATGTCACCATTTATGTTTTCACATCCTTCTTCCGTTTTCGAGTATTTTTACTTTTTAATTACAACTGTAAAGCTAGAGATATATAATTCAACAATCTTATTAACTATGTAATTAGGTACAAGTACACAGTTTCAAAATTAATAATACAAATTGTGTTGAGACTACATATTCATTACATTCATTCCCGCTAAGATAAATCATAGTTCTGACCTTCTTATAAAAATAGTAGGCCATAGGTCGGATTCTATATCTATTAACACACTAATTGTATGGTACATGTATGGTACAAGTATGGATACTAAAAGAAGGTGAGTATGAAGTGATATCCCCCTAATAGGGCTTCATAACAATAATGAAACGAGGACTTTGATATAGTGATTAGGATATAATACAACATGCACTTGAACTAGCTGACTCTGGTATGTCAGCCTTAGTAGTCAAAATTCTACTGCTTGTCTTTCTTGGTGGCCTATACGAAATAAGGCTATTTCTAGAAGGTGCAACCTTTGACAGATGGGGCAGAATCTCTTCTGTTGAGTGAGCATCTTCCTTCATCTTTTCCTTGGCAGATAGACCACTGGAATTCTCTTTAGCCTTAGACTGAATTGGCAGAAGTTCTACTGTCGAATTGATATCTTTCTCTGTATGAGTTTCGGTCGACAAAGCATTGGACTCTCTCTTCGATATACAACTCGGAGAATTGAACGGAGACATTTCAGCAGGCTTCAGCAAAACCAGGATCAAAGACTGGAAAATTCTGTCCACGCCGACGTTTGTTTTTGCACTACACTCGAAGAAGTCAAGTGCACCAAGTTCTTGTGCCAAAAGAGCACCTTCTTCGGAAGTAACTTGGTGATCACCAGCCAAATCTGATTTGGTTCCAACTAACGCGAACGGAACTCTGTTCCCCAAAGCTTGTGTCCGGTGAATTATGTCCTCCACTACTTCCAAACTATCGGGTTCTGTTATGCTGTACACAAAGATCATCGCCCTCGAGTTCCTTATTAAAAGCTGCATTGACGTTGAATAAGTGTCCTTAGATGAGTCAGTGTCCTGGATCGTTAATGATCTATACTTGCCATCTACTTCCAATGCTTTACTGTACAATCCCTCTTCTGCGAGTCCCTCCGAGTCTTGCAAAAGCTGCTGCTCAGCGTACCGTATGATTAACGAGCTCTTGCCGGCTCCCTTAGCTCCTAATACGAGCACATCATAATTGTTCCTGAGTCCGTGATACCCTTGAAGCAATACCATTATAGTTGCTTCTTCTCAAATTTTTTTTCTTATGATCTCCCAAAGAGCCACAAACAAACTTAATTACCTTCTCTTCTGATGATTCCCATGGACGGCTTTTAATAAAAAAAAATATTGCTTAAAATTTCCTATCTTCTCCTAATGGGAAAAATTCTTATGCAACTACGATCTTTTGCAGATAATGATAGCTTATCTTAAATACTTTTTGCGGGAAAAACTCACGGATCTCTAGTTCCTCTCAGATATCAAGGCTACTGCCGGTCGTAATATCTCCTCTTAGTTCACTGTTACACTAGATCTGAGATTTTACAGAATCGGGTGCGACCGTTACGCCAGTGAAGGAATTTTAACCGTAACTCTGCGCGATCTCGTTTTTTTTTTCTTATTTTTCTTAAAAATTTTTTCATATTCTACTTCGCCGCTGAAAGCATCGGAAACCATTAAAGATATAAGAGAGTATATGAGCATGCGTTCAATAGAGCACTGCTAGGCTTCGTAGAGTACTATACAGACATGCTTTAAAACACCATCTCTGAAGTAGAAGAAAAGATCGGCTCAGTGCATTGTAGAAGGACAATACAGGTTGTCAGAGAATTGTGTATATATTAATAGGCTCCAATCCACACCGATATTCAATACATGTTGATATATCAAGAAATCATAGGAATATTACGTCAAATATTAAAAACTATACATGGATGAAAATAGTAAATCATTCGTCGTCCGAAGAGAGATATTGCGAGTAGCTTTCTGCAGAAGCGAAAACTGGCAAAGAAGAAAGCTTTTGTTTCTTGGCCTTCTTTTCCTTCTGGGTATTCTCAGGCTTCCTCTTGGACAGTGAGCCTTTGGTGGTTTTAGCTATTGGGATCTCCTCTTTATCTTCCTCGTCCAATTCACTCTCAGATCCGAGCATTGCGATACCCGTAGGCTCTTCGTCACTGCTGTACTCGTCGCTCTGGTTGCCTGTGAATATCTCGGCACCATCTTCGGAAAACGACTCGTGTGCCGATGCATCACTGCCCGCATCACCAACGTCTTCATCATCTTGGAGAACAGCATCTTTATTTTCGATCTTGCTTTCCTCATCTTCATCACCTTCTTCCTCAGCTGCATCCTCTTCCGACCCCGCATCAAGGTCACTCATGCCCGAAAAATCTTCTTCATCGAAGTCAGACAAGTCATCCCCCGAAGACGCCTCAACATCTGGTCTTGAGCGCACTAAAGCCTCCCAAACTTCACCGTCAGATAAATCCTCTGCTTCGTCGTCTTGTTTATCCTTTTTGCCGCTCTCTACACCCTTGAGCTTATTTTGCTTTGAGATGAAGTACTGGTAGAAGAATTTGTCCTCGGGTTTAACTTCTTCAACTTTCTTGTTAAGCCAGTTTTCAGTATTAACAGGGTCTTCCTTACTTAAGATATTAGTAGCTTTAACAAGAAGATCACCAGTATGCGCTCCTCCTAGTGGCTGCATGATGGAGCTTCCCTTTGTCTGAGGCTTCTGCTTGGAGTTCTTGTAAACAAATCTATCAAGGAAATGTGCCAAAGTAAAGAGACCAAGATCTGGTTTCTGCTGATCTTTACCCTCCAAAAGAGACTCGACGTATACAGATACCGTTGGATGGTAGTATTGCAAGAAGAATGCAATCTCCCAAAGTGAAGACTGGTTAGCATTGGCGAAACGTGGGTCACGCTTGCGTCCATCGTAAACACCCTCTTCTTTAACTTCTTCCTCCTTGTCCTGGTCATTATCTATGTCTTCATCCGGCCTTGAATCAAAATCAACAGTCAAATCAAGAATCTGAGGGTGGACTTTCGATAATTGCATCAATAAATAAAGCATACCAGTAATTGCTCCAATATGGAGCCAGTGAGCACAGACTTGAAGTATTCTCTTCACAAATGCTAAAACTCTAGGCACATTCTGATCATACTTCAATGCTTTATATAATAAGTTTAAGTATATTCCTTGCTTTGAAGTAGATGCCAAACGAGAGTCCAACAAAGACTCATATAATGTACGGTAAAACCTGTCAGCATTCAACTTTTGTGTGACAATTATATGGTGAACCAATCCTAATGCTTGGACTGCTGTACTGAAATTAGAGGAGTGTGTAATTTTGAAAAGTGCATCCAAGTGTTTCTCATAGATCTCACTTGGCATTTCTGAAAAGGGGAAGGCACGGTTCAAACCGGTCAATAGCGCTGAAAATATCTTTGCGTTTCTTTCTTGAACAACCTCACTAGTGGACTTTTCGTTCTGTTTGATCGACTTACCTCCCTTTTTACCTCTCTTGAACTTCTTTCCTTTTTTGTTTCGACCCTTTTCGGATACTCCCATCACACTGTCATGCTTGTTAGCTTCAACATTGTGTTCATCTGTCTCCTTCAATATACTCTCAAAAAGAGCAAAGTAAGTCTTAATTAATAAATTCGCCAACTCTGTCTCTCTTCTGGTCATGATGGTTTGATTTAATGTGATTATAGAGTAATATCTAGCATGGAAATCACCTTTGCTATTGAAAAGTACATCAATCACAGCATCTGTGATAATTTTTTTCATAGCTGGATGGGTTTGCTCTAGCTGTAAAACCAAATAAGAAGTCTTGGAAGCCACTTTATTTTCTATATCCCCCAACTTGTTGGTCCCAAGTCTCAAGAGGTTGAATTCTTGTTCTGGTTTGGCCTTTAAAAGTTCAAATATGGTAGAGCATACGTTCATTCTAACGTATACGATAGGATCATGGGAAAAATTTTCAAGAATTGAAACAAACTTGAAGTATGTCTTTTTGAGATAATCCTCAAAGTAAAATACGGCCAATTGAGCATCAGACAAATCGTTTCTGAGAGGGCGTTTTTTGAATGCTAAAAGCCTCCTGTCTGGTAACACGCCGTTAAGAAGCAAATCCTTCAACGCTACGATCGCTTGCATCGCAGCCGTACGAGACTTCTTTTCACAGAAATACAATAGGTTGTCAAGGGCTTTAATGTTGTGCAAAGGAGACTCCTGGATCATCAATGTCAAAGCAGATATCTTATCATTCAACGTACCATCGGTCAATATTTGTGACAAAAACCTTTTTTGTGAGTTGTTAGAGGCAAATTCTTCTAAATAAACCTTGTTTTCATTATCTACGATCTCCTTGGCTCTGTCATAGAGCCTATCGATCGCAAACTTATCAAGGTTTTCTTCCTCATACACAGCGTCTAGCGATATGTTGTACCAGTCAGTACGGTTAGGAACAAGTAATTTGGAGCTTTGTACCGAAGAAATATCAGTTACTTTGTCAGAATTCAGTTTCTTTCTGGCTCTTTCTGCCTCTGCGAGCTCTTTTTTACTGATTTCCTTGGTTTGCACTTCCTTATCATCTTGATCTTCATGCCCTCCTTCTTCTTCTTCCTCGTCTGATGATGATGGTGATACTTCTGGTTGTTCTATATCATCCGCTTCCTCATCCTCCACAAGATCAGGAACCTCTTCCTCCTCATCGTCCTCCACGACATCTACCTGACCGTTCCCCAAGCCTATACCCTGAATGAATTGGCTTAGATCAGAAGAAAACTTACTGTCAACTTTTCCCGGAGGTGCTTCTAACTCTATCTCACTATTCTCCTCGTCATCCTGTATTCCCTCTACCAAGGCGATGTCTTCTTCCGTAGCACCTAACGCCAATGCTTCACGACGAAGTTCCTCTTTTATATCAACAGTTTTACCCTTCGAGCCGGGTGAGTCCTTCTGAGGCTTCTTATCTCCTTTCCGACCTTTATTGTCTTTCTTTGGTTTTTCTGAAGATGGCTTTTCTGCCCTCTGCAGCTCTTTCTTTTTGTCCTTCTTTCCATTACCCTTTGCGTTATTAGTCTTCTGGTTTGCGAGCTTACTAGCAACCTTATCCTTAAGGGCTGACAAATTGAGTCCTTTGCCTTCCATGTTATGCTCTAGGATCTCTTTTGAATACCCTGCTTCTGCTTTATCGCTTGGAGACCTCATCGCTAGTGAAAAATTTAGGCTCTATGGATACTATCATCAGATGAGGAAAAAAAATCTATGTGCAGTCTTCACACCCTGCTATCCATTCCTACTGTCTAAATAGAAGAAAAAAGTATATCTATGAGGATGCCGCAAGGGTGAAGGGTCTGGAGCATGATCTGTGTGTGTGGATGCATATCAGGAAGCTTTTTTTCCTCAAATTTTACGGTCTTGAAAGTATTTGAAATGTGTGCAATGGAATTGAAAAGTTTCTCTGCTACAGTTCCAGTTAGAATAACGGGATGAAAATAGGAAAAGGCCCAAGACATCTGGTGTAGCCGACGTATTGCGGAACTATCTCCCCTGCTGATACGTCTGGGAGGGTTTCTAACAATCTTAGGCTTAAGCTGTTCAGGAAATCGACATCATATCAATTTCCTTATCCCAGACATATGTAGTCCATTGCGCAGAACAAGCATCAGACGGTCATTTTGAGCCGGGTTTTTGGCATGGCGAACAAGCTATGTGGTCGGTTTCTCTGCCTGATGCCATTTGTAAGAAACTGTGCGCTTTGAAGCGTAAGAACGGACACTTTTCACCTGCTGGCCACTTTTTGTATGTATTGAGTCGCTCCGCGTAGTTGAAATCTAGGTGAAAAAACAAGCATATATAACGACCAGAAAGCAGAGGCATCTAATCGCAGATATATTGAGACAATAGATGAGCCATAATTACACATTGGTGCCTTTAGAAGCACTTAGAAATGGTGCGATGGCTGAATCCACATCGCAAGGTGTTGTTTTGGACAGCACTAAACCTCGTGAAGAAAGAGATATGCAAGAGATCTATGGAGATCTAGACGAAACAGCGCAGTTGCCGACGTTTCTGACTAATGACACACAGGATGAAGATGCGGACCAGCCTTTACAAGATGGTGAATCAAAGCACCAGAGGTCAGATGATACTCAAACAAAGTCACAAGTGTCTGATTCGATTGTGGGACTAAAGAAGCCAGTTTTTAGAGAAATCGCAGACCAGAGCAAAAGACACCAGGAGTTCCGGTTCAGCAAAAGCCTCACCGACTTTGGGTTTAAGAACCCTACTCGTGCCAGCCAGAAGCGGCCCTACGAAACGTACGTGCGGCAGTTTGGGCTCCCAGATGGGGAAAGCATCGAAGAATTACTCCAGCGCAAGCGCGTCCATGTTGAGTACGACTTGGACGAACAAGACCAGCTCTATCTCCAGAACCGTAATAACAGGCCGGATAGCGTGCTTCAATTGACAGAGGAGGTGTTTGAGATTTTGTTTACAGTGCTTGAAAACGAGTGGAGTGACTTGGAGAAGAAGATGGCCTCGATTGACAGTGGGGACGATGACTCGCACACACGGCTAACGCTAGACCAGGGTTTCGACAACAACAAGTACGGCAACGACGATGGTATTGTGCTAGGGTCTGTAACGGAGCAAAAGTGTGCGGTGTGCAACGACAGCGACTGTGATAATTCGAACGCCATTGTGTTCTGCGATGGGTGCAACATAGCAGTACACCAAGAGTGTTATGGAATAGCGTTTATTCCCGAGGGCCAGTGGTTGTGCCGCAAGTGTATGATCAACAAGGACCGGGAAACAAGCTGTGTGTTCTGTCCCAGCCGGACTGGGGCGTTCAAGCAAATGGACAACAGCTTGTGGAGCCATGTTGTGTGTGCCCTATGGATCCATGAGTTGTACTTTGCCAACCCGATCTACATGGAGCCTATTGAAGGTGTTGACTTGATTCCCAAGAGCCGCTGGAAACTAACATGCTACATCTGTAAACAGCGGATTGGGGCATGCATTCAGTGTTCCAACAAAAACTGCTTTCAAGCGTACCATGTAACCTGTGCCAAGCGAGCAGGCCTCTATATGGAAATGGGCAGCGGAGTGCAAGGGGCACTCACAAACAAGAATACATTGCGGTCGTTCTGTGATAGACACAGTCCAGCAGGGTGGGACCACGGCGAGGTTCTTCTTGGGCTCGCCAGAACCCGCCAGTACTACCGAGATGTCAAAATCCTAGCAGACAAGAATGCCCAGTTGAGCCACAGCAAAAAGACAGCCAACAAGCTCAATGTATTCAAGTGGCACACCGAGAACCACACGCCTATTGCCCCGAAGAAGTTCAGCGACACTTTGTATGACATGCTTCTCAAGCTCAGGGTGGATGCTCAGGAGAGCCCCAACGACCAGGCTAAGCAGTCGATGCTTCGAGGGTTGGGCCAGAACCCGCTTCGCAGTCGAGAGCAGACGTTGAAGGAGATCCGTTCCATCAGCAACGAGGTGTGTGCCTACTGGTGCTTGAAGCGGGAGCAGAAGAAAGGAGCGCCCCTCATCCGCAACAACAACAACTTGATCGCCATGTCGTCCATAGTGTATGGAGACAACACACGTGAGGAGCTCGAGCGCAAGATCGAGGTCGCTGGCGTCTTGTTGGGCGACATTGAGCACGTCATCAAGTTGGCAGGACTCACCGTGCAGCGCCAACTGTTGGAGCTGGAGGGCAACGGAGCCCAGTTTGCTCTGGCGGGCGCCGTGTTCTTCCCTGTCCAGCTGCTTCTAGCAAGGCACGTTGCCCACCTCGATGACGCCGACATCTCCAGGGTGCTTCACCGTTACACCCCACGGCCGGCCCAGTCCCCAAGCACACCAGCAGACAGCCCCGACAGCGCCCTCAAGAGTGCCCCTAGCGGACCCCCTCCACCCCCCTCTCCGGGCCCAGCGCCCTCGAGCTGGGACCAGATCAAGCTCAACGTCGCCGCCTACCAGTACACCAGCGTCGCCCAGTTCGACAGAGACATCGTGCAATTACACACGGCTATCACTGCAGAACACAAGGCAAACGCTCTCATGGCCCGCATGGCCAGAAAACTCCTCCGCCGCCACCAGGCCCGCATGTCCACGCTCCTAGCCTCCGAGGCTGAGGCCCGCCGCGCCTGCGGGCCCAACGGCGTCCTTCGAGCGCCCTTTGTCGCTGTCAACGGCCCCAACGTCTCGTTCAAGCCCTACGACCCGCTCCTGGCCCTCCGCTCCCAAAACTTGTCGCCCGTCGACGACATGTCTCCTAAAGACTGGCCCCTCCTCAACGACTTGCTCTACGGCCGCTGACAACGGCTCCCCCATTCCCTATCTACATGTCTGATACTCGGAGAATGCCATGCCAGTCTAGACCCGACTCTACCGTGTCCTCGCTCCACGAAGCCCGCCCCTTGGCTGCTCTCCGCCTGTCTAGGTCTTCCTGGTCCTCCTGCGTACCCATCTACATGCTCCACGTTTCCCCCAGCGCCCTCTGGCTACCCTTTTCTCCCGTTTTCTAGCCCTTCAGACCATGGCCCATACCGATAAAATTTCATTCGTGCGACAACCAATTTCCGACCCCGACAAATCGAGTACCCGCGTATGGGAAAAGGTAAAAATTATATCAACAAAACAGATCGTAAGCAGCGTTAAGTAAGGGGAGGCATAGATCTAGTAAAAGACAGTGCAAGTCAAGGGATTTATAGAAGAAAGGAGAAGCGGACAAGATACAGAGAAGGAATTGACGTGAAAGAGAGGTGGAATAGAAACAACGAGAGAAAGAAAGCGGAGCGAAGTGACGTAACCGTGACGAAAGAGAAAACAAGGGAATCAGTAATAGAAGGTTAGAAACAGAGAGCAGGCGATAGGTTCAGCGAGGATATAGAGTGCGATACACGCAGTTCGCTGGAGTCAATTCACAGGATAACAAGGATTTTTAGTATTACCGTTGCAACCATTCATTCCTTTTCGAGGTAGCGGGAGGGTGTTTCATTCGTACGAGACCAAGAGTTGCGTAGCAGAGCCGGATAGCAGCTGTGCGTGTGCCCTTTTCGTTACACACCGATTCCAACTCAACGGGTAATCGATTCCTTGGCGCAAGAGTCGCTTCCATTCATTTTCAAGTTTTCCATCCAGTCTCGCATTTTTTTTCGTTCTTTCATTTTTGGCAAGCAGCCCGAGTAGAAATGAGTCAGACGCCCATGCAGACGCCTGATAGCAGGCAGAAGGGCAAGCTACCGATCATCGTGGACATCAGTATTGACGACCGTGGCAAGCAGTTTTACCAGATCCACGAGTCGAGTCGAAGAGTGCGGACGGAGATGCCGCGCTCTCGTCGTGTTGCCGACTGCGAACTGGACAGAACCCCGACTAGACGCGAGATGGGCATTCTTTCGCCTGGCGTACAGGAGTGGGCCCAGCGACTGGGCACTGTTCCGTCCGCTGGCGCCGCCAGCACCTTCAGTTCCAACATAGGTGGCACAGACACTCCCACGGCTAAGGTGCCTTCTTCCTCCATGGACGGGCTATACCCCGACTTTGTGGACCTCCTGAAGTTGCAGAAGGATCCCCCGGCTCTGCTGCTGTTATTGCAGCAGCAATTGAGTCTGGCACATTCTCAGGACCAGCAATCTTCGACAGCTGAGGGCTTCGACGACGAAAGCGCTCTCGGCAGTGACATCTGGTCTACTGATGTGGAAGATGCTTTTGAAGAAATTTTGGCTATCATTCCTAAAAATGGAGCTAATAAGATCAAGGTCAGTGGCCGTCTGTGCGGTCGTAATGAGTTGATTTCAGACTACATATTGAGTAAAACGGGTAAGTTTCGTAGCCGCAAGCAGGTGTCAAGTCACATCCAAGTGATTAAGAATATTGGTCAGAAGAGTAATCTTATCCAGCTCATTGTCAATGGGCCGGTGTTTCTGTCCATTGAAGAGGAGCAGTCCAACTACTCAAAGTTTGAGGAGATATTTTCTAAAATCAATATGGATAAGTCATTAGGTGTCCATACCTTCGCTCTGAAACGGCCAGACAGCGTTTCTCTGGTAGCATCTTCGGGTAATGGTTCTAAGAGATTGAAGCAGGAACGGGATAACACTTCCCTTCCTGCTGTTACGACGAGTAGTGATATTCTCAATCAGAGTAAGGGCTCAAACGAAACTCCTCGTGCCAGCACCGCACCATCAAGTCCAGTAGTAAATGTGAAAAACTTCTTTATGCTCATTAACAGTGCTAATTTTGGCAATCCTATAGTACTAACCTTCCAGAAATCAACCCCTGTTAAAAGCTTAACTTTGCGCCAAGATGCTAAGATATCAAATAGATTCCCTGGCTTGTTGGAGTTTAAGGACACAAGTATCCCAATTATCCATAATATGGTCAACATATATCTTCCACATGGTCTAGTTAGTGAGAACTTAGATGGACTCCAGTCGAGTTATCTTTTGAAGACGAAGGGCACTTTCTCCAAACCCACAGACCTCAGTTCGTTATATAGTCAAAACCTAATGGATGTTAACGATAAAAATGTGATCAGTGACACTCAAAGTCCTGGTGGCATTTCAACTGGCTCCTCGCGTCTGCAGGGTGAAAAAAACATTTCCATCTTTACTTGCATCTATTCATTTGGACATGAGATTTTCAAATTTAATGAACAAAATGTTGCATTAAATGAAAGTAGACCTTTCATGCCCAATTTCTGGAAGGCTTTTATATCTAAGTTACTCAGGTCCAACGAACCACAGAGAGCAAGTCTTGCCTTCAAGGGGATCAGTATCAAGCAAATCATATATGACCCTTCGCTTGATGACCCTTCACGTGTCAAAAAGAAGAATGTTCGCTCAGTTCTTATTTGGGAGTTTGCGTGTGTCGACTCTCTCAAATTGGCATTCACTACTACAACAAACATTACGCTTCCACGAGATATCAATGTTTTGACTGAAAGGACAAGTGGTTCAAGAGGCTCAAGAAGCTCTATATGCTCTAAAAGTTCAATGAACTCTTCGATATCTTCCCCCGGTACCGCCCCAAGACCATTAGCTGCATCAAATTTTGCCAATATTCCTGAAGGAGCCACTCAGGTATCCAACGTATATGGTGAGCTACAACAGGCTGAAATTCCAAGTCACTCCTATGATCAAAACATTGGGTTAACTGATGCTTCGGGCACAAATGTGGAGGTTATCAATTCGCAGGTAAAATTAGAGAATCCTATTAACTTTTCTATGTTCAACAACCCAGGTTCTGTCCAGGATTCTGTCGTGGATAGCCAATCTGTTTCTGCGGCGTATGATTTTTCCCATGACCAGCAAATTGATTACAATCAACAGCCATTCTCGTTTCAAAAGCAGGGCCTGCTGTCGCTACAATCAGTGGCCCCGATGGACCACTCCTTAGATTTTATTTCTACACAATCGCAGGTAGATTTGGGGCAACCTAAGAACCAGTTTTCTATACAAAAGAAGTTCGAATCTTTGCAAATTGAGAGACTGCTTCTGAGGAACTTGCCTGACTTCTCAATAAATCCACAAGCAGCACTTCCAAAGTCCTCGCTTCTGGACCCGCTGCTCACAAGTCCAATTTTTGTGGATCCAGATATGGCCACCTTAGATCTAGACAATCCCGATCTGCAACTATAAACCATAGCCTGTCTGCGGCCTTGTGTTCTAGCATAAAGTCAACTTTATTTACAAGCACGCCGAAATGATGCTTGGATCAACCAAGCTAAATCACTCCTTTTACTGTTATAGCGACATTATACCACTCCTTTTGCCTATCATTCTTTTTTTATTATGTTAGCTTATCTCAATTTTGAAGATAGTTAAGTTTAAGTGATAGAAACATTTAAATTCGAAAAATACTAAAAAAAAGACCAGTGTCTTCCTTATAAGGTGACCCTGAGATATTGTACAGCCATAGCTACATGCCTGTATATGTGTATCGTTAATGAACAATATATCTACATATTCTGATAGCTTTGTAGGTTTGGCAGAGCCTCTGATTAGAAATAACACAAAACCAAGATTTTGACTCTGATATATTAATGATTATGAGATTATTTGCAATTAAAGCAATACTAAAAAACCAGAAAAAGAACTGTCTAGTTAGTTGCTGAACTTTTTGCTTTCCGAATTATAATAAAGACGGAGCTATAGCAGTATTTATTTTTGAACAGATATATTTTTTTTTCAATCAAGATAGTAATTGAAAAGGATTACTAGTAGATATCAATTTGGTTTTTTCATCTCGATTGAGACTACAAAATGGATAATAAAACTATAGGAATCTTAGGAGGTGGCCAGCTCGGCCGTATGATCGTAGAAGCTGCACACAGATTGAATATTAAAACAGTGGTTTTGGATGGGCCAAATACACCAGCAAAGCAAATCAACGCATTGCATGAACATGTGGATGGGTCTTTTTCCGATGAAGAAGCTATCGCTAAGCTTGCAAAGGAATGCGATGTTTTGACTGTGGAGATCGAACATGTAAATGCTGATGCCTTGCAGCGTGTGAAAGACAAGCTTGGTATCGAAGTGTATCCTCTTCCAGAGACAATTAAGCTCATTCAAGACAAGTACTTGCAGAAAGAGCACTTAAGTGGACATGGTGTTGATGTGACCCCCTCAGTGAGTGTCACAGAGAATACAGTTGAGGTTTTGGCTAAGATTGGAGATGACTTCGGGTATCCCTTCATGCTCAAGTCCAGAACAATGGCGTACGATGGAAGAGGTAACTTTGCGGTCAAAAGCAAAGAGCACTTGCAAGAAGCTTTGAATTTTCTCAAGGATCGTCCTCTCTATGCTGAGAAGTGGTCTAATTTTGTTAAGGAGCTTGCTGTTATGGTCGTACGTTCTGTCGAAGGTGAGGTTTTTGCCTACCCAGCGGTGGAAACTGTCCACAAGGATAACATCTGCCATATTGTGTATGCACCTGCCAGAATACCTGATTCTTTGGCAATGAAGGCTTCTCTCTTGGCTGAAAATGCCGTCAAGACATTCCCTGGTTGCGGTATTTTTGGTGTTGAAATGTTTTTGTTGCCTAATAATGAGTTATTGATAAATGAAATAGCACCAAGACCTCACAATTCAGGACATTACACTATCGATGCCTGTGTCACATCTCAGTTCGAGGCACATGTAAGAGCTGTTTGTGGATTACCCATGCCTAAAAACTTCACCAGATTGTCTACCACTTCTACTAATGCTATTATGTTGAATGTTCTTGGTGATAGAGTCGCCAATAAGGAGCTCGAAACTTGCAAAAGAGCATTGGAGACTCCTAATGCATCTGTTTACCTCTATGGTAAGAGCACAAGACCTCAGAGGAAAATGGGTCATATTAACATTGTTGGATCCTCCATGAGAGAATGTGAGAGTAAATTGGATTATATAATTGGAACTGCCTCTAAGCCAGATTTTTCAAAAGAAGCAAAGCTGATAGAGAAGCCCTTAGTAGGCATAATTATGGGCTCAGACTCTGACTTACCTGTTATGTCTGTTGGAGCTAATATCTTGAAAAAGTTTGGTGTTCCATTTGAAGTGACTATCGTTAGCGCTCACAGAACACCACAAAGAATGGCCAAGTATGCAGTTGAAGCACCACAGAGAGGAATCAAGTGCATAATTGCTGGTGCTGGTGGTGCAGCTCACTTGCCTGGCATGGTTGCTGCCATGACTCCTATTCCAGTGATTGGTGTCCCAGTAAAAGGGTCGAGCTTGGATGGTGTTGACTCATTGCATTCAATCGTCCAAATGCCTCGCGGTATTCCGGTAGCCACTGTAGCCATCAATAACAGTACGAACGCTGCATTGCTTGCTGTGAGAATATTGGCTGCATTTGACAACAAATGGCTTAACGAGATGAACCAGTACATGTCGAATATGGAATCAGAAGTGCTCGCAAAGGTGGATAAGTTAGAAGAGATGGGATATGAGAATTACAAATAGGTCCCATACCCTTTGTGCATAGTGCTCTACTGACATGACTGTTGAGGAGTTTAAACAAAAAACTTTCATCAACATAAATAATTGTATCTAGCTGTTTATTTATATTGAATGACAAGTATAGTACAAATGACATATACGTGCAGTCGTTACCGATGGTATTCTCTCCTATAAGTAATGGTCTTTCATATGCTGCTTATCCATAACCTGTCTGAAAACTCAGGAAGTGAAAGTTGTCTATGAACAAGAAAAATAATTCCAGAGCCAAAAAAAAAATATACAAAGAGATCTGTGTTTATTATACATAAAAGCACACTGTGTGTTTGGCACGCGTACTCCCTTCCATGCCACATATTTGTGCTTTCTATGTCCTTCCTTTTTTTCTTGTATATACTATAAATGCCAAAATCATTGCAATCAATGCCGATGCTCATCAGTGGTTCATGTGCTTGCTCTTCTTTCTCTTTTTATACTGCTGCTTTCTGGAGTCTCTCCAGCCAGAGGTGCTGATCTTCTTCTTTGTCTCAGGCTGTTTATCGTCCGTCTCCATCTCTGCAGGCGCATCCTCCACCGCTGTCTCACCATCAGCTGCTTCAGCTCCCTGTCCATTTTTCTCCTTCCTCAACTTTTCCTCCATCTTATCAGCAAGCCTGTGTTCTCGTGCGTCCACTAACGTGGAAAACACCTTTCTCTTGACCGACTTAGCCTTCAATTTGCTCTTGGAACGGATAGATTTGGCCATCTCTATTTCTCGTCTATGTCAGTTCTCAAGCTGTAATGTCTGCTCCTAGACTCCTGTCTTTTGCGGTCGCTTTCTGTCGCCAATGCTCCCGTTTCTCTCGCGCAGATACCAGTATATGCGACGTCTGTTAACAATCTTCGGCCTGTCCAATGAATATCCCTGACGAGAGTATAAAAACCGTTTATGTCCCTAGATGAGCTCTTCACAGTGCCTGCCTGGGCCTGAAAAAAAACTATATATACTTACACAAAACCGTCGCATATATGCACACCCCATCGCCCATCGCAGGCGGTGTCTATGCTGGACCATCAGTCATATATTTCCTGTTTTGGAAGTCAACATTAGACTTCCTCATAGGGCATCGTATGTCATTTTTGGCACCATTGGCGTTGGCACGCACCAAACATCTCTGAGGGCTGGAGCCCTCGATTTTGTGAGGGCGTGCGCCTTTGCTAAAATAGGTTTTGTGTCACATGAATAATTTTTTTTTCCTCGCAAGCGCAGAATCTGAGGATGTATCAAAAGTACAGTCGTTAATAAAATTTTCATTCACATACTTAAATTGACTGTGGACAAGGATTAAAATGTAAGTGGTTTTTGAAGTGATTTATAGCGTCATATTACGAAGCAAACACCAGAGTGGTAGTTGTGGAAGGAAACGAAAGAGCAGTTTGATTTCTGGAGTGAGTTCTTGGACCATTTCTTTTAAGGAGAGCAAACGCAGTTACAGTGAAGAACCACAGGACAGATTTCCTGGGCTCTGAGGACAACAGGGCAGCTTGTTTTGCTGGCGGAGCGACAGGCGGGTTCTTTGCTATGCTATGGAGGCCTAGGGCCGTGGAGATTTGCGAGTGTCTGAATTGGATATCAGCAATTTTCACGGAGCAAGGGCAATGCTTTCGAAATATGACGATTTTTCTGTGACATTTTTGCCTTTGCAGTGGCTTTGTTTCTGATGGTGTTTTCTCAAGCAACCGGCGTGTAAGAGCCTGGGATGTTTTGGTTTCGATCGACGATTTTTCGTTACTGGAACCAGTTCTAGAGGCATTTCTGCCACCAGGGGCTGAGAAGACGCACTACTGTCTGGAAAACATTTGCCGGGTGTAATGTAAGGGTGATTTTCCTAAATCAGAGGTAGATTTACTAACATGTATTAGGGCTAATCTTAGAACTCAAAAGAGACTTGCTTCAAGCGTTGTTGGTGTCGGTAAGAGAAAGATCTGGTTGGACCCAAATGAAATCAACGAGATCGCCAACGCCAACTCTCGTCAAGCAATCAGAAAGTTATACAGAAATGGTACCATTGTCAAGAAGCCAACTGTTGTGCACTCCAGATCCAGAGCTAGAGCTTTGCAAGAGTCCAAGAGATTAGGTAGACACATGGGTTACGGTAAGAGAAAGGGTACTAAGGATGCTCGTATGCCATCTCAGGTTTTGTGGATGAGAAGATTGAGAGTCTTGAGAAGATTGTTGGCCAAGTACAGAGATGCTGGTAAGATCGACAAGCACTTGTACCACTCCTTGTACAAGGCTGCCAAGGGTAACACTTTCAAGCACAAGAGATCTTTAGTTGAGCACATCATCCAAGCCAAGGCTGAGGCTGTCCGTGAAAAGGCATTGAAGGACGAGGCTGAGGCTAGAAGATCCAGAAACAGAGCTGCCCGTGACAGAAGACAACAAAGAATCTCTGAGAAGAGAGAGGCTTTGTTGAAGGATAACTAAGTAATTTAGCTAACTTATCTTCCTTTAATACTACATTTGTGTATATTGCTTTGACATAATAATTTTTTTACCATATTTTAAACTGTAGTGAGAGCCTAGTACTTTTCAGTTAATATAATAGGTATACTGAAGACAGAAAAGTTATTAAATTAAGTTACGAATAGAAAGTATAAGTATTTACAACCTATGGCCAGGGACCAAACTAAATAGAATTGTGAAGCATGCAGTGAACAATAATATCAATAATGTAACCCACAAGCTTCGCTTCACTAAGAGTCTGTAAATGAATTGCTCTTCCACTTTGACAAACCAACGTCCAGGTGTGAATGATTGATTATAACCTACCCATGCAAGAATTGGATCAATAAGATACATGGATGAAATGAGGCAGTAACCAGAAAATAAGAATGGAATGATGATGTATAAACGATGACCCTTTTTATAATCCAAAAATATGAATATGTACGCAATCCAAAATGCAATGAGTAAAAAGAAAAACCCTAATAATACTCTAACAAAAGACAAGATTGGATTCTCGTTGACTCTGTTGATATTTTTTATCGCCACAAGGTTTAAAAATGTGGGAAGGTACTGGTTCTCTAGTCTGCTGAAAACAAAGACTTTTACGTGATTAAACACATCAGGGTCGTCACGCCCTTCGACCTCGATTGCCTTTATGACATGGTTGTTGATGTTATCGGGCAAGGCCAAGCTTTTCTCTGCGTCTTCCACGAAATACTTGAGAAGCAAGTTCTGTGAAGACTCCTTTAATTTATCTCTGGTGACAAAGGAATTAGTTTCCGAACCATGGGGAGTATTTCGTATAAGTTTCTCAATAACAGATGGGCTGATAGAAGACATCCTCTTGCGGTCCATAGGAGCTCCGTCGGATAGCGGAATGTACTTTGGTTTTGTCAATGTCTCTTTATCTTCAGCGGATAACTCCAATTGATTCTCTACAAGGGATGTATCCTCTAAAAGCCTGCTCTGAGAAGATACTCTTTTACCTGAGCCATGAGATATATCTGAGAGGTTTGGTGTAGTTGGAGGGTACACGTTTGTATCTGGCAGAGACGGCTGGACTTGTGTACTTTGCCCAGCTGTTTTGTTATTATTTTGGTTTGTTGCCTCATATTGGTTGATCAAGTCCGAGAGCTTGGGATTCACCTCCAAGTCACCACGCAAGAATTGTGAGAGCCGCCTGGAGTCGGTGTCTTCGAGGAAATTGTCGTTTAAAATGAGCTCGAGCAAAACAGAAGAAGACACAGACTTGGTTTTCGACCGCTCCAGAAGAGGCATTGACTGTCTGTTGTCGTTGTACGAATACCGTATGATGCTTTCTCTGAGTCCCAGAACGTAATGCTTACACAAGTTCAAGTGGCTGACCAAGTCCAACCAAAAGTCCAAGTACTCAACATTGTGCTCGACATCTCTCATGTACCCGTAGAAGTCGTAAAGGCTCACCGGCAGCTTTGTCTTGTTCCCGAGAATCTCACCCAACGTCGGAAGCCTGTCAAGCTGTATCAGCTGGTTTGTGTGGTGTGCATCGTTCATAGGAGCCAAGTACTGTGAATTGGGGAAATCCGCCTGGTACTTTTCTCCCATCCTGTTTTCACCACTAATTAAACAAACTTTTTTCTTTCGTTTCTATGTTTAACGAATATCCTAGTTTCTCCTAATTCGTGCTCCCCTGTACGTCTATAGCGTCTGCCGTTGCCCTTGTATTAGCCTCACTGCGGTTTTTTACGTCTCTAAATATTTTTAAAATAACCTCTGATTTTTCTGTTCAAAATTCCCCTTATGTTTTTTCTATCCCGATTCGTACGGTGCGTAGATCTACCGGCCACTTTTCCTATGCTTTCGGGCCCACTAAACTCTCCCGGAATGAGCGTAAAACGCAAGCACAAGTCTGTCTGAGTGTCTGGGTGCGCTGCCGCTTTCTCTTCCAGCTTTCCTGGCTCTTCCAGCGTTTCTCTGTCGGTCGCTAGCCCGGCGATGCTCTTTGTTGATGTTTTCCCAGAAACGCTACCGGAGCCCGGTCGTGCGCAGTCCCATTCCCATCCTCGAGGGAGGCCGTTTTGTCTCTTCCTTCCTGTTACGGCAGTCTACGTCAGAGCCAGCATTCGCGGCTTTGTGGCGCGCGCGCCGCGACCCAAGGCATCGTTCCGCCATCGTTCCGAGGCGACGGTAGCGGTGCCGAAAGTCTAGCACGTGCTACGCACGTGCCAAAGACCGTGTGCTGCGGCGCTCCCTCCGTCCTCCCGACCCACTATCTACTGCTGGTGCTTATCTCTACCAACGCTCAGTCCGGGTGTCAACGGATGTCAACGGCTACCGGCGGTTACGGATATTTTACAGGTTACGTGTTGCAGGTTGGGTCCGTATGTTTCCATGTTACAATTCCATCAAACAGTCCCTTTCAGCACTAGTGCGTCCTCCCTACGTCGTAGATGACCCCCGTCGGCACAGTGCTTCCACCACAGTCCATCTTATCGTCCAGCAGCCACCATACCCTCACGGAGGCCCGGACTGCGAGCAGCTTGCAAAGCTGCTCGCCAGGCCTCCTCCTTTCGCTCCCTCTCTCTTCCACCTGTCATCCTCTCGAAGCATTTACGACGCTTTACGGCCACCAACAGCATTCCGTGCGCGCTCGGTCAATCCGCTCCCGTGTTCCCTATTGCACACACAATAGTCCTCCTGCCACAGGCACCCCAGACCGCATCGAACACCCACTTCCACTACCAGTCTAGTCCTCAACATGAAACTGCAATGTCAACCTTATTATCTCCACACAAGCACCCTGTGTCGTCTGACTTTCTTTTTTCCCTTGACATGCCCTTCTCAGACCTGACGAAAACTGTGCAAAATTGCCGCAATAGAAGTTTTCGTAGATTAGACTGTGGCTTCTTATTGGATAGGTTTTATTGGTGAATAGATAGCTTTGCTAATGATAGTGCAGAGATAGCAGACTATGGTTAAGGATCATATTTATACTAACCACAGATAAATGAAAAGTAAAAATTTTTGGGTTGACGTATTGCTCTTGAGTAATAAGACAATATTTGAAGAATAGTTACTAAAGTGGGCCCTAGTGGTTGAATCAAAGGTTCCAGTATAAAAATACAACTACAAGTGTTTGGTACCCAATACAGGTGCGAAGCAGGAAAAAAAAAAGCGTATAAGTCTTTATACCCTAGATCTGTACTATAGAGTTGAACTAGTGTTTGGCGCTACATTTAAGAGCCAGGACATTAGTATCGGTGGAACAGAGCGTGCTGTAGACTCAGGTGCAGCCGACTCTGTTATAGAGGAGCTAGTGGAAGAGAAGCACAGGTTATTGTGGCCTTGGTGCGCTTGGCGTAGGAGGGACTGCGCACTCGAGCGACCTAGCCAGACTGCCGACACTGGCATCAACGTAGGACTTTTGTCCATCCCAACACCACACTGGAGCATTTCCGTGTGAACGTGAAAGCTCGCAAGACTGGCGATAATTATTTTTCAGGCACGTATTTGGCCGAAAAATCCTGTCTGTGAGCATCGCTACCCCATTGTGGACTACGACTTGAAGAGTTGGAAGCATTTCACGCCAGACATTCGAAGAAACGTCTCGACTACCTTGCCCTTCCATTTCTCTGGTGCCCTTGCACTGACTTAAAGGTTTTCTTGTGAAGAAGATCGCATATTCTGGTTTGTCTGGGTTTCGCTGATTGCAGAGATAAGTGGTAGCCTTTTGATAGACAAGGTATTGAGCAAGCATTGAGTTTGCTACTGGTCATGCTCGTGAAGGCAAGCAGTAGCACTATGCTCTCTGTTGGATTTATGAGCGACAGCCCCAAGTGGCTTGACAAAAATCTCCTCAAGCTAAAAGTCGGGGTATATGGGTTTTTGACCCGTATCGCCTGGTCACCAAAGAACCTTTTTCCCTCTGCTTCTGAACGCCGCTACAACTTTCGGTTGTGGAGCAAGCATGCGGTGGCATGTGCGGCCGACGACTTGGAGCTTTTCAATGACGTCGGGGTGCACTTGGGCTTCAACTATGAGGACAACCACCAAAAGGATGCCACCACGAACGCGTTTTTGCACTCCTTTGACATTGGCGGAAGCACCGAAAAAGCAGATGGTGACAACTATGAGTTTTTCGCTCGCGGGCCCGAGTCCGACTATGCTCCTTCGAGATCACACTATAACACGTCAAACGCTGGTGTCTATGATGATAGTCACGCTGGACCTCAGCGGCTGAGAAAACGCCACATCGACACCATCAACGATGCCGCTAACAGCACTTCGTTGTCGACGCCCTCCTCTGTGTCTTTGTCATCGTATTCAGGAACAGTCCACGGCTCTTATGGTGAAGAGCATTTGGAGTTGGTGCGTGAAGACGCTAGAAGAGAGGACAAAAAGATGCTTTCGTACAGCAAGCAGTCGTTGGCAGAAGTAGATCAGTTGTTCAATGATTGGGTCAAGGAATACCCTAGACCCCAATTCAACTCCATCTCAGACAGCAGAGGCTCAAATTCCATGAGCGGTTCAACCTCCTCTGAACGAGCTGCATTCACAGCGTTTGCTGGCGGATCATCTGTCGCGGAGCTGGATTCGTCCATTCCTCTGCTTTCCCTGCTGTTCTCGCTGCTTCCTCTGCTGCTGCCACATGTTGCGTACCCATTCTCTCAGGAGTCGTATTCCAATGTCAGCTCATTAAGAATGGGTGATTCGATTGCTGGAGGTGACAGCCATGCTTATGCTGTTCAAATGATTGAGAATCTGCACTTCCACGATAGAAGCGAGGACTTCAGCAATGACCAGGTTACTTTTCCATCTGAAAAGATTGTTGGTCCAACATTGGCCTCATCAGTATCAATGAAGGGCGATCGTTTTAGGTACGATAACCAATTCAAAAACTATATGTCGTCGGAATTTATGACCAAAAGACCAAAACTAAACGATTCGGCTAGGTTTGAATGCAAATTCTGTAACGCCAAGTTCAAAGTAAAAGGTTACCTAACCAGGCACTTGAAAAAACACAGTGCTTCGAAAGCTTTCAAGTGCCCTTTTTACACAGAACCCAAGAATGGAATAACTGGCACCAAGTGTCATCCCAGTGGTGGTTTCTCTAGAAGAGACACGTACAAAACCCACCTCAAAGCATTGCATTTCATATACCCTCCTGGTACAAGATCGGCCGAACGTAGTTACACTAACGGTCGTTGTGCTGGTTGTTTCCAGTATTTTGAGAATAATGCTGTTTGGCTTGAGTCCCACATTGAATCTGGTGAGTGTCTGGGTGTTGTTGAACACCAAGAAGTAAAGGTAAAACCTGAATTTGCTTAATGATCTTTACTTCATCCATAAGATAGCAGCTAAGGTATAGTGGTGTCTTTGTCTAGTTCCGGTAACTTTTATTCTTTTTTATTCTCTGGAGTTCATTGATTGAGGTTAACGATAGATTCTGAGCTGGAAAGTCACCACTGGCGCTGTCCTCAATATGATGCTTTGTTTCGTTTTACGACTGTTCACTTCCTATGCTTAATGAGTGGCTCTTGTTGGCATTTTGTCTTCCGTTCGTTGTTTTGCTCGTCGCTACTTTTCACATATTATAGAATTGGATTGGTTTCTTTCACTACTTGTTTAGTTCGCTGATGACGACCATGTCGAACTGCTGATTTAATTACTCTACACCATGACGTTTCAAAATCTGCTTTTGTTCCTTTTTCTTATGCTTATGACTTCGATTGAGACTATCAGTCAAAACCCAATGTGCATTTCAGTTCTTCGTGTATCTAAATTTGATAGTTTATTTTTATAATATATATATACTCTTTCAATATGTCCTATATCTAGTATAATATTACAGGTATTTCAGTTTGAACTGGCAGAACAGTATCGTCATTATCCTTAAGGTTGAGACCATAGGTTTCTTATTTTGTACGTAAAGGTAATATTCATCAATTATTGCAAACTTGCAACATTTGTAGAAACTCTACGTGCACAACAATTACGACATCTCAATTCTAAATAATTCGCTTTGCTCCCTGTAATTGGCGTTAGGGATACAAACTGCCTGTCTACTTCTCAGGCACGAAATAGACACCAGCTTGACCGTAGGTCGCAAGGTCAAAGTCAAGAGAGAGCATTAGAGAAGGCTTGACAGCATCCCAAATAGGGAAAATTGAGACACACGCGTAAATATGGGAACTGACAAGCGTACATTTGAGAACGTGATTTTTTACTCTCAAATTTGTTTCGCCATTCTCTGTCATTAGAGGGATTTAAAAATTAACACTTGTTTTCACTTAGTTTTACGTTCAACCAAAGACATTCGACAGTGTCAAGTTAATTCATTAATCAATCATGTCCGCCTTAGATAAATCATTGGATGATATCATCTCCAGTTCGAGAAAAAGTTTCGGAACTAGGAAGACAACTCGCGGTAAGGCTGGAAAAGTAGGAAAGAAAGTTGGTGCTGTGAACAAGAAACCTATTGTTTCTTTCAAAAAGGCTAAGCCAGCGGTCACTCCTAAGAACAGTGCTGCTGTTGATATGTCATATGCCACCAAAGTTGTGGTCTATGGATTACCAAGGGACATCAAAATGGACGCTATTAAGGTATGTTTGAAAAATAGAGGTTTTTAGATGATATGATAGCATTTTTTTATTTTATTGTTATGTGATGTTGTTATGGATGCTTACTACACATGCTCTGGCTAGCGTGTGCGGAGGCTCTGGATTTGCCGAGTGGTGCATTCAACTGGATTGAATGCGAGTTGGTGGAATGATGTCTTTTAATTATGTTTTCCCGACATAGTTTTCTTACATTGCTTTTATTTGGCAAACACTAGTCGCAGGCGACTTATAAGAGGTTTTGCGTCAGCTTTTGGTAAATGCCAGTGCTATTTTCCATTGCTTTCGTTTAGAACCACGGCATGCTTCGTAATCCAGTTGTCTCTCTGCTGGTCATGGAGGACGATTCCTGGCCAATGAGTAACACTCTCAGTGGGAGCTCTCAGTTTGTTTCAGAGTGTGGTGAGTTCTGGTGTGATGGACTAGAACTGTGCTATTCTGTCGAGAGAGGTCATCAATGTGCTTTTGTTTCTTCAGGATTCTTCACGGCCCTGCGGACTGTGGCCGTTCCTCTTGTATACTGAGAGCTTTCCTACGGCGCTCTCGCCTCGCTTAGTCTTTCTGATCTCTGCTTGAGAAGCTCGCTTGAGAGATACGCGCCTTGTCGTTCGTGCGGATGGTTGGTGATTTCAACTTTCGTATCGACGGAAAGTGCAGCCGCGCCTATGCGATGGATGAAGCAAAGCATAATCACTGCGCCACTAGTGCCTGCCTGCGTACTAGCACCACATCTGCACCCGATCCCCATTACCAGGCAGATATGAAGGAGCGCTCCATAAGCAAACCCAGTAACAAACTCACGACTTATGATCTGCATGACTTGATGACTAACATTTTACTACAGGATTTCTTCCAATCCCAGGTCGGAGGCGTGCAAAACGTCGCTTTATCGTACAACGAGAAGGGCCATTTTAAGGGTATAGCCATCATTATTTTCAAGACTCACAAGTCTGCCTCTTTGGCTGTAGAGAAATATAATGGTGCTCCCATCGATGGGGGAAGCTCTAAGTTGAAGTTGGAGTTGATCATCGACGCCACAAAGAAGCCATTGACTTCGAGGATTGCCCCTAACAAGGTCTCAAATCCAAAGGCGTTGTCCGCAAACCCCAAAGTGTTGGCCGCAAAGGCCCAAACTAGAGCCAATGTCAGAACAAAGCAAAAGGCCAAGCCTAAGCCTCAGCAGGAGAAGAAAAAGCCCGCTAAGAAGTCCAAGAAGACTGTCGAGCAGTTAGACCAAGAAATGGCCGACTACTTCAAGAACTGAACAAATGACGCACCGTTCAAACTCATGTACTATGTGCCCTTGTATGTTCTCGAAGGTCTAGGTTTTTTTTTTTGTTTCTGTACTATCGTCTTTTCCTCCTGTAAAGGGTCTTTGGCGCTTAAGCTCTGATACTATATATCTTTTGCTTAGTTTCTTTAGTTGTATACGTTAGGATTGTAAAATTATAACTTAATTTCCGTTTTAATAAGTAATAAAGATTTTCGAAGTTACGCGATATGTTGAAGTTCTGCGATTAAATGTACTAAATATACTAACGTTCTCAGCCGTGAAAAGCAAAGTAACAGATACAACGATGAGAAACATAGAGTATATTATCACAGCAGAATTCCACATAGACAGGGGCCCCTCGATAATTGACCTGTACCCAGGGCCAATTCCAGGATTTAAAAATTTACCTTTCTTGCCAGAAACTATGATACCAGACCAGATACACAAGAGAGAAGACGACTACACGTTGTTTTTGTTATTCAGGGACGTCAACACAAGAGAGTTCCATTTCATGAGAGATGGACGCGAGTGTGAAGAGGATCCTTATTATTTGTATACGATTGTGTTCAATCTGAAGGACGACTCGTATCGACGGGGGTCACAAATAAAGTCGTTGTCGATAATCACGAAGCTCCAGTTTTTCAAGAGTTTCAGGCCATTGTTGACGATCTGCCTCGATAAGTACTTCAAGAATAACGATATCGCGTGTTTGGAGGAGCTTTTCCACTCGTTGAATGTGAAAAACTTTAACACGGGCAGCGCTATTTCGATGACCAAGAAGCTCCTTATGACCTCGATTCTCGACCTTTTCATCAACGAAAAGATTTATGGAGACGAGAAGTTCCGCAAAAGGTTGCTCGAGATCCACGGTGACGAGAACAAAGATCTTTTCATACGGAAGGACTTGAGTTTCAACTCAATAGTGCAATTTGGCGGAATGAGTGTCCCGGTGAAGGTTCCCATGATAACATTACCAGATACCATTGGGGACTATCTCAATCCGACAGACCTTAACCTAAAGTCAAACTTGATAAATTTGCTTGAGGCGTCGCTTGCAACTGACCTCTATCACGATGAACTTACAATCTACGGTTTGCAAACCCCGCCCATTATAATACTTATCAACGCGATCTTGACCGGTAAGAGAATCATAGTGTTGAGCTATGAAAATTCCTCGGGATATATCATTGACACCGTGTTTTTAATTTTGAAGATCATTACAGGGGGTGGTATCTTATGCAGACTTTTATCTCGTTATAATGTTTTCCCTATAATCGATGTGTCAAAAATCGATTATCTAGAACGGTGTGACCACTACATCGCCGGTACCATTAACCCTTTTTTCAAGCACAACGAGAAGTTGTGGGACTTGATGTATGATTTGGATGCCAATGTGATCCACCTTTCTAAAGAATTCGGCTATACCGAGAAAGATGCACACGGCCATGTATTAAAAAATTCAATCATATCAGAGGATGCTAAATTTCTCTCTAATCTACAACTATCACTTTTCACCTATAATGACGATTTAACCACCATCCAACTAATATTCAGAAGACATATTAATGAAATAATCAGAATAATGTTGAGCCTGAAAAACTTCATTGGTAATGGCTATCAAAACAGACAGAATTTGAACTTACTTTTGAGTGGCGTAGGCTATTATTGGAATAGTGATGCAAATAAGCTTCTTGAAATGACATGCTACCAAACGGTGGGAAATAAGTTTCAAGCACTCTTGTATGAGGGCGTGTTTTCCTACACGTTACTGCTATCTAACGTGGTAAATGAGTTAAATGCTGTGATAGATTTGCAACATCATATGCAAAGTCTTACTATCATGTCTAATATAGCAGAAGAGAAGATTGTCTGGCGCAGTATTCTCCAGTACTTGGTGAGCGGAAGAAGTTTGGAGAATTTATTACTTGCAACGTATTTAATCCCCCCAAGTTCTTCCCTTAGTTTGCAGTCATCGTCGTCTCATGGAGGTGGGCTTACAATATTCGATAAAAACAAAGGTATAGAAATTATCCTCATGAATCTCTTCCACTTTGATAACGAGATCAAAAACATCGTGGTTACAATTTTGAAAGAGCTACAAGAAAACTTTTTGGGAGAATGGTGCCTTTCCGAATATCTCAAATCCAATGTCATGTACGAACTAGCATATGACGACCTATCGAACAACATGTCCTAATTACCGTTTAATATTAATTGTACTATTACCTCTACTTCTTCATGTCATTACTATATACATGTTACTTCTTGTTTTTCCACCTAATACTTCTTATTTTAGTATTTACATACATTCCCATCACCCAGGGGTAACTGACATCCAATATTACCTTCTCACAGCGTAGACCTGCTCTCACTTTCCACCGAAGAACACCGACCACATAGAAAGCTTGTCTCCAGGCTTTCTGCTAGAGTACGACGAGCCAGCACCAACAAATTGACTTTCTCTCTGGTATTTGTTAGACTGTTCGGGAAGCCCTGGCTTCAATGCCTGCGTGTCAAAGCTGTCTTCGGCTCCCACTAACGCATCGCTCTCTTTCTTGTGTCTTGAGTCCTTACGGGCCGCAATATGTTTTTTTCCAACAACAACTAAACCAATAGCAAAACTTCCTAGGATTCCAAGCTTCGTAAAAAGCCCTCTCTTTGTCTCTAACCCACTCATACTTCTCACACGCACTGTATGTCTAAGTCTGAAGAACTTCTGAAGACCTGTACCAAGTTCTCTTACGATCAGGCTGATGAACCGTTTTGATAGTTACACAAAACATAGAAAGATAGACTTCCCGAAAAGGTAATATATGAAAAACTCATTCAGAATAACTGAACCCCATATTTCTTCCATGTGAATGAATAAAACAATCGGACGTATAGTTGAAAGATAAATACTGGGGAAAAATAGGGTCCAGATCTATTTGGCCAATTTAAACAAGTCTTTGTAAAAGCTGTACCAGTGATAACCATCTCAAGATGTCTGATGTTGAAGAGCTAGCCCACGCTCTTGCTGGAGCAGGAGGAGGAGCATTATCGATGATAGTCACGTATCCATTAGTGACATTGTCAACGTTAGCACAAACGACACAGACAAAGAAGGAAGAAAAGCTAAAAGAGAAGCTCGAAGAGGATACCACAGAAGCCAAGGATGAAGAATTGAAGCCTGGGAATGTGAAGGAGTTGCACAGGAAGATCATTAGCTATATTACCAGGTCGTCCAGCTGGAAGGCTGCAGAGGAGGTGATTAGACAAAAGGGCGTGTTGGGGTTGTATTCGGGGCTAGAGAGTGCCTTGTATGGAATTACATTGACCAACTTTGTCTACTACTACTTCTATGAGTTGACGTCAAACGTGTTTTTGAGGGCCAACGCTGCGACACTGCGCCGAGGCAGAGGATTATCGACAATCCAGTCGATTGCCACCGGTGCGGTCGCCGGCGCCATCACGTCTGTCAGCACCAACCCATTCTGGGTTGCAAATACCCGTACGATGACGACGAAAAAGGAGGGCTCTGCCAACGGTGCTGTAGGGAGAAGTTCTACGTTCAGAACCCTTGTGGATATAGCCCATAAAGACGGCTTTCTGACTCTCTTTGCTGGCGTATTTCCGGCGTTGGTCTTGGTAATAAACCCGATCATCCAGTACACCATATTCGAGCAGATCAAGAACGCAATTATTGCCCGTAACGGCAAGAGGTCTTTCACAGCCGCTAAGGCCTTCTTCATCGGTGCCTTTGGCAAGTTGATCTCTACGGCCTTAACCTACCCCTACATCACCCTCAAGTCCCGTATGCACATTCGCAAGAAAAAGCTGGCCAAGGCCGATGGTGTTCCAGAAAAGGACTTGTCGATGTTCAAGGAGATCCAGAAGATCATCAAGGAAGAGGGTATCGAGGGCTTGTACCGCGGCTTAACCGTGAAACTTGTGCAGTCTATCAGTACTGCAGCCTTCTTGTTCTACTTTAAAGAGGAGCTTTTGTCGGGAAGCATCAAATTGGTCCAATTGTTGAAGTTTGTCAAGTTGAGGAGATCCATTAAATCCTCAGCATGATGGCTTGACTCCACCTCATAATTGTTTTTCTTTCAGCTTACCTCAATTATCACCACTACTAGTCCAGATATAACACACTGCCAGCTTCGACGCGTTTTTCCTATAGTCCGCATCACTAGGTTGGTGATCGCTCTCTAGCTAAATGGTCCGGTAGAGGTATTATGCGGGGCGTTTTGTGTCATTTTCTTAATCAGTATGGGGCTTTATTGAGGGTATACTTAACAAACGTTAATGCTATATAGCTTTATTGGCTACACTGGCATGCGCTGAAAACTATATATTTATATACCTCTAGATGCACCTACCGTGTTTCTACCTCCTTGTAGTTCTCGAGAAACGTTTGTATTTGCATGGAGAGAAATAGCGGCGAGATTTCGGCGAGAGCAAGTCAAGCCACGAGGCATTATTATATATAAACCATTCTTTCCGGGCATTGTAATTTTTGTACAGTCTGAATTGCTACAAAAAACTATATATATATATATATGTATGTATAGAGGGATCCTAACTGAAGTAGGAGACAATATTAGAGCAGTTAGACTAAGATAAGTAACAAGACATATCTTAGTTCTCGTAAAATTCGATAGAAGACGCAATATATCAAGATGTTGAGCGTATTCAGGCCTTTTGTCCCTGGAACATACTATAGCTCCTATGTGGGGGCAGTCAACAAGGACATCAAAGAAACAAGAACCAACGAGGGGCTTACGAGAGACATAACAGTCAAGCCACTTCACTCCCATAACGACTACTGGAGAAAGGAGCCATTATTTGATGCTTTGCGCGCAGGGTGCCAAAGTGTGGAGGCTGATATCTGGTTTTTCAAAGAGGAGTACAAGGTTGAGAGAACCGAGACGCCCGGCAGCAAAGGGCCCGGGTCGAGTTCCGCATGCAGCTCCAAAGAACATAGGTTTTTGAGTGATGAGATCTATGTGGGCCACAACCAGATATATTTGGAGCTGCAACACACACTCGATGGCCTCTATCTCGATCCTCTTTTTGACCTTTTGACGTATGCCAATCCGACATACGTGCAGAAGGACGGCAAGGTGGTGAACTCGTGGAACGAGGAGAAAAACAGTGTTTTCTACAATTCACCAGAGGTCCCATTATACTTTTGGTTGGACATAAAGACAGACCCCCATGAAACATACGAGGCAATTAAACCCCATCTCAAGCGCTTTAAAGACGCTGGATATCTTGCATACTTTGACAGGTCAAAGAACGAGTATGTCCCAGGTCCGCTAATCGTTTCGTTAAGTGGGAATGTGCCATGGGATAAGATTGAAAATGAGGAGCAGAGCTACGTTTTTGTTGATGCTCCATTGGCAAAGTTCAAGCCCAACTCGGATTTGAAAGGGTTGGATAAATACAAAAAGCTATCAGTGGTTGCCAGTGGCTCATTGAGAGATATGCTTGGAGACGAAAGCTATGAGAGGAGCACTAGGGAGGGATTTTCAAGTGAGCAAGAGAAGGTGATAAAGGGCTATTTAGACATTGCCCACTCTTACGGCTTGAAAACTCGTATCTGGGAAGATGTCAACTGGCCCGTGAATGTAAGACTGAAACACTTGGAATCATTATGGCGCATTGGCAGCGACTTATTGAATGTTGATGATCTTTATGCTGCAAGTCACATTGACCTCTAGTCTATTCTCTATATTTTCTAAAAATTTCTCTTCAAGAGTTCATATGTATAAAATATAATCGCATTGGAGGGAATTGCCCTGGCTAATGTGACAGGAAGCCCTCTATAAAAGTTTTTAATGCCTCCTGGCCTAGATAAAAGAATTTTGACCACGTCAAACGAGCTAGGGCTCTTTTCACCCTTATGTAAGACGTCCAACGTCTGAATATTAGACTTGACTGTGTCGGCAGGAAAAAATGAAAGGTGAAAAAACGTTCCTGCCGTGGCACCGCTGGCAATAAGCTGTAGATCAGTTAGCTTGTCTGACTCATTGTGTCTTTGAAACAAGCTACTCATGAATTCATAAGTGCCGAACCAGACGGAGGTACCGCCAATCTCCCTCAAAAGAGTTGCTGATAGACCATTCCAGAGCCCTGTCACACCATCCACCTGAATTATGTGTTTCACGGTTGAGGTATAAAGTCTTGCGGGTTCATTGCACTTGAAATTTGACACTTGCAACTTACATTTGATCAACTCTAGAGGAGTTAAAAAGAAAGAAGCCGCAAACCCCGATGCGCCACCAGACACACACGAGACCCATAGAGGGGTGGCCATGTTTTGATGTTTTGCTACTTCCTCGGGATAAAATACCTTTTTCAATCCAGAGGAACTCAACCCGTAGACAAAGAAAAGGGTAGCGTTTTCAACACAAGCACCAGCCATGGGTGCCTTGATGCCTTGGAAAAATCCTTTGATAACCCCTTCATTCCTATATGCTGTAGTTATTACGTTCCAGGTTGACTTGGTCTCATGATTGGATTGTAGTCGTACTTTGATGGTGTCAAATGGATACTCCACCACTTTCGATAGTATTCCTGAAATAGCGCCAAAAGTCACATCTTTTAAAGGCGTAACATGATCGGTCATATCCTCTAACCACACGTAAAAAAGGCTCCTCAACTAGAGACTTAAACTTGCTTTGAACTAGTATCTGACCCTCTTTTCTATTAAAGTACCATTTTCACACTGAAGAAATCACCTCTCAGTGAAAACCAATAAAGAGCAAGAGATTTTACAGAAAATGCCGCCAGTGATTTTAAAATACAATTACCATGGATTAGCACTATAAAAGTTACATAAAGGTCAAAAAATTTTAACGCAATGGGATGAATCTTGAGGAAGCGTTACCAGCTCTACCGTGTCTAACTGGAGTGTAACTGATGGAGAACTCAGCCAAGTAGTGGCCAACCATCTCTGGCTTGACCTCAACAGTATTGAAAACCTTACCGTTGTAAACACCAATGACGGAACCGATCATCTCTGGGACAATGATCATGTTTCTCAAGTGGGTCTTGACGATAGCTGGCTTCTCATTTGGCTCAGCAGCCAACTTAGCAGCTCTCAATTTGTTAATCAAACCCATTGGTCTGGCACCCAAACCTCTGGAGAATCTTCTTCTGACTCTGGCACCGCACAACTTGGTGAACTCTTCAGTTGGCATTTCCAACAAGTCCTTCAAGTCGACACCTCTGAATGAGAAGGTCTTAAAAACTCTCTTCTTCTTGTCACCTATAAATGTTAGTATTCTTACTTTGTCAAGTTCTCCCAGAAGCAGACACAGTCATTACTGCTGACGTTCAACAACTCAAGACTGATCTCTGCAAACACATTCATCCCACTTCCCGTGGTCTGCTTATCCCCAACACTCTCAATGACATGCAATCAAAATTTTTTTCCTGCCATCCCCCGTCATCAACAACAGGCTCATACACTAGGGATGCAAGGAAACGGCAGCAAGTAAGAGAATCACCCTAAACTTCAAATTCATTCACTCAAAACTTTCATCTTCACTTGTTCATTGATTTTTCAAAATTTTCACCTGCCTTTCAAATGGAATATACGTCGCCACTGTTTCTGCTCTCTGGGCTCCTAAAATGCTCTAAAGTCACATACCTGCTTCAACCATATTGTTCAATAGTCTTATGTGTGTTCTAAATCAATATGTCCACTATGAAAATCTTCGTGAAAAAAAACTCTATCTTAGTTTCGACTAGGAACCAGAGCGTAGAGGACGAGTGCTGGGAGAGAGGAAAAAAAACGACAATGTACAGGACGCTTTTAGATTTTTGTGTACTTTTTTCCGTGGTTTTGTGACGACTTCTCTGTCCCGTTTGAGGGTGTAAATTGTGACTGCTTTTTGAATATTCTCAAAATTACCGAGTAGGTGTGCTGAGAAGTACTGAAGCCAAATGCTGAAATATACGCGCTAGTGTGCTCAAGTTTACTTAGGGAAGGCCGCGTAGGTTGGGCAAGCAGATTTTTCCAAGCAGTAGGTGAAAATTTAAAGGTATATACTGTTAATAGTGAACAAGGAATAGTCCGCTAATAGAGCTTAAACTGATTATTCTATAATGAAATACTTAGCTGCTTACTTATTGTTAGTCCAAGGTGGTAACGCCTCCCCAAGTGCTGCTGATATCAGCAGCTTGTTGGAGACCGTTGGTGCTGAGGTCGATAGCACCAGATTGAACAACTTGTTGAAGGACTTGGAAGGTAAAGACATCAACGAGTTGATCCAAGAGGGTAACGGTAAGTTGGCCTCCGTCCCATCTGGTGGTGCCGCTGCTGCTGGTGGTGCTGCTGCTGCCGGAGACGCTGGTGCTGCTGCTGCTGAAGAGAAGAAGGAGGAGGAAGCTAAAGAGGAGTCCGATGACGACATGGGACTTGGTTTGTTCGATTAAGCTACATTAGATACAACGTGTGTAATGTTTATTAATTAAGAATCTTTAGCATTAGAAAGGAGATGAAAGTCTTTGTAGATTTGTGCGTTAGCCGAGCGATGAGCTCGCAGTAGGTCCTGCAAGCCTATCTTGAGGCCTATTTTCTCGACGAGGATCTTGAACTTGCTGATTTCGGCCGCAATGTTACTTGTGCCGGACCCTGCAATTGGCTCGGGCTGTATGACCCACTTCTGCATGTCAAACTCCTCGTCGCTATCCATAGGTTCGTCCAGCGAACCATTAACAGCCCTGGTTTGAGACTGCAGAGGCGCTATAATTCCTAGGTTTTCAACCAACTTGTCTCGCATATCAGTGAGATAGTCTAGCTTTGCACATTTGTATTGTAATTCACGGTAGATCTCTATAAGGTTCTGTCTGATTTTGCCGTACTTCCTGATTATGTCTTCGTGATCGCCCAAGTAGAGTTCCTGCTCCACCTGACGCTCCAAATCCCGAGAAAGCTGCTTAGCTGAAGGTGTCTCAGATACCAACTCATCGTCCGTGACGATAAGTGAGTCTTTAACCAAGTTTTCTTCGTTCCCGTTATCTTCTTCGTCACTGCTGTTATGCTCTTCATTACTGGAAGACTCAGAAACCTTTGCACCTTCGTCCTCCCGACCCTGGGTATTGTCTGGCTTGAAAAATAGATACTTCTCTTCTGGTAGCTCATCTAGGATGCGTCCTAGGGCGGCAATCTTCTTTTTTGAATTCCCTATTCTATCGAAGTCTGGTATCAACACAGGATTGACAACCTGCTCAAGCTGTAGAAGCTTGTTGTTCACCGCCTGAAGTTTGTATTCCTCAACCTTTATCACCTGCTGCACAATCTGATTTACAACTTGCTTGGCAAATATGTTTCTATGATGTCTTTTGATAAGCGTGTTTATGTGTCCCAAAGCCTGCCGTATTTGTCTATCGTTGAGCTCGTATCCACTCGATTCCAATTGCTTCACCGTATCCTTAAACTCCCGATCCACCCTCAACGGCTCGCTGAGTCGACGTATCTCTCTATCAATGAATCTCTTGATATACAAATACGTGTTGTTCATTCTTGTAATAGTTTACTTATCAACAAAGTTGAAATCGAAATCGATGCTGGAATAATCGCACTATAATAACTATATGTCTGCCATATGTGCTCCAAGTCACTAAATACGATGTGATGGCCATGCGAAGAGGACGCCATGCTTGCCCTTGGAAGCCCTTCCATATGGAATAGTGTTTTCAAGTATACGTCAACGTTAGCTGACTTAATTGTATAAGTCCATGGGACTGGTGTTTTTTGAGATGAGGTGAGAATTAACTGAATCAAAGAATCTACACTAATAAAATACGACCCAAAGACCTCAATGTAAAGCTGACATGAGAAGCTATACCCTAGGCAATCAGTTTCACTTCTCTGGACCATACCCCGGTATCTACAGACCTCTTCAGTTCACTTGGTAGAACTTCTACTTCTAATGGAATATCGGGTCGTGTGCTTCTAAAGTATAGCACTATCATTTGTAGATATTGTGGTAACCTTATATAATACATCGTACGCAACAACACCATACAGCATACGGGGAGAGGAATAGTGAAGTTCATAAACAGACTCTTCGATTCAAACAGTGACATTTCCATGGCTGTTCAAGTATTTGGGGATATTGTGAGCTTCAATATCACAGGGCCAATTAGTCCTCCTGATGCTTATATACCTGCAACCAGAGTTGCAAGAGCACAAGTGGTATTCTCCCTACTATTAGGACTAAGTGCATTCTTTATGTTTTCGGTACTACGGGCTAGATATCCCAAAATATATGTGGCGAATTTCAATTCAAATTACGTCTACAGCACCTCCAGACAGAGGTTACCTCGGTTGCCAGAGAACTCAATATTCGGTTGGATTCCGATAGTGGTTCGGGTAAACGAGAAACAGATACTAGAGAATGCAGGGTTGGATGCCGCTGTGTTTTTAGGGTTTTTCCGCATGTGTATCAAGCTATGTATGGTCTGTCTTGTTTTTGCAATTTGCATTATATCACCAATCAGATATAAGTTCACAGGTAAAGTCGACCAAGACTACTCAGCGGAAGTCAAAAGTGGCATAGATGCAGCCAGGAAAGAGGCCAAGATTAGACACCAGTACATATTGTGGATGTATGCTCTTTTTACTTACGTTTTCACTTCAATTGCCATCTATTTCTTGTTTAATCAAAGTGCAGCTGTTATCAGTATGAGACAGGATTATTTAGGAAAGCAGAACTCTGTCACGGATCGAACGATAAAGATATCAGGGATCCCTCCCAATTTGAGGGACGAGGAAAGCCTTAAAAGGCATATTGAGAGTTTGGGCATAGGTGAGATTTTGTCAGTCGTAATCGTCAAGGAGTGGAATGACCTCAATATGCTTTTCAAGCTTAGGAAAAAGATCAAACGCAAAGCAGAGTATTACTGGATCAGGTATCTTGAATCTAATGGAATAAGGGATAAGTATGACGTATTGTCTGGGGGACTACACCCAAGTTTGAGGGACCTGATAAACTTGAATCGTCCCGGCTTTCGAGACAGCGACGGAGAAGAAAATATAGAAAGAGATATTGAAGCTCAAGCTGATGGGCTATTTGAACTGAATGAAGAGAGGGACGCTAATGAGTCATCCACTAGTTGGCAAGGTCTCCCATTTTTAGATTCTAACACCTCACCAGAGAACTCAACTCTGCAAGAGTCGGTAGGGAGGTTACCTTTGTTGAATGATGAAGTGGAGAAACGCCCAAAAATGCGCAAAGGATTATTTGGCTTGATAGGACCATCTGTGGATGCGATAAACTATTATTCTGATCAGCTAGATGTGATCGACAAGGAAATAAAGAAAATGAGACAGAGGGATTTTCCACCAAGCTCAACTGCATTTATTACAATGAAAAGCGTATCTCAGGCACAAATGGTTGCTCAGGCTGTGTTGGATCCTAAACTCAATCACTTAATTTCGCAATTGGCTCCTGCTCCTCACGATATTATTTGGGATAATATGTGCCTTAATAGAAAAGAAAGAAATATCAGAATATTCTTAGTTACCTTGATGATAGGGGTGTTAAGTGTTGCGTTGATATTCCCGGTGGGGTATCTTGCCCAGCTTTTGAATATTAAGTCAATTTCCAAGATCTGGCCTTCATTTGCTGAATTTCTCAAGAGAAATAAATTGATGGCCAATATAGTCACTACTTTATTACCTACTTACTTGTTCACAATCATGAACATAATAATGCCCTATCTTTACATTTGGATTTCTTCAAAGCAAGGTTATACCTCTCATAGCGACGAAGAGCTATCTAGCGTGAGTAAGAACTTCTTTTACATTTTTGTCAATATGTTCTTGGTCTTCACAACAGCAGGTACAGCATCATTAAGTGATACAACAAAAATTGCATATAAGCTAGCAAAATCATTAGGAGATCTTTCACTTTTCTATGTTGATTTGATAGTACTTCAAGGATTGGGAATATTTCCTTACAAACTTTTGTTGATGGGGAATCTTATTCGATATTCTGTTCGAGCGATGTTCAACTGTAAAACACCAAGTGATTATTTGAAACTCATAAAGCCTCCAGCATTCAACTTTGGGTTACACCTACCACAGCCTATATTAATACTAATTATAACAATCGTATATTCAGTTATGTCAACAAGAATATTAACAGCAGGTCTAATATACTTCTTAGTGGGATATTTTGTATATAAATATCAGTTACTATATGCTTGCGTCCACCCTCCCCATTCAACGGGAAAAGTATGGCCATTGGTATTTAAAAGAATAATTTTGGGTCTTTTGATATTTCAAATTACAATGATGGGGTCGTTGTCTTTACAAAAAGGATTTGCATCTGCCATATCTCTAGTTCCATTACCATTAATAACAATTGGATCCTTGTGGAATTTCCAGAAGAATTACGTCCCATTATCGTATTTCATTGCTTTAAGATCAATAAAAGATGGTGATAATCTTTCAGAAGTCGATAATGCACCAATTCGCGATGATATGCTGCATGGCTCCACGATTGATGAAAGGCGGGAATATAAGGAAACTTACGACTACCCTCATCTAGTTGATGAATTAGAGGGCCCTCTTATAGCAGTGGAGAACGAAAATGCGCTCATAGTCAAAGATAATGGCTTCATTTTAAAGTCATGTAAATCACTGAATCACTTCTAAAATTTCTTTCAAATAGATTCTTTTTTATAATTCTTATATTTTAATCAAAAATGCATGTATTAGATTATGTCGAAAAACTGGTTTTTTATGATATGATAGTATTGCTCTACTAGATGGAACATATGAGAATACTCGCTGATTATTAGAGTCTTAATTGTATCGTTGGTATTTATGCTCATGGATGTAGCAAGAATAACCAGAGATATTAAAGAGCTCGCGAGCAAGGTGCACAAGAAAAGAGGAATAATGTTTTTGTATCGAAGTTGAGTGATGATATGTAGACTTTCTATCATATTCAAAGATGCAATTGAATTAATTATGAACAAGTATCTCGCAGGCTCATCGTACGGCCAGATCAACATCAAAATTGGGAAAAGCTTCATACCACTAGAGGTCGATATCGTTATTAGTAGCACATACCGATAGTAGCTTCTTTGGAGATCACTTCGTATGTTTTTGTTTTCTTGTTTCCCCCAATCGTAGAACTTGTAAAACAAATAATCAATGAGATAGTTCATCACCACCTTTTCCAAGACAACACGAGAAAAAAAGAACAAGTACTGCTCCCACATATCTCGTCCTAGTATAAACAGTACCATAATTGAGTTATAGCCGTCCTTTTCTTCGTAGGCCCAAGCTAAGTAAACTTCAAAAAGAATCATTATGAACATCAATCTCAACACCTGGTCATATCTACGGAACGAATTAAGTATGTCTGAAACGAGCCAGTTACCAGTGACCCTAGATGAGTCTTCAGTCGTGCTGATACTCTTGACTAATTCGATCTCAGTCAAGTTGAATGCCAAATGACGATAAGCCTGTGGTTTCATTAACATCACGTCAATGAATAGAATTACTTTATCATATTCAACATATTTATCCACAACACATCCACATTTAGGGCATATACAGAGCTTTATGTACTCACTTTTATACTTATCATAAAGTCTTTCAATGTTAGAATAGGAGCATTCTACGCAAATCATAATACTTTAATGTTAACTATTAAAATGTGTCGCATTTATGCTATATTAAAATCATCTAATATATATATATATGCTATGTAGTTGAATGTTTCAAAAAATTATCGACACAATTGTATAGGGGGAGGTACTTCTGGGACTAGTCCGAGTTCGAATCTGGATGCATTGAATGCCTCTGAAACCTTAGGGTCATAATGCTTCAATTCATCGAGATTGGAGTTGAGCTTTGTAGGACCATCTAAAACTGTATTATTCTGGTTGGAAGCAGAATTTGTTCCAAAACCACTCGAGAAGGACAGCAGCACAGCAGTATTGTTGGACAACGCTCCGAAAGGAGAACTTGTACTTGCATTTTGGGTGCTATTTTGCGCATTTGAAGCTGATCCAAAGGGACTTGGATTAGGTTTGCCCAACGAGCCAAAGGGCGACGAGTGATTAGTCTGGGTATTATTAGAAGCACCAAAAGAGGAGAAACCAGAAGGATTCGATGCAGAGGTGTTTGTCTCTATGGGCTTATTTGATGAGTTGCTTCCGAACAGTCCAAAACTTGAAGAGCCAAATGGCGAGGAACCAGTACCGGCCTGAGTTCCACTAGTAGCTGCATTTCCGAACAGTGACTGGCCAAAACCTGGCTGGGAGGAGCTGGAACTTCCGAAAGCAGAATGAGCTTCTCCAGACTTATTGGATCCCAATTGACCGAAGCCAGACAGACCAAAACCAGATTGACCGAAGCCAGACAGACCAAAACCAGATTGACCGAAGCCCGATTTACCAAAACCAGACAGACCGAAGCCCGATTTATCTGCAGCTGGCTTTGCCAAACCTGTCAGTCCGAAACCTGTCAGACCAAAGGCAGATTCGCCTGCAGCTGGCTTTCCGAAACCTGACAGGCCAAAACCTGACAGACCAAAACCAGACAGACCAGAATCAGGCTTTCCGAAACCAGACAGACCAAAACCAGACAGGCCAGAAGCAGTATTTCCGAAACCAGACAGGCCAAGCGCAGGATTGCCGGAGCCAGGTTGGCCAAAGCCAGACAGACCAAATGCCGACTGGCCAGAACTAGCATTCCCAAAGGCAGATTGACCGAACCCACTTTTGCCTGACGCAAAGCTGCCAAAGCCCGATTGACCAAAGTTCGACGCGGAAGAATTAGAATTAGACAGCCCCACAGAACCAAATGGTGACTTGGAAGAGTTTGCTCCGACAGCGAAAGGATTCTGCTGGCTGCTCGAGCCAAAAGATGACTGACCAAAGGGGTTAGCATTGCCATTACCAATGCTGGCTGTTTGCTGCGACAATTTTTGCATACTCTCTTCCACGCTCAAAGGAACAAAAGGCTTGGGCATCTGCGTGCCTGGCTCTGCACTCTTCTGCTGGTATCGAGCAGCCAAATTCTCCTTTCCTCTCAAGTGGCTTATGCAATATTTCATGTCCTTGTTCCTTAAATCCAATTGTTTCTCTAGCTCTGGAAGAGTATTATTCTGCGATGCCTCTAAGTACTGTAAACGAAGCTCCTCGAACGAAACATCTCGGCCGCTGATCAAGTTGTTCACAGCAGGATGGCCTAAGCCAAAACTAGAGAACACTGGCTTGCTGGCAAATTGCTTGTATTCATTTATTCCAGCCCTTATTGAAGAAGTCAATTCGTCAAGCTCCTTTGGTGAAATAAAGTCTTGTAATGTATACTCCTTTCTTTTTACGTCTTTCTTGGGATTTTCATGAGAGAATCGACAACTATTCCCAAACCGACAATTACCATTAGCATAGTATTTACATACCTGCTTATTGTTGGACATTTTGAGGATTTTATGTTCTACTTGATCAGAGAAAGTGATGATGTTTTTAAACTTCAATTATGAGCTGAAGACCAAAATGAGTACCGCACTCAAATTCTACATACTTAAAATTATAAAATCTCTATCTATGACCGTTTGGCGTGGAAGAATTAGCATCCATAATTCTTCTACATGCTGTTATTAGCTTGGTGCTGTTTTGGACACTGAGTCCGAATGCTTGTTTGTACAAAGAGATCATTTCTTGGACAACTTCGCACTTGCCTTTACCCCCGCTGACGATCTCCTGGAGAGAGTTTTCGAGTCTCTTTCTTAAAAATGGTTTAGAGAGCGATAGGTTGTCGAACTCGAGATCATTGAAGCCCTCTATCAATCCCATTCCTAGTTCGGAGGGGATTATGAAGTCGTTCTTGTTTTTGCGGACTTTGACCACGTACCCTCGAGAAATGACTTTATCTATGTGTTCTGCGATAGTTGCATCTGTACCTATTCCATTAGCATCCATTAATGCTATAAGCTCAGACTCTGTCATATGCTGGGGTGGGGAAGTTTTGCCCTCTTTAATGGCGCTGAGAGCTACTTTGAGTATCTCGCCTTTTGCGAGAGTAGGTAAGGGTGTCGTCGATTTCCACGAAGAGTAGATGTACACATCCAAGAAATTTCGCTCAAACACAACTATGGCACTGTTTGTAAATTCCTCTGTCCCCCATCGGAGGGTAATTTTTGTCTCCTTACCTTTGGCATCATCTGAGCAGCACGCAAGATACCTTCTGACAACGTACTCGTACACCTTCTTCTCGTCTGCATTGTCGAGCATCTCTAACTTTACAAAGTTAACTGGATGAATAGGGGGATGCGCTTTATCGTCGTGCAGACCCGCCCTTGGTGTCCTAAACTTGCCGTTCATAAGCTCTGACGCATACTGACCCCAGATCGGGTTTTGAATCTGTTTTTGAATGACAGCCTTCAAGTCCATAGTTGCAGGGAACCTATCAGTCTCAGTCCTTGGATACGATAAAAACCCCTTATTGTACAATTTTTCCGCGGCGTCTAGAGCCCTCTTTGCGCTCATCTTGAAATATATAGAGCAGTTCTTTTGGAGCTCCACAGTGGTCAATGGTAATGGGCGATATCTGCTTGTCGGGCGCTCAACCAACTGTACGACCTCCACGTCCTCGTACTTGAGGCAGTTCTGGTAAAGTAAAGACACATATAGTCTATCAAATAGGTGGTTTTTGGTCCAGTTAAATGCCTCGACCTTACTATCCTTCTTTACTGATAACGAAATGTACCAGAAATTTTCAGGAATAAAACCTTTCACTCTATTATATCTATCAACAACAAACCCTAGCGTTGGAAACTGACATGTACCATACGAAATGAAAGCTCCTTTCTCCAAGGGAAACGCTTGGGTGCGTCTGAACAAATCCGTCAAGAACCTGGTAAAGCTCGCACCCACCCGCAAGTCAATCTCCATACGGCAGCTGACAGCATGCACCGAGTTTATATCGAGTCTAACGGGGTTACGAGCTGCCTGGAGGATGTGTGATCGCTCGAGATGTGAGAACTGACTACGCCAAACCTCTTCGACACGCAAGTTGCGATTTCCTTGGAGCGCAGCCTGGAAGATCTCGTGTCCAATGAACTCTCCCTCACGGTCACAATCCGTCCAGATCATTAGCTTGCTCGAACGTTTAGCCTCGTTGGATATGTTGTCGTAAACTTCCTTGTTGGACACATTGTCTATGGTTGGCGCATCAAAAAGCCGGCCAGCATTACATCTTCCCCACGAAAACTGCTTCGGAAAGTCTATATTCGTGATATGTCCCATCACAGACGTCATGGTAACATCACAGAGCCCTACCCCTGGAAAGTCAAATTTAAAGTCGTAGTTCTTCACGTACTTGTTTCTGGAATTTCGAACCTTCGTTTTGCCCCCACTAAGAATTTGTGAAACAGCTTTCGAAATAGACGGCTTTTCAGCCACACAAAGTATTTTCATATTTCCATAATCCCTCTTATATACTTCTATTCTACCCTTATCACGTTTCTATTATAAAACCAGCTCTTGATTTTATGTTCAGATCAAAACAACGCCTAAAAACATGTAAATAGCGTTTAGTCGTGTAGCTCATCATAATATCCATAGTGAAAAATTCCCATAATCTGGAGATGAGCCATAGCAGATAAGCATGAATAAGCATTAAAAGAGGACAGAGTTTAGCATATTGTGCAATGGAGTTTGAGAACAGCTTAAGCAAGCTATTCAGCTGGATGAAATACCAACAAGATGATGTGAAGAAGAGTGGGTATTCATTCATATCGCGTAAGATCAAAATGCAGACATATACAGACAGTGGTAGAGGTATAAAAGCGACTGAGAAGATTTCTAAAGGAGAGAATTTGGTGAAGATTGAATCCAAGTATCTTTTGAATTCCACGACGGTAATTGAGCATATTTCACAGTACAGTAGAGATGAGAAGATGAAGGAACTCATGGCGGGGCACCCGAAGGTAGGAAACGTTTCTGCAGAGAAAAGGGACAAATTCACTCGCTTCTACGAGAAGTTAACGACTGATGACATACGCAGTCTCTCTGCATTTCAATTGTTGTCGCTATTCATCAGTTTCGAGATTCAACGAAAGTCAGAGTCCGACTGGGAACCGTTTTTGGACTTAATGCCAGATAAGAAGGATTTTGAGATGATGCCCTTGGTGTGGAAGGTGACGGGGATCAAAAACCATGAATTTTTGCTTCTGCAGCTACCTCGACCTACACAGAATAAGGCAAAAAGCGTGTATGATAGGTTTGAAAAAGACTATAATGTTGTACGAGATCTTATTGAGACAAAACTACTGGATGAGCGGCGTGATGCGCAGGGGAAGGAACAAAGGAATTCCCTCGTCGAGGAATACATCCCAAAAAGCCTTTTCCTCTACTCATGGATCTGTATTAATTCTCGTTGCCTTTATATGGAGAATCCATTAAGCAAGAACAAAGACGACTGCTTGACAATGGCACCTTATGTCGACTTTCTTAACCACTCTTCCACTCACCATTGTGGTATAAAGGCTTCATCACTAGGATTTTATGTGTTTGCATTGCGTGAGTTTGAGCCTGGAGAGCAATTATTCTTGAGTTATGGTCCTCATTCTAATGAGTTCTTGCTTTGTGAGTATGGTTTCACGCTTTCAGAGAACAAATGGAATGATTTAAATATCACAGACTATATCGAGCCACTTCTTCTGGCTCCTCAGAAAGAATTCTTACAAGAAAATGGGTATTTTGGCGATTATACCATAAGCTTCCTACTGGACGTTTCATTTAGAACTGAAGTAGCATTAGCAACATTACAGGAAGAACACCCGCAAGAATCACGCACTCTTAAAGCTCTAATCAATGGGTATTATGATGGTGCAGTCTATGAAAAACATAGCAAGCAAATCTTGAAAACCATCTTGAATGCAGTAACGAGAGATTGCAACACAAGATCCTCTAAAATGAAAGAGCATCAAGGTGACGAAATACCAAATTGTGTCCATGTTTTGTATAATGATAGACTACTGATATCATTACAAACATTGAACAGTTTATAGACTATGAAACGATATAATGCGACGTAAATAATTCTAGATCAAGGTGACCGTTAACTCCTAAAACTTCAATTCTGAGGTTGCTTTGGAGTCTAGCGACCTCTCAATACTTAATTTGCTCTTGACCATTGATGCAAGCGTTCTATTAGTAGATGTATTTATCCCATACTTCTCTCCCAAGTCCATTATATATCCATTCATGGAATCAATTTCCGTATTGTTCAAATGCTTCATATCTTGTCTCATTGATGAGCTATTTTCGGCATTGACTTTACATATATCCAAAACTGAGGCCAATAACCTGGACTCTTCCAAAAATGACCTGCCCTCGGCACTATTGTACACTTCCTCAAACTCTAATTTGAGTACTTTTACGGCCTCTCTTATCATTGAGATCATGATGGGCACAATATTATCACCGTAAAGAAGGTCACCGTTGAAGCAGTCGAACAAAGCGGTTAGAGAATTTATGCAAGAATTAGCTATAAGCTTTTCCATTTGTATCAATGCAAATTTGTTGTGGTCCAAAAAGGACGCCAGAAGCCTCTGAGAGTCCAACAAAATATCTATCATTGGGCACTTGCCAGAATCACTCACTTGCTGTTCTTTCATCCACCTTCGAGGGGTTTTCGAAATGAAAAGCTTGCCCATTCCGACGTGGTGAATAGTGTATGGATCTGTCTTGTAGGCACCATGAGTACTGATTGCTTGGTAAATATTGGGGCAGCTCGCTTCATCTGGCCAGAACCTCTCTCTCAAGTACTCAGCCATCCCCATTCCGTTTTGAAGAATAAGTATATTAGAGTGCTTGTTCATGTATCTGACATATGGACTTAGTGCCCTCTCGCTCTGATGTGTCTTGGTTGATAGTATCATATTATCAATACGCAGATCCTTCGATCCAAGTATACTATCCAGCCACCCACCTTTCACTCTGCTGCTGTTTCTCAAGTAATGTTCTCCATATTTACTCATAACTGTATATTCTGATTTATGTTTAATAAAATCATCGTATCGAGCTCTATTCTTGAAGAGCATCATTATCTCCACACTGTTAGGATTAGAACACATCATTTCATGGGACACTAAACTGCCCATACTACCTGCTCCAAGTACGTGAATCTTGCATTTTCCTGACATTATACCTTAATTATGGTGAAACTAAGAATTTTTCAATGATAGAGTCCCAATTTTTCATTATTACTACTTCTCAATAATGTCTATCTACGAAAAATCGCAAGTTTAGATCTTAGTAGAACTTGATGATAACAAGCCAAGGAGAAAATTAACCATCCAGAGATGCTTGTAGTAGGATTAACAGGAGGTATAGGAACCGGGAAGTCTACTGTATCTGATATCTTGAAAAAGAATCATAAACTAAGCATTATTGATGCTGATTTGATTGCAAGGCAAGTGGTAGAGCCAGGCCAGAGAGCTTACCGACAAATTGTAGAGACGTTCGGAGATCAGGTGGATGATTTGACCAATGAAGACGGTAGTTTAAATCGTGGGGCACTAGGAAGGGCGGTCTTTGGTAACAAAGAGAACCTCCAGAAGCTCAATTCGATTGTGCATCCCGAGGTAAGGAGACAGATTGTGTGGCAGCTTTTCAAAGCATACGTGAGGCTCAAAAATTTGGTTATCCTAGATGTGCCTTTGTTGTTTGAGTCAGGGTTGAACAGGTTATGTGGCGCTACGGTGACTGTTTCATGTCCGAGAGGCATTCAAGTTGAACGGCTAAAACTCCGCAATCCAGAGTTGAGTACCGACGAAATCGAAAAGCGTATAGATAGCCAGATGTCGAGTGAGGAAAGGAACTTCCGTTCTGACCTAATAATAGATAACAGGGGAACGGTGGAAGACTTGAAAGCTACACTTAGCGCTGTGATCAAAGAGTTACGTCCTAGTTTCATATTTACTTTACTTGATCTATTTCCTCCCTTTGGCCTTCTCTCTGCGTTATACACAGTTATAATCAGGACCATAATGGACAAATATAAAGGCACAGGGCCTCTGAAGAAAAATGCTTGATCACTTTGATACTAAAAACCTTCATGCTCTCCAATATTGAGCCAAACTGTGCAATCTGTCGATGACAACAGGAAGAAAAGCGTTAACGCTATCATTAATCAAGTTTTGGAAGTGCAAAATAGCCTCCTCTTCTGTCATTTCCAAGCAGAATTTTTCTTGCACTTTTTCCACAGCCCTTTGAGGATCCATTTGAATATCAGGTATATTAGCATCTAGCATTAGCTGAAACAAGCTGAGAATTAAATTACTGTTTTTACGGAGTGTAGTATATGTGATGAAACAGTAGTTCTTGAAGATATTGTAGTTTTCGTGATTCAAGCCTCCCATCCCATCTATAACTTGAATGGGTAATTTCATCAAGGGTGGAAAAGGTTTGGGATCATGTCCTAAAATATAGCCAAAGTCAGCATGCCAAAACTTACCATCGGGAGAGAGAAGTAAATTGTCAAGATGTCGATCACCAACACCTAATAGATATGTTATCACACAATATCCAGCACATGATCTCACATAATTGTCAATGATTACAGGCGCTACTCCGAGGTCAGTAGTAACAGCATGTTGCTGAGACATCGGAAGTGAACCAGAGTTGTTTATTTCGTTATCCTGTCCGACTCCACTCCGTATATCATTACTATGAAGTCTTAAATAATTTAAGATTCCATTGCTAGGTATACTTGAAGTAGTATTTGAACCCGCAGACATTTGAGCTATTCTATTGTCGATTGCAGGATTGGCTGACTCGAGATATGAGTTTGACAACACCGCATCTAATGTCTCATTAGGCACAAACTGTATTAATCCAGCTATTGGACTAGTAGGTAGAATCTTATAAGGCGTGAGTTTCAAATCAAGGTTTTCATTCTTCAATAGTCTGTCCATTAAATTGATTATCTGAATAACCAATTGGTCTTGTCTCAAGTCATCTCCAATCTTGAACATAAAAGGATACTTGCCATATTTAGTTTTGGTACCAGAAATGTAGGAGTCTTTTACTTGATCATAATTCTCAATAGTTTTCAATGTAATTTTCAATGGAGCCAAGGAACTTTTGAAAACAAACGATTCTTTGGGATAACACCCACATACTATCACGGAAGGATCTAGAGGTAAAGGGAAGGGCAATTTGAAGTTTATCATCTCATTAGAAGGAGTAGATAAGTATTCTTGTAAGAATTGAGCTTTTTTAGCTGTCGGTTCATTTTTTTTGAAAGTTGATCTGAGGAGATCAACCAAACTAGTCAATTTTTTGATGAGCCAAATCTGTTGCTTCAAATAATTATAGCTGGCCGTTTTGTTTGCTTGAGAATACTTCCTGAGCTTGTTAATGTAGCTATTCAAAACAAAAGAATAAATCTTTGTTTGAGTTCTACCTGGATTGTTAATTTGATCTTCATTTTCTACTTTTACAAACCAGTAGAAATAAATTCCTAAATTTTCACTTTCAACGGCTCTGTCTATGAGGAATGTAACCAATGACGAATTTTCAAGATTATCTTCTGTAGGATTTGTGATATGAAAAGGTGCAGTTGTTATATTATTGATGTCTTCTTCTGTCGCATACAATTCATATTTCAATGCTTGAACAAGTTGTAGTAAATATAACAACAATTCCTTGTCGTTGGCTAGTTGAAGTCGCTTGACTGCAAACTTTCTCAAGAAAGTGACATATTTTAGAATACGTTTAAGTTTAGAAATCTCATTACTCTTCTGGTCATTAGGGCTTGTATTTCCAGGATTTACTCTCAAACTAGAAATTAAAGAAAAAGGATTAAAATTATTACCCAATAATTCTAAAGCGTCACCTATTTGAATCTTATCGACTGACCAGTAGTTTGGTATTATTTCATTAAATGCATGATCTAACTCGTAGTCATTTTCCCAGTTGATTGATCTTAAAAACTTAGTTAAAAACAGTTTAGTGTTTTTCGCCATTGAATTACCAGAAGATACATCACGACTAGAATCGTAGCTTGCAACTGCAAAGGAAACAGCGTTGTTCTTTGAAAAATAGTAACGGAATTTCCAAATAAGATTCTTCTCTACGTCGTTCAATGGTATATTAGAAGGTTTCAGCAATATTTTGAGCAATTCATCACGTAATTGTGGAGGAGGCTTGAGATCCTTATCAAAAATTGAATTGTTGTTTATATTACGTTCCAATTTATGATACTTTCTTTCTATTGGATCTAGCGGATTACTCAAGCCATTTACTTGGGTTCTGTTGTTAGAACCTTGAATGATCGAAGTATTATATCTAATCCCTTGATAGTCAGGATCATAAACTTTGTACACATTATCAGAGATCTTTGATTGTGGTATATCAACTGAATTTATGACAACACTTGTTCCTGATTGTTCGTTCAAAGGGTTCTGTTGTTTCAAAAGTTTATTAGAAAACTGAGACACGTTGGACTGTAACGAAAAAGAGACTTCAGAGTAAACATAAGGGATATCTAGCTTAGGAAATTCTACGTACAACTTGTACGTGGACTCATTCTCATTATGGTCAGATATGTTAGAGTATTTATCTGAAGCCCTAGCAGTTTTTTTCTCTTCTATGTATGATAACAGAATTTTATCAAGCCACCCAACTTTGGGAATGTCACCATTTTCATACTTTGTTATAGCATCCTCGTATTCATCGCTTTCAAATATGTCCCCATACTCGACCTCTCTCTTATCGGTCGATAACCTGTCAGTCTGAATGTTTACTTGCAAACGGCCGCTCCTCAAAGTAGCGTTATTCTTGTTGAATAAAGACACATACCCCACACCAAAAACCACGGGTGAAATGTTTGTTATCTCCAACACCTCAAACTTCAAGTACGAGTCTATTCCAACCTGATTGAAGCTAATGGGTAATTTCAAATGCGTATTCCACACTCGTTTGTTTCCGACAAATGGTTGATAGGGCGTTTGAATAGGGGACGTTAAAGGATTATTGTTCTCTCCATCAATTACTTGCACTCTAATGAATAAATCTGAGTTGACGTATATGTTTGAAAGTCTTTGAAATATTGTAGGGTTCTTATATTTTTCTGATGATGCAACTAAGTGCTTGTGTGCCCATAAGTAACTAGACGGAACCAAATTATAAATATTAATTGCGATTGGAATATCCAAGTCCTTCGTCAATCCAAAAGACACCGTCGAGGTAGATGTATTTACAGCTTCATCTAAAGCGTGTGATTTGTTTAATGACATGAATCATGAATCAGTATGGATTTCTATACTTCATTATCATATTAAAAATGCGATATTGATATATGCGAATATAATAAAAGTAGTATTATGTATGTATAACTATATTAACAAGCTGTATGAAACTTCTAGAAGTAATCAAGATTACTATGTATGTAATAATTAGGAAAAATGAATCTGAGAACAAAAGTACATGTCATGAAATAAGTAGCAAATTATTTTCTGTTTTGGCCAAACCATATATATTGTTCTCTTTGTTTTCTACCCTTTGAATTTCTTTTTTCTTGGGGATTTGCTCCTGAAGGAGGAGACTCGCTGTCAGAAACCAGGTCTGAGTCAGAACTGGAAGCCTCTTCAGAAGATATACTAATATCTGCACTATCCTCAGAGTCGAAGTTGTAAAATAGAGACTTTGTGCCCTTGGACGTCTCGCTAAAAGACTTGGATGTTGGTTTGCTCCTATCCGCAAGCACACTATCTTTCTCCTTTGGTTGCTGGGAGTGTATGAACTTCACAGAATGAGCTTTCCTTCTGTCATGAGCCAATCCTGGAAATAGTGATGGCGAGTTTGCTCTACCCTTCTGATCTGCCTGAGTGTTAGATTTGCCATGGAAATCGAGGGAGAAATTCCTGCCATCCAGACCAGACTCGTCCTCGTTCTGAGAGTTCTTCTTTTGGAGCTTTGACAAGAGCAAAGTTGAGCCCTTGTCGCTAACCATCCGTTTATAGTTCAAGGACCTTGATCTATTCAAAAGCAAATCGTTATACGTCTGGGACAGTTTCCTTGATGCATCTCCTTGCTCCTCTATTATATCCAAGTTCTTGGAATTGAAGTCGCTAGACCCGTTGTTATTATCTGGAGCCGAGGACACAGAGTAGAGCTTGTCTGTACCTTTCTTGTTTGAAGATGTGCTAGCCACAATATTCAGAGGGAAATAAGAATCCTTGGCGTTGTGTGCCACAGAAACATATATGGGGTTCGAGCTAGATCTCCTCCTGTTAGATTGCAACGAAGTGAGGTACCGTGGTAAATCAATAAGCGAATTGTCGCCAGAAGAGGGGTTGCTTCTCTGGTACTGTGCCAAATTTACCTGAGAATTAACTTTTGAATTTAACTGATGTATTGGAATATCTGAAGTTGTCGAATATTTCAACTTCATTGGTTTGTAAATGTCGTTGTTATCCACTAACTTGGAAAGGTCAATGACCGAATTCGATCTTGTGGGTTCTGAATTGGGGGACACCTCCGGCGAAATTGGGCGCGATGGATGATGTGATAAAGAAAATGTTTTCTTGAAAGCCTCGTCGTTGATGGTCTTCAATTTGAAATCAGACTTGAGTTGAAATCTGGTTCCCTCAGGAGTCCAGCCTCTGGCTGCCGGACATATAGGGTTGTAATTCACAATATCCTTGGGCTTGTTTTTCTGTTTTTTATAGTCATCAGAGAACGATAGCCTGAACGAAGGTCTGGGTTGATCCATGGGTCCCAAGTGGGGTAGATTTCTATTATTATATTGCTCCTTATGCACAAAGGTAGTCTGATAATAGTTTATGTCGGACTTCAAGTCAAGAATGCCGTCTAGGTCGGTGCTCTTCTCGAGCAACCCTAATGCATCTTTAATAAGTTTCCAATTGTACCTTGCCGGGTCGTATTCGTCATCGTCCGACGCCTCCTGCGCATCATCCTTGAGTACCTTCTTAGCAAAATTGATTTTCGTCTCTGGGATCTCGTCGAAAATAGAGTGGTTTATGAAAAACGATAGAAAGTTTGACACAGCGTATCCATGCGAGACAACTACGATGATATCCCTGTTACGGATGTACAGTGGCTTGTCATACAGATGGATGAGGTTCAGAAAGTACCTCTTGCAGTTTGCCTGGTAGTCATTGTAGCTCAAACCAGGCCCGTTGTATGGCCCCAAGGTCACGGTTGGACGAAAGTTCGAACAGTTCCCGCGGTTCTTGAGACTCTTCAAGTTGGGTGTATACATCTGGTACGCCTCGTTCGAGTCTTCGTACGGAGGATACAGCTCGGATTCGTCATGCACCCAGTCACTGAGCGCAAAGTCGCATAGAAGCTGGTACCGAACCTTGAACTCCGGGTGCGACTCGCCCAACCGGCTCTTCAACTCGCTCACAAGCAAATCTGCCGTCTGGCAGCACCGCAAGTACGGCGAAAAGTGAATGAACACGTTTCTCCGCTGTATGCCTTCCGTGTTGCCCCCTGAGAACGCTCCACTGACCCCCATTATCTCTGCCGCCAACTCAGAAACCTGCCCAACCGCGCTGCTCGCCAACGGCGGATCGTACTCCTCATATTCCTCACTCAACCCGGTGGCTCCAGCATCCTCCTTCTTGGCATCATCCACCCGTCTGCCGTGTCGCAAGAAATATAGTTCTGCCATCTTATTATCCCTTCCTTTTGTTACCTACCCTAGATCTTTATTTGCCTGTCATATATATCCTTTCGCCTTCGTTTTTTTTTTGTTTTTTTTTCTTGTATCCAAATATTCTATCTTTTTATCGCCTGATACTCTAATATATCTATACCTTGTACTAGGACCTATTCTATATGTCCTTTTCTGTATCCTTTAAATGCTTATATATTCTCTATCTTATTGTGTATCAGAAATCATTCAGAATCATGTAACTGGGATTTGGTAGTACTGCTTACATAATATGTCCAGAAAATCATCAACACGGCGTAATTTCACTATATAAGTATAGTAGATTATATGAAGCTAGTAGAGCAGGAGTAAATGAAGTACGAGTTGCAAGGTGAAAGTGTTCTGGATGGGAGACAAGAACATCACGGCGTTGGAGGTATTTTGAGCGAAAGAGGAGACGGAGAAACGAAAGAAGAGCGCAAGATGGAGGCCGTTGAACAACGAGATGTTGTGCATTGGTTAATCGGGACACTTCCGGCAGTGATGGCGATCCCCAGTATGTTTTTGAGCAGCCGGGTGTCATTGCTTGGGGACGAAGCGGGGGCACGCGGCGTGGTGGGCCGGGCGACAATGCTGGTGATGCTAGCGGCGGTGTTTGCGTTACTCGTGCAGACGACGGTACGATTGCAGTTTTTCTCAGCTGGCAGCGGGCGTGCCGGCCATGGAGCTTCAGGCGGCGGCCGAGCTCTAGCGACGGGGCAGGTGGTGCTTGTTTTGGCGCTGTTGTACATGGCAGGCAATCTTATGTCTGTGACACGCGTCGCTGTAGTGAGCTTTGGGCTTTACTTGGACAGCTGGAACCCCTACACGTTTTTCATTTTCCTCTGTGATGCCTACCAGGGCTTTGGTTCTGGCCAGTGGGGCCTGGTGCTCGCGGGCTACGGTCTTGTGGTTGCTGCTCACGGGGCCCTTCACAGACGCCTCCGGCCCTCTGCCCTCGTGTCGCTTTTTTCCTCATTGGATTCGCTTGTGCTCTCGGGTATCGCTGCCTTGAGTGCGTTGGTTGTGGTTTTGTTCTACTTGGATGAATTGAGCATCAGTCTGGTGTTCGTGAACGTGTGCTCATCGGTCGTATTTTTGGTCTCTTTGCAGGATTGCAGACTCCGAGTACTGCACTGGAACCCACTCTTGTTGTCGTGCTTGTCCATCCTGTTAGAGTACGTTGTATTGCCACCTAGGTCGGCTTCGAAGCTCTACTTGATTTTCAGGGCCGTACTTCCAGCTATCATCAGGGCCAAGCAGGTTCCTGACGAGAACAACAAAAATATTGATTCCCTGCTGGAGTCTGATCCACCTCAAAAATCAATTATACGAGAGGTGATCTCTCACGCGGAAACAAGAGCCATATTCAACTTTCTTTTGCTTAATGCTACGTTCATGTTTATTCAATTCCTTTACTCTTTCAGATCCAAGTCCTTAGGTTTGCTTTCCGACTCTCTACATATGGCCCTCGATTGCACATCGCTTGCCTTGGGTTTAGTTGCTGGTGTTTTGCTGAAGCAGGGTATCGACACCAATAGTAGATTCCCATTTGGTCTTCGCAACTTTGAGACCTTATCTGGTTTTACAAATGCAACGTTGCTTATTGGTATTTCGGCAAACATCATATTCGACGCAATTGGCAGGTTGCTATATCCTGTCGATTTGGAGAAAACTACAGAGCTAATGATAGTGTCGTTTCTAGGCTTGCTAGTAAACTTAGTTGGTATTTTCGCTTTCAATCATGGTCATGCCCATGGTCATAGCCATGGTCACAGCCATAGCCATGGCGAAAACGACTCTCACTCTCACAGTCACAGTCATAGTCACGCTCATTCCCATGCTCACGAAGGGGATAAAGTAGACGCCCATGCCAGCGACGAAATGAGTGATAACATGAGAGGCATATTCCTCCATGTTTTGGCAGACACCTTGGGATCCGTGAGTGTCGTTGTGTCGACTCTTTTGACGAAACTCTTTCCCTGGAATGGTTTTGACCCCATAGCGTCCATCTTCATTGCGATTTTAATCTTCGCTTCTGCCATTCCACTCATAAAGTCGTCTGCTCTGGGTCTACTTCTCAAAGTGTCTTCGGATAAAGAAATCAAAATCCGTTCAGCCTTGCATGATTTATTACAGATAAAAGGCGTCAAGTCATACACAACGCCTAGATTCTGGCCCTCTGGTGATAGTTCCGAAATTCAGGGATATGTACATGTTCAAATCTACCGTGGTGAGAACTCAATGTATATTAAGAGTCAATGCGAATCTATTTTCAAAAATCAGGGTATAAAAACAATTCTTCAAATAGAAAATGACTTCGAAAGCTGCTGGTGCCGTACAGAAAGTGCCATAGTAGCTTCATAGTTCTCTTGTAATTTAATCTCAAGTTATATAGACTTCATGGGTCAGAAGGGCCATTGAAAAACGTTCCGCATTAAACTCATCTCAAATATTTTGTATTATAAATCGATATCTAAATTAAATATTTAGAGAAAAGATAGCTAACTCAGTTGATAAGAGATCATGTCTAGAGTAGGTGTCTTGGCTCTAGGACCTGCGGGTGTGGGTAAAACTACATTTTGCAATGCAATAATATCACATATGCAATCCATAGGTAGAAGAGCACATATAGTGAATTTGGATCCAGCAGCAGAGGCCACGGAATATGAATTCCTGATAGATATTAAAGACCTTATTTCGCTTGACGATGTTATGGAGGAGATGGACTTGGGGCCAAATGGGGGTCTCATATACTGCTTTGAGTATTTGTTGGATAACTTGGACTGGTTGGATGAAGAAATAGGTGACTACAGCGATGAGTATTTAATTTTCGATTGCCCTGGTCAGATAGAGCTATACACACATGTCCCTGTACTCCCCAATATTGTGAGGCACTTGCAGAACCAGCTCAACTTCAACTTATGCGCTACGTATCTCCTCGAAGCTCCGTTTGTGATCGACAAGTCCAAGTTTTTCTCCGGTGCCCTCAGTGCCATGTCTGCTATGATTCTACTCGAGTTACCACACATCAATATTCTTTCCAAGCTTGACTTGATAAAGGACCAGGTGTCTAAAAAGCAGTTGAAGAGGTTTTTGAACCCCGATCCCATGGTCTTGGCCACCCAGAACGACGATCCAAACAGTAAGTACAGAAAGCTTAACATTGCCGTGGCAAACTTAGTTGACGACTTTGGCATGGTCCAATTCCTACCCTTGGACTGCAACAAGGACAGTGACTCCGTGGCCACCATATTGAGCTACATTGACGATGTCACCCAGTGGTCTGAGAACCAGGAGCCAAAGGAGCCCAAAGATGAATTTCAAGAAGAAATAGACGAGTCCGATGAGTAACGACCAAGATCTCCAAGCTCGTCTCCTCATTGGAAACTCAGTATTCTTCTGTTTGCACGGAAGCGTCCTTGATGCATGTGATGAACTTATATAAATAATTACACTACACTATCATTTCTTCACAGTTCTCGCAGTGTGAAGAGCGAAGACTAGTTAAAGAAAGAAGTTTTTACGTATAAACTAAAAGAAACAATATAATTAAATCCCACCATAAACCTCTAGTCTCTCTTCCGTGACCTTGACCTCGGCAGAGAGTCCTTCAGGTGTGTTTCTCTGCCAAAGTGAAAAGCTTTGATGGTTCTTGTAAATTTCAGTCCTGTGTAGAAAAGAACATCATTACACGCAAAGTTTCTATAGAAAAGTGTTAGAAAAGTAGTAGAAGAAATAATTAACATCAACATGGTACAAATAAGTGAAGTAAAGGACAGTCAAGGAAGAGAAAGCAGAACAGCAGCTCATACACATATCAAGGGCCTTGGTCTAGATGAGCATGGTATAGCGAAGAAAGTTGAAGGGGGATTTGTTGGACAAGCAGATGCACGAGAGGCCTGCGGTATTACAGTCGATTTAATCAAATCTAAAAAAATGTCAGGAAAGGCCATCCTTCTTGCAGGTGCACCAGGAACAGGTAAGACGGCTTTGGCGTTGGCTATTTCCCAGGAACTAGGTCCTAAGGTGCCGTTTTGCCCTATTGTGGGATCTGAATTGTTCTCAGCAGAGATAAAGAAAACATCTGTATTGATGGAAAACTTCAGAAGGGCTATTGGGTTGAGAATCAAAGAAACCAAAGAAGTTTACGAGGGAGAAGTTATCGAATTGACGCCTGAGGAGGCTGAAAATCCTTTGGGTGGGTATGGGAAAACTATAAGTCATGTTATTGTTGGCTTGAAGACTGCGAAGGGAACCAAAAACTTGAGGCTCGATCCTAGTATTTATGAAAGCATCCAAAAGGAACGTATTTCGGTGGGTGATGTTATTTATATTGAGGCCAATACCGGTGCAGTCAAAAGAGTCGGCAGATCTGATGCCTACGCCACAGAATTTGATTTGGAAGCAGAGGAGTATGTTCCTTTGCCTAAGGGAGAAGTTCATAAGAAAAAAGAGATTGTTCAAGACGTTACGCTTCACGACTTGGATGTCGCCAATGCTAGACCCCAGGGTGGCCAAGATGTCTTATCCATGATGGGGCAATTATTAAAGCCTAGGAAAACTGAAATAACAGACAAATTGAGATCTGAAGTTAATAAAGTTGTCTCAAAGTATATTGACCAGGGAGTGGCAGAGCTTGTTCCAGGTGTTTTATTCATCGATGAAGTTAACATGTTGGACATAGAATGCTTCACTTATCTCAACAGAGCTTTAGAGAGCTCTATAGCTCCTATCGTGGTGCTAGCATCTAACCGTGGAATGACATCCATTAGAGGAACAGATGACGATACTAAGGCACCTCATGGATGCCCAAGAGATTTGATTGACAGATTGCTCATTGTCAAAACTCTCCCATACAACCAAGAGGAGATTAAGATAATCATCAGTAAAAGAGCTACTTTAGAAGGAATTTCTGTTACGCAAGAAGCGTTAGACAGTTTATCGGTACATGGTATTAATGTTTCGTTACGTTATGCCTTGCAGCTTTTAGCCCCAGCAGGTGTCTTGGCAAAGACAGCTGGCCGTACCGAGGTAACAAACGAAGATATACAAGAATGTGAGCTTTTATTCTTGGACTCCCGTCGCTCAATAAAAATATTAGAAGAATCTAAAGGGTATCTTTAATTTGATATTACTTATGTATAGAAGTCTATATTAGTTAATAAACTCAACTTGCGAGTCTGCCTAACTCTGTACACTCGTCCAAGAATTCCTTGGCTGTTGCAATATTTGAACTACCGTAAACAACTTTCTTTTGAGGTTTATTTGGTAAATTAGCCCATTCTTGCAAGTTTTGATATTCTAAATAATTTCCAGCGCCAATGACGAATACTATAGACTCTTGATAAGATTGTCTTTTAGGAGGCTTGGAATGGCCACCCCGTGATTTAGGATCAAGATAGAGGTAGTCGTCTGTTAGTTGGACAGAACTAGTGGATGCATTGCTGGGATCCATAATAGCTTCAACAGCATTTGTTATAGGTAACTGCTTTTTCTCTGGGAGTATCTTTTTCAAACCTGATGCTAAAGAACTTAATCCTTCTGTGATTCTTCCTTCTGTTAAGCCATATAACTTTGATGATAAACCGTTAAATAAGGCGTTGTTGTTATTTGACTCATTTGCATCGTAATTAGAATTAGAAGATCCATGTTCATTCAAAGAAGACATGTTAGAAAATTTCATTATTTGCTTGAATTTTTGGATGTATTTGAAAGATTCTAAATTTAAGTGAGGGTATTTTTGATGAAAAACACTTTGACATTCAGTGACAAAGGATGCTGGTAAATCTAACAACAAATTCAAAATCAAAAATGTTCTGAGTTTATCTTCTGAATTGTCTCTCTTTGAGTCTTCTTTCAATATTTCTAAAAATTGATTTTGGACTCTTGGATTATTGTAATTCTGTTCAATCTCAAAAAATTTATCTAAATTTTTAGCTTCTAACTCCTTCAACAAAGTAGCTAAAACATCCATATGCATGTCTAGCGTAGTCTTTCGTGCAGTCAAGCGAGGTAATGCATCCACGGCCTGTTGGATATTTGCTGTGTCAGAATTTGGTGAATTTGGATCTATATCGTTTAAAGAAGTGATACCAGTTCTACTGGTCAACTCCTGTGCATCCTTTTTATACAGATTGAGCTCAATATCTGCATTCTCCACAACATCGGGAAATGGAAGCTGTGCATTCTTGTTCCAGAAGAAGTCTCTAGGATCAATATCGTAGTTCTTAGAAGACGCTTCGTTGTTCTCATTGAATTTTGTAATTTTAATTGTATTTCTTCTCAACTCAAAGACATCGCTTACCATACACTGATAAATCCAGGAATGTGAAAACATGGAAGCCAAGTCTACATTTCTGTCCAAAAGAAGGAGAACAGCGCGCTGCTGAATGGGCAGGTTGCTCGCACCGCGAGAGTTACTCAAATGGTCCCTCAACTTCAAGTCTAACTGTGTGGCAACAAGCTCAGCAGGACCATTTCTAGGGCACCGGATCACTGGAATATTACCCAAAGTGATTATGCTAGCCAACAAGCCGTCGGCAATTTTATCCGCCAAAAGATGAATATTATCTTCACTAGTACTAGGGTCATTAAATTTAGTGAACACACGAGGGATGTCTAACGAGAATAAGTTTGGTTCCGTCACGATAAAGTTGAGGTACTGATCGTAAACTTGCTTAATTTTACCTGATTTTCCTGATATAGACACCTTCTTCGCAAACTCTTCTAAAAGCTCTCGCTTGATACTGGAAGTGAAATTGATGTAAAAACTCTCGTACTTATCGTTGTTAAGATCGTCTATAATCGCCAATATATTTTCTATGGTAGGCTCCACAAAGTATATGGCGATTACGTCCGCAAGAGTGGATCTTCTTGAGTTGATCAAGGCGTGTACAGTAATCCCACACTTCAATAAATCATTAACTCTTAAAACTGACGAAACAATGGCCTGCGAACTAGAGTCGAGAACTAACACCTTCCATATTACATCCTCGCTAACATTTGCCGATGTCAAATCTCCATACTTCTCCTTGTTCAAATGAAGCATACGCTCCAATATGACTTTTCAGTTGTTAGTATAAGGTTCATGAAGGTTATATTCGTTTCCGCCATCCTCCATATGATGGAAATAGCACTTACCTGTCTGCTTGTCCCTCAAGCTGGAATCTTCGACTGTAGACATCTTGTTGTTTTACTTCACTGTTAGGACCACCGAAACCACTTTATTTTGATGCGTACGAGATCTGGGAGAATCGTTTTGTGTCGTGTCCTGTTGATTTCCTAATATAGAAATGAGCTCACAATTCATCTACATAGGTCTGGGTTTCAATATTCATATTGTCTTGGAGTTGGTATCTATTGCAGCCTAGCCATAATCTACACAGGTCTATTAAGGTGTATCAAAATTCCATATTTTCAAACAAGAATAATATTGTTAATTAACGTAAATACAAATATGAAAAGTGATGTTTCAATTTCTACCTGACAAAAGGACAGGCACGAAAGCTCGTGATTTTAGTACAAAGCCCTCGTAGAAGCGGTGACGCAATATAGAGAGCCTTCCAACTGACCTAGGCCATAGGAGGTGCCATTCCTGGTGGCATGCCACCCGCCTGTGGGTTACCACCACCCTCCTTCAAGGATGATCTTCCGGCCTTTAAAAGTTCATCACAGAGAAGAAGGTTGGATGCAATACCAGTAGCTGCCGAAATAGCATTACGCAATACTCGGTATGAGTCCCAGATACCATCGATACAAGGGTCTATGGGCTCACCGGACCTGAGATCGACTCCGACCACATGCCCTTCTGCTATCTCGTCCTGGCATGCAGATATCGTGTCAAGCTGATCCAAACCTGCGTTTGCTGCGAGTGTCTTGGGTACAACAAGGAGTGCTTCCGCGAATGCTGAGACACCGGGCTTAGTCTTTCCTTTCAAAATCTTATTCTTTTTGTCCAAGAGGTGTGCATTTGCGCTCATGAAAAACGCACCTGCTCCCGGTATAATGGACTGATCTTTTAAGACATTCGACACTGACCTCAAACCGTCTCTGATAGCATCCTTAGTCTGCTGTATGACGTGGTTGTTGGCACCATGAATGAGGATCGACGCCGATTTAGGTTCCTTGTTTTCGGTAACGTATGTGAACTTATCTTCGCCGATGCTATTTTCATACACATAACCGGAAAAGCCTAGAACATCTGGAGTTAAATCATCAACAGAATTCTGTGCTTCTCCACCGCAGATAAGTTGTAATCTTTCCATATTTCTTCTCTTTGCTCTTCTCAATGCAAGAATGCCGTGTTTGGCCAACACATCTAACGACATGGGATCAATACCCTTCTGATTTATAATGACGAATCCCTTGTTTGAATCCAATCCACAGACTTCGTTTTTCAAGTCGACTATCTTCTTTAGTTTATCGTCGACAAATTTTCTTTCGGAGGCAACAAGTTTTTCCTTTTGCTCGGCGCTCGAATAGAAGAATCCAGAGTTAACCTCTGTCTTTTCGTACTCCAAAGAGACGTTAAGAATCAAGACGTAGGCATTTTTCACTGATCTGGGCATGTCGGGGTGTCTTGCACCATGGTCCAAAACTAAACCTTTTATTAACTCGGTATCCTTTGCGTCACCATGCTGCATCGTCATGATTTCAATCATATGCAAGTCCAAGTTCTTGGAATCATCTTCCTTTATGGTCAAAACGGCGTCCGTCACTATGGGCGTGAGCACCTCGGTAAGCTCAGCGTTAACCTTGGTAGCAAGAGAAGACTTTGCAACTTGCAACAAAAACTCACGGTCCACCTTCTCGGGGACGACCTTGAAACCGTTGAGAAACTTCAATATCTCCTCTCGGGCTAAGTCAAATCCGTCGATCACCACTCTGGGGTGAACGCCTTCGCTGATGTATCTCTCTGCCTGCTTCAAAAGCTCTCCCACGAGTAAGATCACTGTCGTGGTGCCGTCTCCCGTAATCTCATCCTGCGCCGTCGCAGCCCTAGCAATCATCACGGCTGTTGGGTGCTGGATCTGCATTTCAGTCAATAAGACCTTGCCGTCCTTTGTCAACTTCAAATTTCCTGATCCATCTACTAAAAGCTTCATAGTACCCTTAGGTCCCAAGTTAGATGCGAGCACCTGTTGCAAGCCCTGGGCCGCAGCGATATTCACCTGTAACGCTTGAGACCTTCTGAGCGATTCTGCTCTTGGGTTAAGGAGCTGAATTGATGATGACATACTTTATGTCTACTTATTCTATAATGTCTCTACCTGTTATTCTTTTCTATCGTGTTGAATGTACGTGCGATGCTCGTCGATCAAATTCTATATAACTTACCCGGTTTTGATGATTTTTCACCTTCTTCATCCAAAGTGGCTACTCTCCTTTGTAAACGATAGAGTATGGCTCTCTATAGAAGGAGAGATGAGCCTGGTTGATTCTACCTTCTGGTTTCTACGATTTTGTTGAGATGCCCTGACAAAAATGCTGAGTTTAAATCTAAATACCTCTTCGAGCTTTCTCTATGTAGTGTTCTGTAGTCATATATACATTCTTACTAAGCAATTCTAGGGATAGGACCGCCTGGGGAAGACTCTGTTCTGGCTGTCAATACCTCGACGCCATCTTCGGTGACAATCATCATATGTTCGAACTGAGCAGAATATTTTCCATCCTGCGTAACGGAAGTCCAGTTGTCGGGCCAAGACACATCTCTAAAGGACCCCTGGTTGATCATGGGTTCTATGGTGAAAACCATACCGGGCTTTGCAATACCAATAGCCTTGTTCTTGGCATAGTGGGGGATGTTAGGCTGGCAGTGGAAAAGCTGGTTTGTTCCGTGACCGCAATACGTCCTGACCACAGAGCAGTTGTTCTTCGTGGCGTGTTCCTCTATTATGTTACCCAAGTTACGGAAGGCAATGCCCGGCTTGACATACTGGATGGCCAAGTCCAAGCACTCTCTGGTGGTTTCGACCAAGTTCACGATGGCTGGGTCGCACTTGGCCTTGTCGCCGACGTAGTAGGTCTCGTTGAGATCAGAGTGGAACCCCAAGTAGTATATGGTGACATCGATGTTGACAATGTCGCCGTCCTGGAGCTTCCGCTGGTCGGGAATACCGTGGCAAACAACCTCATTGACCGAAGTGCAGCACGACTTGGGGAAGTTGTAGTAGTTCAACGGCGAAGGATAGGCATTTCTCTTCACACACTCTCTATGCACGATAGCGTCCAACTCGTCCGTTGTCACACCGGGCTTGACGTGGCTCGCGGCAACATCTAAAATCTCCCTCGATAATTTCGCTACCTTCCTTATCTTCTCGATGTCCTTGGGTGCAAGTGTTGGGATCTTTCCTACTCTGTCGTTCTTGATCTCGCTGATGGGCTTTCCATCCTGTGCATAGTCTGGTCTCTTGATATGCTTAGGAAGAGTTCTTCTTGGTGTCAAAGGGTACTCGGGTCTGGCGTTACCCGTGTACTGATAATCAGGGAATGGATCATACAGCTTTTCGCTCCCGTCTGGGTTCTTGTGGAAAGCCTTATGCATTGCCCAGCTACTGCGAAAGCATATCTGGTTACAAAATATGCTAGAAATTCCGTCTTTCAAGCAAACAGGACACTTTAAAGCAGAATCAGTTTCTTTCCCACATCTGGGAGAAGCACATATAGCAGCCATAATTCTCTAGGTATTACTAATGGGACTTTAGCTTTTAACAAAATATTATTTTTTTCCTATTACTTTTTTCACCTGTTCCCATCTCATTACAGTCGTGCAGAAATACTGGTGTCTGAAAGATCTTTGTTTGAATAGCGTTGTATTAGACTACAAGTAAGGGCTATGAACTGCCAATTATATGTGTGTAGATTAGTGGAGCTTGTGGTGCCTAGATGTCAATTTTCCAAGCTCTCTGGGCCGAAGCTCAAGGGTAACAAGTCTTGCAAATAAACCTTTATGAACTTCGAGCCGTCCTTGCTGAACATGAAGATAGGCAAATTGGGGCTGAACTCCCTTATGAACTGCCTGCAGATCCCGCAGGGAGAGATAGGGTCGTCCGTGTCACCGCATACTGCCAAGGCAAGAAATTTGGTGTAGCCTTCGCTCTGCAAAAGTTAGTAGGGGCTCTGCATCGCATGACGGGGCTCAGGGGCCCAAAGACTCCACTTACCACTGCCTTCGTGAGCGCACATCTCTCGGCGCAGATTCCAGCCCCATAGGAGGCGTTTTCGACGTTGGTGCCCTTGAACGTCTCCCCCGAGCTGGTAATCAATGCGCACCCAACTCTGCGACGTTAGTATCCCTCCCTCTCGGTTCGGTTCCCGTTTCTACTTACCTGAACTTGGAGTACGGTGAGTACGATTTTCCTCTGGCTGTGCTGTCAGTATTTCCTGCGTTTTTCGTTGCACTTGGGGGCCGTAGCTCTTCCATCGGCCGCACCGGGCTGCAGATCAACCTTAGCTTGGTCCGTGCTCCACCACCTTAACTATACACACCTTGCAAGCACTTTGCCTTCAAGTCAGCAAATCCCTCGTCTGTAAGCTCTCTGTGGTCTTTGTGAATCGCTACCATCTTTCACAACGTAACCAGACTCCAGAAAATCGTCTGTTCTGTTATCGAAGTGAAAAGTTACACAAAACCCATCTTTCATATAGTCCCAAGTTCGAGTGGCAACTAGTGAGCGTTATAGCAGACGACGGCCACGCTAAATTACGATAAGTATATGGTACTGGGTTTTTCTCATTATTAGAGGTTAAGTGAAGAGTCAGGATACGTATTGGCTATAAGGCTATAGGAATATAAAGAAAGAATATAGGAAATTGAAGTAAACTATAAGACATGTCTACTTTAGAAGAATTGGAGAACCAACAAGACGATGGCATAGATCAAGAAATATTACTGTTATCTACGGCCGATATCTTGAATAGAACCAAGCTTTTGGATAATGATATCAAGGTGATGAGGTCTGAGTCGCAGAGACTTGTGCATGAGAAGACAGTTATGACTGAAAGAATCAAAGACAACCAGGACAAGATAAACAACAACAAGCAGCTTCCATATCTCGTTGCAAACGTGGTTGAGATATTGGACCTCGATGCGGAGAAGGAGGCTGCGGAGCAGGGTGCCAACGTTGACTTGGACGCCACGAGAGCGGGTAAGTCAGCGGTGATCAAGACCTCAACCAGACAAACCATCTTTTTGCCCATGATAGGGCTTGTCGACTCGGCCAACTTGAAGCCCAACGACCTCATTGGTGTGAATAAGGACTCATATTTGATCTTGGATATGTTGCCATCCGAATACGACTCCAGAGTGAAGGCTATGGAAGTTGACGAAAGACCCACAGAAGATTACTCCGACATTGGTGGATTGGACAAGCAGATCGAAGAGTTAATCGAGGCGGTTGTCTTACCCATGAAACAGGCCGAGAAGTTCCAGAAGCTCGGTATCAAGCCTCCTAAAGGTGCATTGATGTATGGACCACCTGGTACTGGTAAGACCCTTTTAGCAAGAGCATGTGCTGCGCAGTCGGGTGCCACCTTCTTGAAGCTTGCGGCTCCTCAGTTGGTCCAGATGTTCATTGGTGACGGTGCAAAGCTTGTGAGAGATGCGTTCGCTTTGGCCAAGGAAAAATCGCCAGCCATCATCTTCATTGATGAGTTGGACGCCATTGGAACAAAGAGATTCGACTCCGACAAGAGCGGTGACAGAGAGGTGCAGAGAACAATGTTGGAATTGCTTAACCAGTTAGACGGTTTCGGGTCAGACGATAGAGTCAAGGTCTTGGCCGCAACAAACAGAGTGGACACCCTCGACCCAGCTCTTTTGCGTTCCGGAAGATTGGACAGGAAAATCGAGTTCCCACTCCCATCAGAGGAGGCCAGAGAATCCGTTTTGAAGATCCACGCTAGAAAACTCAACTGTGATAACAGCTCTGTCAACTGGCGTGAGTTGGCCAGATCTACGGACGAGTTCAACGGTGCCCAATTGAAGGCTGTCACCGTTGAGGCCGGTATGATCGCCTTGAGAAACGGCAAATCGATCATAAAGCATGAAGACTTCGTCGAAGCCATCGGAGAGGTCCAGGCCAGAAAGTCCAAGTCTGTCAGTTTCTACGCCTAAGCCTCCTGCTTCCCCATCTACAGAAAATTCCACGTCAAATGCAACCACTCATTCATTAATATAGATCTCTACGTAATATACAATCTTGAGCAACCTGTGTAGCTAACCAACCAGTGTACCTAAGCAATTGCTTCACACCCCCCTCTACTCAGGCCGTCTTGTGGGCCTTCTTCAATTCCTCTCTCAACTTCTGTGTAAATTCGTCCTGGTTGTCGACATCTTCCCAATCCTCTTCCCATAAGTTGGATGGGTTCAACTGAGGGTTAGCCTCTTTGGTCCAGTTAGTGTCTTCAGGAAAGTCTTCAAACTCGTCATCCTCTTCCAACGTCTTGATCACCTGTTTCTCGTATGTCTCGTCTACCTGCTTATCCTTGTCAGCACTAGTATTCTTCTCACTCATTATGATGTCTATTTTGCCACTGCTCTTTCTCGATACTCTCTTTTGAGATTATCACCAAAGGACAAAAATCATCAACGACCTGGGTCACGTGGGGGCTTCCCAGTTGAAAAAAAATATATATGAATCAGATTAGCTCTTCTCATATACAATCGTTTTCAAAGACACATTATTAGCAATAATATAGTGAGATGAAGGAGGTAGTCTATGATGTTACTCCGAAACGTATTAAGGGTGTTCAGTTCAGTGCGTTGTCGGCCAGTGACATCATTGCACAGTCGGAGGTAGAGGTGCAGACTAGAGATCTCTATGACTTGGAAAAGGGAAGGGCAGCGAAAGAGAGCGGGGCTTTGGACCCCCATATGGGTACATCGTCGAACAGCAGTGAGTGTGCGACATGCCACGGGAACTTAGCATCGTGCCATGGGCACTTTGGTCACGTTCGGTTAGCTTTGCCTGTGTTCCATGTGGGATACTTCAAGAACATCATGCTGGTGCTCCAGTCGATCTGCAAAAGCTGTGGTGCCATTTTGTTGGACGAGGCAACGCGAAGGTCGTTCTTGAATGAGTTGAGAAGGCCTAACTTGGACAACTTGAAGCGTATGAAGATCTTGAAGAGGATCCTAGAACAGTGCAAGAAGCAGCGCCGATGCGTAAAGTGCAACCACATCAACGGAGTGGTCAAGAAAGCTGCCAGTGGAGCAGGTCCTGCGGCGTTGAAGATCGTCCATGATACTTTCAGGTGGATGGGAAAGAAACCCACTCCTGAGAAAACTCTCTGGAATGAAGAGTTTGACGAGGTGTTTTCCAGAAATCCCGAACTTGAAAAATTTCTGAAGAGGATATATGACGATCTTAACCCGTTGAAGGTTCTCAACTTGTTCAAGCAAATTGAGCCTGCAGACTGTGAGCTACTTGGTATCGATCCTGCCAGAGGCGGAAGACCTGAAATGTATATCTGGAGATACTTACCTGCACCTCCTGTTTGTATAAGACCCTCAGTAATGATGGACACTCAATCCAATGAAGACGATCTTACTGTCAAGCTTACCGAGATTGTCTGGACTTCATCCTTGATACGAGCAGGTATTGAGAAAGGTATCACTATCAATAACTTGATGGAACAGTGGGATTATCTTCAGTTATCTGTGGCGATGTATATAAACTCCGACGCTGCAAACTCTGCATTTTTACCTTCTTCTGGCGGTAGCAAGACAGCGAAGCCCATAAGAGGTTTCTGTCAGCGATTGAAAGGAAAACAAGGCCGTTTCAGAGGAAATTTGTCAGGAAAAAGAGTAGATTTTTCTGGTAGAACCGTAGTTTCTCCAGATCCAAATTTGAAAATTGACGAGGTTGCTGTACCTGATCGGGTAGCTAAGGTGCTTACTTATCCAGAGATGTGTACGCGTTATAATAGGAAAAAGCTACAGAGGTTAATTCTTAATGGGCCAAGCACTTATCCTGGAGCAAATTACCTCATGAAGCAAAATGAGGCTGCGAAGAGAAACTTAAGATTTGGTGACCGTGTTAAACTCGCAAAAAATTTGCACATTGGAGATGTTGTCGAAAGACATATTGAAGATGGCGATGTAGTGTTATTCAATAGACAGCCCTCTTTGCATAGGCTTTCGATTTTGTCGCATTTTGCAAAAGTGAGGCCATGGCGTACCTTCCGTCTTAACGAATGTGTATGTACTCCTTACAATGCTGATTTCGATGGTGATGAAATGAATTTGCATGTTCCTCAGACAGAGGAAGCTAGAGCGGAAGCTATGAATTTAATGGGTGTTAAGAATAATTTGTTGACACCAAAATCTGGAGAACCTATTATCGCTGCCACTCAGGATTTCATTACGGGTTCTTACTTGATCACACATAAAGACTCTTTTTTCGATAGAGCTGAGTTAGTACAAATGCTTTGTATGATGTCTGACGCTAATGTTCAATTTGACATTCCCCCTCCTGCAATATTCAAACCAGTTATGCTCTGGACAGGTAAGCAGCTTTTCTCCTTATTAATCAGACCCAATAAGTATTCAAAAGTGCTTATCAACTTGGATGCAAAAAACAAGACTTACATTCCTCCTTTAAAAGGTTTTCCTAATGAAATGTCTCAGAACGATGGTTTCGTGGTTATAAGAGGCTCTCAAATAATAAGTGGTGTCATGGACAAATCATTATTGGGTGATGGTAAAAAACATTCTGTGTTCTACACCATTTTACGAGATTATTGTCCTGATGAAGCTGCAAATGCAATGAACAGAATGGCAAAATTATGTGCTAGGTTTATGGGCAATAGAGGTTTCTCTATTGGAATTAATGATGTCATTCCAGGTTCAGAGTTGAAGCAAAAGAAAGAGTTGATGGTAGAGCAAGCTTATCTAAAGTGTGATGAATTAATTGATTTGTATAATAGAGGTAAACTTGAAACCCAACCTGGTTGTAACGAGGAGCAAACTTTAGAAGCTAAAATAGGTGGTTTGTTATCAAAAGTTAGAGAGCAAGTGGGTGACATATGTATTAAAGAGCTTGATTCTGCTAATGCTCCTTTAATTATGGCCACCTGTGGTTCAAAGGGATCTACATTAAATGTTTCTCAAATGGTGGCTGTTGTAGGACAACAGATTATATCTGGTAATCGTGTCCCTAATGGTTTCCAAGATAGATCTTTACCCCATTTCACAAAGAATTCCAAGACACCTCAGTCTAAAGGTTTTGTGAGAAACTCTTTCTTTTCTGGTCTTTCACCTACTGAATTTTTGTTTCACGCAATTTCAGGTAGAGAAGGACTTGTTGATACCGCTGTCAAAACCGCTGAAACGGGTTATATGTCCAGAAGACTTATGAAATCCTTAGAGGATTTGTCAACTCAATATGACAATACTGTCAGAAACTCATCAAACGGTATAGTACAATTCACTTACGGTGGAGATGGTTTGGATCCTCTCGATATGGAAGGAGATGCAAGACCCGTAAATTTCAACCGTCAATGGGATCATGCATTTAATATCACATTTAATATCAATGATAGAGGACTTAAGCCGTATGAAATACTCAATGTGGTCAATTATGTATTAAACCCATTGGAAAAGAAACTAGTTAGATATGATAATTCTGGGAAAATATTACTAGCTGAGGATCTGGATAAGATAGAATATGCAGATGAAAAGGACGCCGAGAGAAACTTTTACAATTCTGTTCGAGAATTTGTCACTGAAAAGTCCATTCAATTGGCACAGATAAGAGAAAGACGTAACTTAAATCCTGCACTAACGCCTTCTGAGGAAGACGAAATGGATGTTGTTGACGATGAAGCAAGCTTGAATGCGGTCAACCAGTTATTAAAGATATCTGAAAATGCAATTAAGTCATTTTTAGATCAATGCATATATAAATATTTCAGAGCAAGAGTTGAGCCTGGTACTGCTGTTGGTGCAATTGGAGCCCACTCTATTGGAGAACCTGGTACCCAAATGACCTTGAAGACTTTCCATTTTGCAGGTGTCGCTTCTATGAACATCACTTTGGGTGTTCCTCGTATTAAGGAAATTATTAACGCCTCGAAAGTTATTTCAACTCCTATTATCAACTCGGTACTCGTGAATGACGATGACGAAAGAGCAGCGCGTGTGGTGAAGGGAAGAATCGAAAAGACCTTACTTGAAGATGTAGCATTTTTCATTGAGGATGTGTATAAAGAAAACATGACATATATCTCGATAAAGATTGATTTAGACACAATTGAGAAGTTACAGTTGGAATTGACTATTGAAAAAATTGCTGCAGCCATAGCTAATGCGCCTAAGTTGAAGATATCTGCGGCTGACGTTGCTATATCAGGCAAAGATAAAATCAACGTTTTAGTAACCTTGAAAGATAACAAGACAGACAATTTGATGAAGAACATCTCTGCAGACTATGGTTCAAGCGATGTGAATAATTCTTTGTTTTTCAGAGCTCAGATGTTGAAGAGGGCGTTGCCAGGAATTTGTGTGAACGGTCTTCCAGATATCTCTCGTGCTGTCATAAACATTCGTGACGGCGGCAAGAAGGAGCTTTTGGTCGAAGGTTATGGCTTAAAGAACGTCATGAGCACGGACGGAGTGGTAGGTACTAAGACTTCAACTAACCACGTTCTCGAGGTCTTTGACGTCTTGGGTATTGAAGCAGCCAGATCCTCTATTATCAAGGAAATCGACTACACTATGACCAACCACGGTATGAGTGTCGACCCTCGACACATCCAATTGCTTGGTGACGTCATGACGTATAAGGGAGAAGTACTTGGTATCACCAGATTCGGTTTGAGTAAGATGAGAGACTCGGTATTACAACTTGCGTCCTTTGAGAAAACAACCGACCATCTTTTCGATGCCTCCTTCTATATGAAAGAGGATAAAATCGAAGGTGTTTCTGAATGTATCATTTTGGGTCAAACGATGAATATTGGTACTGGTGCTTTCAAATTGGTCAAGTCTTTCAATACCGACGAAAGTGCTTTAAAACCAAAAGAATCATTATTCGAAAGCTGCTGCCAGGTACAAGCTGCCGCGTAGCTCTATTTTTCCAGCATATATTTGTATATATAATTTATAAAGATTCAATCCTCTCATATTGCTAATGTTCCGTCTATAATGTAAAACTGTATCTGGATCGCGATCTACAATATAAGTTTGTGAACTAGTAAATTATCAAAATAAATAAAGATGCCATTAATGGATTCAATATATTCGTATGTCCACTTACAGGATCTGAACCATGTCATTTACATGGAAAAATGGCATGATGATCCGTTACCCTTTAACGACATAGATACACTGATTCTTTTTGAACAAACATCAAACTTGTTTCCCCAGTTTCTCATGGAAGAGGAAGAAGAGGGAGAAATTCCTGTTAACTCATCAACATTTGGGGCAAAAGTTTACAAGAACAGAAAGCTTTTGAAGCAGAAAGCTTGGTCTGATTTGGGGGCGTATGAAAAGTTTCTTGATGAGCATAGTAATTTGCATGATAAAAAGGATACTACGATCTTGAAATCGGTTTATAACAAACAGGGAGCTGGTGAATACAATGCCCTTGAAGTCAATGAACCGTACACCATTTCTGAGTTTTTGTCGAACGGGTACGGCATTGGAGACAGTATAGAGAATATGTTATCACCGGCAGACATGGTAAATGATAGTATGATGGGAAACAGTGCCGCAGACGTATCGGGCATCTCTACTTCAGACTTATTGGCACCAAGTAATAATTCATGGCCGGTGAATGTGAGATCTAATTCAGATAGCATGCACCAAAATAACGTTGTCCAGACCCCAAGAAGTGGAAGGTCGAGACAACCCTCAAACGACAAAATATTCCAGACTCCAGTTACGAGAATAATGAGATGATTCGCATTACAAATAGTATTAAAGTCTTATTTTACTATTTAAAAAAGTATTAATAATCATACAAGGAGAGAAATGAAGTACCTGGTTTCCGTTACACCATCATTTATAATAAGCTCATCCGGGCTTTTTCAATTTCATTTCGCAACTCAAATAGCTTTAGTTTTCTCTTCTCGGATTTTTCAGTTCTTCTTCTTAACCTCACTGCAGATAATACAAATGTGGCCAATGTCTTGAATGACAATGTTTTTCCTTTGTCAAGTTTCTGTAGTTTCATTTCAGCGTAGTCAGGGTATATGCCATAGTGTGTCAATTTTAGAATGTCATTTTGTAAATAACTATTCGAATTTTTCACAGCATTCATAATAAACTGATACATTATTTGAAAATCATTAGCTCTCAAGTTTATATCGTAGAGTTTTGCTCTATAATACTGTAGTTCATTTGAGAGTAAGCTGATCTTCAAAGATTGGTTAGATTTTGAGGGAGAAAGACTGGTAATTTGTAGCTTCTCGTTTAATTCATTCATTTGTTTTTGAAGCCATGCATTGTCTGTTTGTAGATTCTCGTATTTCTTCGAGCCAACTAAATCTGTAGAACTTTTAAGTTTTAATTCAGCGACTTTCTCTGCTAACTTCTTGCAGTGTCTAGTTATTCTATTCAAGTCGCTAACTAAATCCTTAACTTTTAGCTCGAGTTGGCTGTTTTCTATTTTGACGTATTTTTCTTTCTTCTCGATAGCATTCATTAGATCGCAGTATTGATCATTATCTTTCTGTAGCTTTTCTACTTTCCATTTCAATTCACTATTACTTACAAGGGACTCATTCAATTTCTTATTCAATTCTTCCTTTATTTTCAGTGAATCTTCAAGTTGTTTTTCCAAAAGGTTGATTACTGGATCGATCTCTTTTCTGTCTTTGACCTGTCCGTTTCTATAACTCTCTTCCTCTCTATTCATAAGTAATGTATCAATTTTGTTCTTATAGAAACTGGCCTGTGTCTCAAGCTCTCTCTGGATGTTTTCATTTTCTAGTTGTAATAATTTGAGCTTTGATTCATTATTGGCTTTCTCCTTTAACAACTGTAACTTTTCAGAATCTTCCGATTGATATTTGTAGGACTTTTCTTTTTCCAATACTCTTAATCGTGATTCAAATTGTTCAAGATTCAAATCCTTTTCATCTATAACACTTTGAAGGTGAGCACATCTAGCCTCCATTTTCTTCAATTTTGTGGAATTGTCATCCAACATAAAAGAAAGTTGATTCTTCTCGGATAAAAGCCTTTGGTAAGAAGAATCCCTGCTAGGATCAACATGGGACCCTCTTTCCATTTGAAGCTCTCTCGTAGCCTTTTTTAGCTCGGCTTTAAGAGTGTAAACCTCATCAATGAGATTCAGCTTTTCTACCTCTAGTTTCTTTCGGTTGAAATTTTCAAGCTCAGTTATAGCAGAGTTTGCAGATACTTGCTTGCTATCTCTTAACTGGTCCCTTAATTGCCTGTTATCATCCTCCAACAATCTTATTTTATTTTCAAGTCGAGGCTTTTCTGAGCGTATCTTTTTGTTTTCTGCTTCTATATTATTGAAAGCGTTCTCTAAAAGATCATATTCTTTCTCGTAGTACAACAACTTATCTTCTAACTCTTTTCTTTTTTTCTCTGACACCTTCAACCGTTGGTCAGACCCACTGGAGTTTATGTTTATCTGATAAAGCTGATCCTGAAGCTCAGAAACCTCATTTCGTAAAGATTGGTTTTTTTGCATAAGAGTTGATTCCTTTTTTCTAAGGTTTTCTATGTCTCTGGCATACTCAGATTCCTCTGAATGTGTGGCAGCCAATTGGTTTTCACGTAACATAACCAATTGGTTTCTTAGTTCTCTTTTTTCTTTCTCCTGGTCCTCGAGTTGAGCTTTAAGAGAATCCACCAATAGTTTTATGGAGTTCAATTCGCCCTTAGTCTTCGAATATTGCTCTTCTAATTTACCTGAGTTCATATCTCTGCTCTCTAAATTATCTTTGGCATCGGCATACTTGTACTCAAGATCTTTCAATCTTGCCCTGAGAATCAATAATTCGTTTTCTGATTGGTACTTGTCTTTGTCCAAAGAACTGATCGCTTCGTTATAATCTGACTTCAAGTTTTCATATCTGCTTTTCCAATGCTCTATTTCCGATTGGTATTTATCCTTGTCCAAAGAACCTATTGCTCCATTAAAATCTGATTGTAAGCTCTCATATCTCTTTTTCCAATGGTCCATTTCAGATTGCAATGTTACGATGCGAGCATCCTTAGCTTTATCTTGCTCCATAATATCTCCCAAATCACTTTTATGAGACATGCCTTGATTCTCTAAATACCTGACTTCATCGCGTAACGATTCAGCCTCCTTTCTTATCCTCTCATTTTCGAACTGAAGATTTTCTATTTTATCCAAAGCCTCATCTGACGCGTGCTGGTCGGCATTTTTAGATATTAACTCGTCCTTTAAAAGTCTGATTTGCTCGTCGCATCTTGACAATAGTGCATCTTTCTCTTGTAATATCCTCTTATAATTCTGTTTCACATTATCTAGTTGCTCTGCTTCTATGTTGTTCTCTTTGTTGTTCAGAGAATCCAAATTTCTGACTGTATCCTTGAGTGTCTGTATTTCCCGCGTGAGTTGCAAAATCTGTTGCTTTAACTCTACGTTCTGACTCAATAGCTCACGCTGCTCTTCAGGGGTCTGGTCGAGAAAGCGTGTTAAGGTCGCGAGCTTTATCTTCAAGTTGTAGTTTTCGGTTTCAAGCTTCTGGCTCTCACCTTGAAGTTCTTTTATGGAACTTAGCCCGTTACCCACAATCTCCTTCCCGCCAAATGTGTGTCTGTTTGTAGGGTTGGTGAGATTTCGACTTGCCGTGGGCATCCTATCAAAATCCATTGTGGTATTTAGTTGTTCAGCTGTATTATCGAAACTAGACTCCATGAACGAGTCTTCGAATTCTCCCCTCAGCAGTCGGCCATCTCCTCTCGCGTTTCCCCTACGTCCTGAATCCTTGGAGTATTCATTAGCCTGACGTTTCCCTATGGGAGTAAATTCTAGCGTGTTTTGGTATCGGCTACTTTTCATTAAATCTGACGTACCGATTAGGTTCTTATTGGTGAAGATACTCATATTCCAAATTTCACCAAATATTAGAACCTCTAGTAGAACGAAAGTTCGCTTAACAAAGACTTGAAAAAAAAACCAGCTATATCCTGAACGTATCTATGTTTTGACCGTAAGTTAAAATATAAACAGTTTTATTTGTTTTGAGATCAATGCTAAAATGCGCGTCACAAAAGTAAATATATATATGGGGTCAAGTTCACGAAGTATTAAGAATCAACACCAAGTGAGATGAAAAGAAAATTGCAAAAGGCATGAAGTATGGATATACATAGTATAGAGTGTGGTAAAATAAACACATCTGTAGCTCTAAAAATTTTAAAATTTGTCTATAAGATGGTGTTACTAAACGTAAAATACTTACTGCTAGATTATAGTGTAGGATAAGTTTATCTGTGGTCCATGGAACTTTTAAAGATTATAACCAAGTTGGTGAAAAAACCACGTGGGACTTCGAGGTAGCTACGCAATGTCTTGCGGAAAGGAGCAAACCAGTGATCACTGAGAAGCCCCTATAGCTCTCTTGAAGTCCTCCAAAGACTTCAAAGCGGCGCCACTGGTAATTGCAGCCTTTGCTTTCTCTACGCCCTCGATCCAGTTCTCTGCTATGCCAGCAACTACCGCCAATGCTGCTGTGTTGAGTAAGATGTAGTCAACGATGGCATGGTTTGGACCATTCTTGTCCTCGTTGACCTTGAACTCCTCTTTATCTTGGCACAAGATGTGGTATAAAAGGGTCGCATTTTGAGCTGGGGTACCCGACTTTACTTCACTTATACTGTGTTCAGGCAAGTTGAAGTCCTTAGGTGAAATGTGTTGCACCTTTATCGTTCCGTCTCTTTCCACTATCCAGCACTTTGTCGAGCCCTCTGGAGAGATCTCATCTAAGCCTATCTCGCCATAAACAACCATTGTCCTTACAGCCTCACCTTCCTCGTTTAGCTTGGCTGCAGTTTTAGCGTATCTCTCTCCTAGCCTCTCGCTATATACACCCAATATTCTAGCTCTGAGAGGCATGGGGTTGATCAAAGGACCCAAGATGTTGAATATGGATGGAACACCTAGTTGGCTTCTGACCTCTGCCACATGCGCCATACCAGGATGGAATGTAGGCGCAAACAAGAAGCAAAAGTTGGATCTCTTCACTATCTCAGGCACATTCAAGTTACTCACCTTGCTCAAATCTACTCCCAAGCATCCCAAGAGATCGCCCGATCCTGAAGTGGATGTGGAGGCCTTTCCTCCGTGCTTGCAAACGGGAAGGCCCATTCCGGCCGCTATTATTGCCGACGACGTTGACACATTAAACGTATTTTGACCATCTCCTCCAGTTCCAACGATGTCTATGTAGCCATTAGAGTCGACCAATTCCCTCGGTATAGCCTTAGAAAACTCCAATATGGTGGACACTGCAGCCGCAATATAATCGGGTTCGTGGTCCAATCCTCTCATTCTTAAAGCAGTCAAGAATGCTGCAACTTGGATGTCTGAGGGAATCCTCCTAAATATACATTTCAACACAGTAGCTAAATCCGTAGGAGTCAAATTTGGTGGCTCAAGAAAAAGCGACTTGATGTAGGGAGTCAAGATCTTCTTGTTGTTTGTGTGTGCTTCGCTCATTTCACTCATCTAATATATCCTTTTATTGAAAAAAAGTTAGTTATGAACAAGACCATACAGTCTATGAAAATGATTCATACCAATTTTTCATCGCGATAATACTGAAATTTTCCTAGATGTAAAATCATTTAGCTTTAAATATCTAAACTATATAAATCTTGAAATGGTACTAGTAATACAATCTATGATGATTTTCTTGAAGATGCCTAAGAGCTTTCATTAGGATGTAAGGCAATTTCGAAAGAAAGCTCTTTGTCAGCATCCATGTATGAATCACAAATACACCACACAGAAAGAGTGTGATTTCCAGCAGTAGGCAATGTAAATTCTAAGTCTAGCAGCTGGTGAGTTTGGCTTATGGTGGTCTTTTTTATTGCATACAACTGCTGCGAAGCAGAGTCGCCAAGCACGATCCACCAAGACTCCTCTTTATTAAATGGATAAAATGCAGCAGCAACACTCAAGTCATCGACTTCTTCATCCCTTTCGATGTTGATCCTAATCTCGATCGGTTCATCAGCAGCGAATTCCTGAGCCTGGTCGAGCTCGTAGCTTAACTCTATGTTAGGATAGCTATTCACAAATGTGGCCACAGCATTAAGCTTGTCATCTTGCAATCTTAGGACGTCATCTCTCTCCTCATCCTCCAATGCCATAAGGTCATAAACCGTCTCGACTTTATACTTATCACATCTAGACAATATCGGGGCATCGAAGTGTGGAATCTGCTTGAGAGGGCTATCTTTGTTCCAGATGGCTTGAATAGCCATCTGCGAGATATCCATAACGAAGAGCGTGTTCAAATTTCCTTCACTGGCTAGATAGTCAACACAAGCGTTTATGATGGGGACGACTATTCTAAGTATTAACTTTTGATCTTGCGCTAAGTCAAGACTTAGGGGCACTCTTGAAAAATGGGCTTGTAGGAGGATGAAAGTTTTGAAAAAAGGTGAGCTGTAATCTTCCTGTGAATGCTTGACAGGTAACCTATCATACAACTTTCTAAGTATGTTTTCTTCATTGATCCTTATTGGTAAGATCTCGAATTCTTGCGCAGAAGCTATGACCTCTAACAATCCTCTTAATTTCGTTCTGTTAGTTATCCTGGAGAATTCCTTTATAGTAAAAAACGAGAGATTGTAGTACGATCCTATCATGGCACTTCCACTAGGAACAATCTCTTCATCAGAAGGTTCTTCCTCCAGGTTCTCTTCTTCTTCTGCGCCTTGGATCACAATCATATTCGCTTCAGACAAATCCTTCAATGTAGTTTCAACAAGCTCAGAGAGAAATTCAGAAATTCCAAGGTGAGAAACATCTTTCAACTCATAGAAACTGGGGTTTAATCTTAGCCTTCTGTAAAAATAAGAGAAGGTTATCCAGTCAATGCAATCTTGTCTCGTTCTAAATGTTCTAGTGCTTATTTCATTCATAAATAAGTCATGTATCTTGGAAATAAGGTTACTCTCAATGGGCATTGGAGTACTTATAAATTTACCATAATATTCCATCTTAGTAGGATCTGTGTACAATAACACATTCGCCTCATGTAATTCGTTATTACAACACCCTATCATCTCCAATAGCTCATTAATCTTGTAGTCCTCATATCTATTTTCCTTGCCGTCATACTCCAGAGTCCCCAATACAACAATATTATTGGCCTGAGGACAATAAAAACTCGTTTCTTTAGAAGCAACCAATAAATTAATTATCCCTCTCCCGAATAAACGCTCAACAATGAGCTTATCAGTTTCATCCATACCTTTATAAAAGATGGCTATTCCTCCACGGACTAACTCCGCCAATGCAGAGTCAGATATTCTTGCTATATAAGGCTCCACATCTTTGCTTTCACCTTTTAGTAACTGAACTCCATTCAAGAGCTCCTTATTTAAAATGTCAAACCCAACATCAACACTAGTCTTTCTATTAGGAACAAATATAATTGATTTACTATCAACATTTTTATCACACAAATATTGAAAGCATGGATTTGTCAATGAGGTTAATGAACCGTCAAGTTTAAATTTAGAAGAATTAATTCTGATCTCCTTGATTTTCTGAAATCTACTGTCAGGACTAAAATTATAGATATTCTGTTTCGAACAACCTATCCATTCCCCAAAATCTCGAGCATTAGTTAATGAATGGGAGAATGCTGCTAATCTCATGGGATGGTCTACTTGAGTAGAAATGAGTCTCATTCTAGAGAAAATAACTTCGTATGAAATACCTGTTGTTCCATCACCCACCATGTGAGCGTCATCTCCAATAAATAGGTCAATTGATCTTATTGCCTTGCGCTGTCTCCATCTTTTTGAAATGATATCGAACTGATCTGGAGTTGCCAAAGTCAAATGGCTGGAAGATAATATTTTTAAGTCAGAAGATAGATACCCCGTTAACTTATTAACAGTCTTACCACTTTCTGTTAATTTACCAAACTTTTTCTTCCAGAGCTTTGTAAGCTTGTCAATAAGCTCTTCGCAAGTATTTATGTACACTATCCTACCTTTATTTTGTCTCCAATGGTTTAATATGAGTAGCTCGATACAAACAGTCTTACCATTTCCTTTCAGCATTCCAACGAAAACGTTTTCATTAGTTTTATGAAGACATTGAAATAATTGCGATTGATACTTGTTGAAATATGTAAAATCAAAAATATCATTAAATTCCGGAACTTTCAACTCAGACGTGGCAATGTTTTCAAGGTTAATGAGATCGGTAGGAGGATGAAACTTCTTCGGAATTTTCACAGAGCTCAAATCAATTGGAACTCTATATTCAGACTGTAACCATTTTTCGTTCATCAATGTAACAAAATAATTCTGCTGTGTAGGATCTAATACTGGAACAGTGAACTCTAGTATATGGTCTTTTCCTATCTTTGACCTGTAAATGACAATCTCATCGCAATACAAAAGTTTCTCTCCGTCTGAGTCTTCCACCATAACTAAGAATGTTTCGAAGTTTCCGTGCAAATTCACATTCCAATTCCATTCTGGTCTAATATCCACTTGTACTCGAAGCATATCATATGTAATAGGATATGCATATGCATTTAGAATTACCTTCGGAAACTGAAGCACTAAATCGTGCACCTTTTGTGAGTTTCCTTTCAAATTGATGATTTCAGCCAACTCAGCTGGGCTCAAGTCGAAATAGTTCTTCCAAGGCAAGTTAGAGGCCTCGGTTTTACGAATAATCTCCAAGGAAGCCAATGGTCCAAACTGTCTCAAAGGTGAATTGGCTAGCCACATCCTTTTTTCCACCATTTTACATAAATTTAATGTAATCTTCGCTAAAGAAGACCAACCCTTTCTCAAAGTTATCTCAAAAATAGCTCTCAATAACCTTCCAGCTGACTGTGTAATGTATATCATATCTGCCATTAAAGCAAAGCCGTCTAGTGATAACCTTGAAATATAAGTTTGTAATAAAACGTTAACTTTCGCTAAAGGATCGCCGGGGTTTTCCCTGATTGGAATTGGACACATATCGCTAAGTTTACTAACTTCCAACTTTTCTTCTTGTCTTACAGGAATAAGTTTAAATTCACCTGACATTGCGAAAACTCTCAAAACACCAATTTCGGTTGTCCATGGCTTTAGTTGACGGTTATACATATTGATTGTCTCGTAGTTTATGTAAAACTGTGAGGCAATCTTTCCTAATTCGGTGGGCCTTACTTTTCCCGACGATGCGTCATAATCGATGAGCTTATTATCTCGTAATATTGACATCGCTGTATGAGCTAAATCTAATCTTTTGAGAAATAGGCTCTTGTCGCCATCATATTCAGCACCAACATGGTATAAGGCAGGAGAGTTTAGCATTCTTATAAATAGATATGTATACTTTAGCCATTCAATGGCATCATCTCTCGAATTGATGGAACCAAGGGCTATTTCAGCATTCATCACATCTGGTAACTTACTCATAAGTTGAGATTCAATAGGTAACTGTTGATTTAATACAGCTAGGTAATACTGTAACTCGTCGTGAGGAGTTATAATGATACCTTCACCGCTTTTATCATAACGGGGTCTTCCTGCTCTACCTAACATTTGTAGAATATCTTGAGGGGACAACTGTACCCATGATCCCTTCTCTGGGGCATATGTTTCTGTCCCCTTTATAATAACTGTGTGTGCTGGAAGATTTACACCCCATGCAAGAGTCGCCGTACTAACCAAAATAGGAATTAAACCTTGGGCAAAAAGATCTTCAACTATTGTTCTTTCTTCCTTTTTTAAACCAGCATGATGAATTCCAAACCCTTCAGCTACTATTTCCTTCAAATTTTTGTTATCGGAATTGTTTGCCTCATCTTTCAAAATCTTATCAGCTCCTGATCCAGACTTTAATATCAAGTCAATTTTTTCTTCCTCGATAAATTTAGTTAAAAGCCACTTTGCTGTTTTGAAGGTTTCCTTTCTTGAATGAACAAATATTATCACTTGGTGCTTATTTTGTAAACATTCGAGTACTCTATCATAACAAGCTTCATTCATGGCATTTAATTTTTTAATTGCCTTTTTCTCTTTAATTCCAATAAACTTTTGCTCTAAAGGACAAGGACGGTATGATGAATCAAAAAAAAATAATCCCTTTTGTAAATCAATTCTTAGGAACCTTGCAACATCTTTATAATTTGGTAAAGTTGCAGATAAACCAACTAGTCTGATAGGATCCTGAGTCAATTCAGTCTGACGAATAGTTCTACTCACTATACTCTCTATAACTGGGCCCCTTTCATCATGCAATAAATGAATTTCGTCTAATATTATAAGTCTTGTGAGACTTAAGTAAAATGATTCAGATCCTTTTCTAGTAATTATATCCCACTTCTCAGGAGTTGTAACAATAACATGAGTTTCATCAATCTGCTGTTTTGATAACCTACTATCACCGGTTAGCTCATTAACAACTACCCCAAAGGTTGGGGTTAATCTTCTTTGAAATTCCCTCATTTGTTCCTGGACAAGCGCTTTTAAAGGAGCAACATAGACTATCTTAAACTTTCTCAAATCCAATTGGCCATTATTGGGATTTCTGAAGTTACTCATGGTTCTAAGTATCGTTAACATAGCCACATTCGTTTTTCCCGAACCTGTTGGAGCACATAATAGTAGATTTTCATCAGTACCAAAGGCCATGGGAAATATTTTGGATTGAATTCTATTCAAGGTTTGTGTTTCATTCGAAGGAAATGCATCTCGTGCCCATTCGGGTAGTTCTTTGACTGACACCAACTTTTCGTTACTATCTTCGAGTGAAGGAGGGGCATTTGGTGCTGGAATGCTAATCATGTCATACAACTTTTTGTTTTGTTGATAAGATCCTGGTGGAAGTTTCACCTTTGATGTTGTCATAAGATGAGCCCCCTGATCAAACGATAATGCATCAAGGTCTACTACCTTTGGCTCTCTTTGATGAAAGTCTTTGAGACGCTTTGTTTTCCTCTCATCTGATAAGGGAGCTTCAGAAGACGATATTCTTCTTTTCTTAGTATTTCTTTTGTCACCAGCTTCAGACACATCAGATAGTTCTACTGCTAGGTCGTGAAGATTAAACTTTTTCATTTCATCAAACAATCCTTCTCTCTCGGATTCACTCTTGCATCCTGCTAATCTGATACTGTAGACCAATTTCCATCGATTGATGATCGATAACCTGATAAAATCAAGGTTCTCGTAGTTCATTAAATCCATTAGTTCATTTTCTAAATCTCTTGTAGATAGATTATGGTCGGATAAATATTTCATGTAGTCATTAGATACTGACTGTGTTACGGATGGGTCATCATTGTTAAGCAATGACGCTATTTTTCTCTGTAAGTAAAATTCATCTATGTGGTCTGTTAAATCTGGCTGGTCTGCCGTATTATCAGATACAGGTTGTGATATGATTTTTTCTCCCTCGATCTTTTCAGCTTCATCAGGGCTATTTTCTGGCAATACATCCTCATTATCAGAGCCTCCTTCGAATACCTCTCCTTCAACTGCATCATGGGCTGCCTCTTCGTCATCCTCATCATCGTAATCATCAAAGACAACACCCACATTATCTTCCTCATCGCCTGCGTCAGGAGCACCAACTTGTTGATTATAATCTGTTATTCTATTACCTAAGCTTATCAAGGTATCGACGTCCTCTATTTGTAAATGTAGCCCTAGAAGTTCTTCTATGTCTTTTTTCTTCTGCAAGTTAGGCAGTTCGTCTTTCAATATTTCTAAAATTGAATCCGCAGCTGATACTATTACATCGTGAGTAGAATCTGGCAAGAATTCATGAACCTTCACCATAATCAACTCAAGAACATGAGCATTCTCTTCTGTAGTTGGGTAATATAACACCTTCTCGGATGACCCTGAAAAGGAAAAGTTTGTTTCTACTTTATTGACATTTGGTTTTAATGTGGTTCTCGATGGAACCTCCGACTCCACATTGGCTCTACTACCCATATCCTTAAGGGAAATTTGACCCGCTAATGACGTTGGATTAGTATCTTGGCCTTCCTTCTTTTGTCCTGAATTAACTACTTTCCCTGACATATCTCCATTATCGTGTTATTCTAAGTGTATACTCTGATGTATTAATCTTCAGTCGTTCTTCTCATCTCATTTTTGTGTTATAAACTACTTACATAGTTATATCAATACGTTTTATTTCTACAAAATAAATAAATGTCACCATACCGTTACTTTTATAGGTTCGATAAAGATCTATATAGTTTTATGGAAATGAACTGCATTAGTATACTTTATGGGAGAAAGTACCCTTTTCGAAATTCCAGGTGTCATCAGAAATTCTACCTCTCAATTCCTTTATTTCAGAGCCAGGAACATAGACATCCTCGAACAAGATATCCATCTTTGCCTCTGGAGGAGCATCAGCCTCAGCCTCAGCAACCTGCTCGTCGACGTACTTCCTTGCGGCCTTGTCGTAGGATTTGATCTCTTCCTCAGTGGCGATTTCCTTTTCCATTAAAATAGCCTTCAAACCTGCGATAGGGTCACTTCTGGATCTCATGTGTTGAACCTCCTCTCTGGTTCTGTAGGTGGTACCAGGGTCAGACATAGAGTGACCACCGTATCTGTATGTCTCGTACTCGAGGACCAAAGGACCGTTACCTTGCGCACACCAGTCCTTGGCAAACTTGGAAGCCTGGTAAACAGCCAAGACATCCATACCGTTGACCTTCAAACCAGGAATGTATTGACCTCTCTTGTAGTACTCAACCATGGCAGAAGACCTGGAAGCAGATGTACCCATACCATATTTGTTGTTCTCACAAGCGAAGATACAAGGCAAGTCCCACAACTTGGCCATGTTGTAAGACTCAAACACTTGACCCTGGTTGGCAGCACCATCACCATAAAGGGTAAAGGTGGCATTAGCCTCTCCCTTGTACTTATGCGCAAATGCCAATCCAGCTCCCAATGGCACCTGAGCACCGACAATACCATTTCCTCCATAGAATCCCGGAGTAAACATGTGCATAGAACCACCCTTACCATGAGCAATTCCGTTTCTCTTACCCATCAATTCTCCCAAAACTTGCTTGACGTGGGCTCCTCTGGCGTAGGCGAATCCATGACATCTATATGACGTAATGACAGTATCCTGGCGAGTAATGGCTCCCTCAATTCCGACAGCAATAGCTTCCTGTCCTACCGATAAGTGACAGAATCCTCTTATCTTCTTGGCCTTGTACAAGGCATCGGCTGCCATCTCCATTCTTCTTATAACGATCATCTCCTTGTACATATTCAAGAGCTTGTCCTTCTCTGTCTCGAATGTCAACTCCGGAACGTCAAGGTTGTATCCCTCGAACGAGAAAGCTGGTAACTCAATGGTGACCAAGTCGCTAGCACTGCCCGCATAGCTCCTTCTAGCACCTGCTTGGGCCACTCTTAATCCTTTAGTTAATGACCGACTAATTCCAATCATCACCTTATACTTCCTTCTACTATATCACCAATCCTTCACTAGCTACATAGCAAATACCATATATAAACGGATTGATGAATCCCGCTGGTGGTCGTGCGCTTGTCTTGTCGGACATGTTTCTCCGAGATAATGGGCGTGCGTGCCCAAACTACATTGGCAGCCATATCGCTAATTATCAACTACTTGCAACCAGCTAAACTCTTTTCTTCTCAAGAGTCGAATGAAGAGTTTATGTACTACCAGAATGTATGTCTCTATTGCCTAAGTGTGCACTTATGACAGCCGGTGCTTTTTAGAGCGATTTCGCTTTTTGCGCCCAGTTGTGAGCGATTTCAACTCATGATAGACAATGTTTGAAGATAACGCTATGATTTACAACAAAGCATAATGGAGTCAGATCATCCAGGGTTCGAGATATGAGAAGAAGTTCATGGGGTTCATGAAGTTTATGAGAGCTGGAGGTGTCTAATGCGGGTAAAAGAGGATACACGGGAGACTAGCATATGTCTGTGAAGAGACACAAGAAGGTAACTGACGCACCGAACACAGGGCCTCCAAACGGCCCCCAAACATGCGTCTAGCTGTTATACCCACACGTCCATGGTGAGTTTCTAGAAATTGATAGAGCAACAGAAGGTGCCGTATATCTATGATACGATTGAAAATCGCATTTTAAGGAGAATCTCACAAGATGTGACACTTTTGAGGTTGATATAGATCTGCCTGGTAGAAGCAAGGAAATGAAAGTGTTGTTTCTGGTATGAAACTGATGGCCTGTGCAGGTATTGCTTATCTGGAAGTCTACAATAGGATACCGTTAAAAGTGTTTGCAACGGGAAAGATATGGTTTTCTACGGATTGGATGCCGGAAATGGAAATTATCCACAGGGTCCCACATGAGTGAGCGTTTCAATTTCAGTCTTATAAGTATGAAAAAGGACCAGAGGGATGCATAAGGGGTAGCAGTTATACATGTGACCCTTGCTATGGTACTTCCAGTGATATAATTGAGTAGTAACCCTCATTACTGATCTTCCTACTTTTTATCTATCATCTTGTTCGTAGAGGCTAATTGTTTTGCTGCGGCTGTAAGAGAATAGAAGTAAAGTAAAGCATGCTACAATCTGGGATAGTATTAGAGAAAAAGCCAAGATGGAGAAAGATATTAAAGGGGGGACAATCAAATTATCAATTGACGTCCTTAGACCCACTGAACCTGGACATTCTCTCGTATGATTCCAATAACATTTCACCATCCTCAAAGTCTTTAAAACAGAGTTCTATTTTAGAGAACACACCAAAGAAGCAGTCTACGTCATTGCGAGGCTTTATAAAAGGGAAATCCACAAGCCCTTACTCTCCATTGACACCAGTAACACCTTTCAATGATGATACTTCAGGATCGCCAATAATGAGAAGCTCAGCCGCATTACAGGATATAACAGGTAGAGACAAGGGTCCCAAAGTCAAACCATTTATTTTCACACAGTCACAACAAGTAACGAAAAAAAAACCTCTGGCAGGAACTCGTTGTTTTATATGTAATGATGATTTACAAACAAAGCTTCAGAATGAAAAGATCTTGGACTTGTGCTGTGGTGACTTTGTTCATAGCGAATGCTTCCACATACAACTTGACTACGAGGTCAACAAATTGATTCACTCAAATCTACTCAATGCAAACACACGCCCTTTCGACTTAATAGGACAAATGTTCCCGATCTGTAATGGTTCCAATTGCAAGTCTTCCGGAAATAGAAATCCTATTATGCCAGTAGATGAGGCCCTTGTTGATAACTTAATTGCAAATGCCCTTTTAGCTTATCAAGAGCATTCATCAAAATCCAAGAACAATAACTTAGCAGCTCTTAGCATGACACTCAAAACAAGTAAAGATGTGGGTTCATTCAGTAGGAAATCTTCAGTTTCCTCTATACGTAAAAACTTCTCTGCTAGCATGCTGGGATACAGAGGAATGGTCAGTGACTTAACATACACCAGGGAGTCTTCATTGTTCTCTCGTTCACCTTCGCCATCATCGAGTATATCAACCTTCAATACAGCCTCGTTAAAAATACCTGTTCATAAAAGCTTGCCAGTCGAGTCTTTGAAAAATGAGTTTATTAAATACTTTGTTGAGAATTGTCCAAAGTTGAACTTATCAACTCTCTTACAACAGGGTCCTTTGCGTCTAGTGGACAATCTTCTTGTTTCACTATCTGATAATAATTATTTCGAGCCAAAGATATGCTATTTATTCACTAATTATCTTGCCCTTTGGTCGAGGGATGGGACTGAACCATTATTTTTTCCTCTTCATAATGATATGCTAACCATCCAGACGCCTAAACCTTCGGTATTGAAGCTAATAGCAAAAGATTCATCTTTTCAGCATAAGACTATTTGCCTAAATTCTGATATTGATGCGATTATAGAGAAGTGGGTGGTAGCGACATCTGACCTACTGTTCTGCTTCCCTTCTGAAGTCTTTACTTCTACTGTTGTTCTACCGGATTTTAACACGATGGCTCATAAGTATCCATCTTCTAAGTCAACATCTACCAATCAAGATATTTTCAAACATACAAAATCAAGAAGTGACTCTACCTTGAACTTAATTCCTCGTCAAAGTCTTGATATTTCTGATGAAAATCATGATGTTACCGATGATCCTTTTGAATCTTCCTGTGATACTACCGTGGAATCTAGCGAAAACATTTTTACTTCTTCTAATCTTTCTAATATTGATCATACTTCGAATTATTCGTGTTCTTCTGATGATCTTCACCATGATGTCAACCTATCCAATAACGTTTTGAAAGACAATATTATGCTTCACGAAAACTCAACAGAAGATATGGCTTACGATGATGACAGTGACGAAGATTCTGACATAGAGCTAATTAAAGAAGCCCTTTGTGATAAATCGAGAAACATTAATCACTCTGAATGGGAAAATTTACTTGCTGATATAGACAAGGCCCTAGTAAGCAGCTATAATATTTAAATTTTCTAATCTTATATTAATTGAACAAATGAAAATATGCAAATTAAATAATTATCCCGTTTTTGCAAATCTATCTATTTCCGTAAAGATCGAATTGACCCATAGCTCTCGCTCTTGACGAGATCTAGCCATGAAAACTATGCTTTTTCCTGTTACACCCAATTTGCGTATCATCCTAACCAACCCAGGATTCCTCTGAATATTGGTACTTCCATCCAGATCTTGATGCAAATTATATTTTCCCAGTGCCCTATCCTTGCCAAAAATGTCCCTCTTTTTACCAAACCAAAGGGTAAAACATCTAAGAGACTCTTCCTCCGAAGATTTCCATCCATCTGGATATATTCTTGGTAAAGACCGATGGTTAGGATGCACTGGATCAAATTCTTTTTGCCTATCTAGTAAGTCTAGCTCTGTTGTACTTCCTGAGTAAACATAGGACTCAGATATAGGAATTGTAAGATAGTGTTCCAAGTAAGAGCTTTTTTTCCATCTGCCTGTGATTTTGGACCTCTTGTATAATGAAAAGACAAGCAAAAATCCTGGACACAAAACAATGTAGAATTGATTGAAGTTTGAATGTTTCTTGCCCTTTTGGTATAAGTATCCACTCATTAAAATGCAACTCTTCATAGCCAAGCTATCCATGTTATTAATCAGAGAATCGGCCCTTGAATACCTAGTCACCATCATGTCATTCTCGTAAGAGATATTTGAGTCTGTATATTCATCAATTTTGAGTGTTGTTTGATTGAATTCTCGAATTTTGGAAATCTTCTCTAAATCTGACGAAGCTTTCGCCTTCCAAAAATCTTTCAATTCAATCAAGCGGTTCACCCATTCGTCTCTGGCAACCCTGCACGGAGCCTGAAGCTTGATTATCCCTCCATTGGAAGTCTCAATTTCGAAACAAGAGTCCAACACGGACTCATCATTAATTAAATTAGGGTGTGAATACCATATAAGGCAAAGAAGTAAATTCTGCGTCTTCATATTCTTCTTCATAGGAACTGCTCTAACATCAACGATAGTTAGCATATCAATCATAGCCTCGGCCTTGATGACCTGCTGGGCTCGGCGTTCGAATTCTTCTAATGCAAGTTGATCGTGGTTTTCGAAATTTTCATTATCTAGCCATAATATATGCTCCGAAGCATCAAGAGGAAAGGGATTGTGTTCATACACCATAGGAAGCGCCAACTTACGGTCACATTCCAATTTCTCGTGCATAAATACGTTACCTGGCGATGGTGGGACTGCCCTGAAAAACTTCGTGAAAAATAGAATATTGTTGCAACTGTAAAAATATGAGACTTTATAAAAAGTTTTCAAAAATTTTCTTTCGTTACCAGATATATTTGTTAATCTGGATAAGAATCCTTCAATTGGTGCCGGCTCTACAATAACTCCATTATTTTCTGTCTGTATGACTCCTGGAGAAAATTCACGTTGTCTGATCTCCAATGTATAAGCATCCGTTGAGAGAGGATAATTCATACTGAGAATCTTTCCACTATCAATTACCCATTCTAGCCTGTCATACTGTCTAAAACAGAACCAAGGGTCTGTGATGCTAGATAGCCATGTTTCTAATACCGGATCCTTATGCTTAAGTTTCGTCACCTCCTCAAAAACTCTTTCCTTCAAGTATTCGATTAATGATGAATGTTCCACCGAATATCCTTGCAAGAGCTTTTTCACCTTCAACATACTCTCACCTTGTGCCTGTTTGATCAACAAACGTTCGGGAACATAGATGTCTAAACTCAAGTTGAGTCCGCCCAATGATATATGGAAAACATTCACAAAGTCATTGCATAAATATTGCCTAATAAAAAAGAGCCACTTTATTGAAGTAAGTCTATCGGCACATTTCAACATATATATTTTCAAACCATTAGAATTAGGGACTGAAATACTTATGCTTTTGTCTAATGTGCTGTAGAAGTGAGCTGAAACAGAATGTGATAAGCTGAATTGGAAACTAGGCCTTCCAAAGGATTTATTATCGAAGCTATCATACATCTGAATGCACAATGGAGTCAGTTCTTCGTCTGTTTTACGGATTACAACAATATACTCCTTCCATCTTTCATAAACTCGGGCGTCGCAAGGCTCATTCTCATTGAAATCATGAATATGTGTGAAATTGTAGGTTTCCTTCACCATGACTAGCATTTTATCCATTTTCAATATTTCACCTGCTTTGTAATGGTGTAAGACTGCACTATATATCTTGCGGCGTATTACGTTTCCTCTCTTTTTGGCCCTTACTTTTGATTTCTTTGCCATGGTTTTGAATTTTTTCCGAATGTGATGCTGTTTGGTAGCAGCCATTTGCAATTCCTTGGGAGATAATCTAGAGGGAGAAGCAATATCTACCTGCTGCTTCCCCAAGTTAGGGTCCAGAAGTGAATAGGATGTTGAATTTGTAGTGATCAACAGGGAAGCCCTGAACAAACTGCCTTCTGACCCAGGTCCTGGTTCCATAATGAATGAGCTGTTGTGTGACGAGGAGGGTGAGATCTTGAAAGTTATCTCGCCAAGTGTCTGATCGTGTGTATTTTTGTTCAGCCCTGTGTTATCCTTGTCTTCCTGGCGAAAATTTCTCGGAGAAGCGTCGTTGTGAGGGAAAAAGAGAGATTTTACAGGCGATACCAACTCCTGAGGGCGGGACTTTAATTCCTCCTCTAGATCTGACTGCTCCAGGTTGTTCAGCACAGAACTTGCAAGTAAATGGTATGAGGAATTCAGTCCCTTGGTGCTCTGGTCGTCCAGCGGCTGCTGTGCATCTTCATCCTCGTTGACTTCTTGCTGCAAAAGCATTCTAGCCTCCTCCTCGAAATCACCACGCCTTTCGCTTCGCATGAAAAGGTTGAATCCGCCTTCTACGTCCCTCGTCTCCGCCCTGCTTTCTCCAAGCGCCGTATTTCCTCGAACACTTTTGTCCACTGTTGCTACCGCAGATCTGAATTTCTTCTTGACAAGTCTTTTTGCCGCCAGCGTCCCACCATAAACCAACCTTCTACTGCCATCGTTAGCCCACACATCTGGCACATTACCCAACAAAATTACCTTCGAAGACCCTGAAATGTTTTTGCTTCCCTGGTATGTAAGTCTGAAGCCTGTAAATGACGTCTTGGGGATAAGAATAGTATCTTCCCCATTTTCTTTCTCCATATTTTCTTTCAACCTGTCACTCAACACATAATACTATCGTAATTATACTTAGTTTACTTTCAAATCATCAACTATCTTATAATTTAGAGTATTATATTCTATCTTTTTGCCCTTCTTATTTAAATGAATGCTTTTTGGATCAAAAATACAAAAAATTGCTACAAATACACAAATTGCAATAAACTTAGAAAGTACATAAAATTGCAAAATTAACAACTTTTATATCAGCAGATACGTATATAAAAAATGACAACTTCAGATCATATCAAGTGAAGAACAGCATCAGAAGGCATTCTTTTGAAAAAAAAAGCAAAAAATTAGAGTACATAAGTAGTGAATTGTAGGTTATATCTACGATTCAAGGAATCAGATAATATCCTCCTCATGAGCACCAATGGAGAGACCTTCAGGGTTCATGTTTTCAGGAGGCGAGATACTTGGGATAGATTCCAATACTATGTAGCCAGCACCGATAGCAGAGATAATAATCGCGGCCAATATGCGGAAAATGCTGGCACCATTGATGGAGACACCAATTAGAATGTAGACTAAAGGTTAGTAGGCAGTCAACCAGGAGCGAAGCGGCAGGGAAGGAAAGCAATACGTACACACACCACGGCCGAGAAACGAAAACAAAAAGGAAGCGTAGGCATACGCTTCAGAGGGCACGCGGAACTCTTTTTATGTTAGTAGGGGGTCTGGAGCCTCGAACGTGGCCACTAAGCCACGGACAGAAGATGCACCGATGCCACAGAGGCCGGAAAGCAGAACGTACCTAAAAGACCAACTACTGCGCCGAACGCAATCACGTATAGACCTAGAAAAAACTAAGTAGTATGTTAGTATTCACTCCACAGGTGCCGAGCCAGCTGGGCCCGCTGGCGGGCCCAGCTGGCCACAAACTGCTTTCTTGAGATACTCACTGATTGTCTGTGTTTGTTAGCACGTTTCTTAGACAGACTCCTTCGCTTCTGCGCCTGTTTGATACTCACATTCCACTGAAGAGCTGAGAAATACCTGATATGACCTGCTGCGAGTTAGTATTTCATCAATTCAAGAAACCCCGTTCCCATCCAAGCACATACTGCAAGCCCTCCAACAACAAGGTTCGCTATGCGGAATGCTCCGCCAACATCCAGTCCATTGATTGCGTCTAAATTCATGTTATCTTGCTGAGTGTTGATTTATTTAGTTCAGCGTACGCTATCTCAAGGTCATATTGAGGCTGGGTACACGATATGTACACACAGACCATTAATGCCTTTTCTGCTCCTCCTTTCTACGTCGCCCTACGTGGCCCTTTGGAATGTAAATGAACCTAAATATTCCTAGCTACTATAAGCACACAACAGGAGAGCTACCTGTTGATTGTAGCCCATTGTATGAGCCTAGCCATGTTCCAAATACCTTATCGAAATTTCACTCTCATCTCAAGGCTATAAAAGCTCGAAATTTTCATTCTCTCTAGAAAAGCGGCGGACTTAGCTCAGTTGGGAGAGCGTCAGACTGAAGTTTATCAGTCTATCTGGAGGTCCTGAGTTCGATCCTCAGAGTTCGCATTTTTTTTTGTTCTAAGTTATGTTCTCACTATTGAAGACTCATATATTTTTTTCCATTCAAAGCTATTGTCACTAAAGGTTGCAATTTTAAATTAAAAGTACCGAGACACTAGAATTAAATCTCGCAAGGGCTAGAAGCAGCAACAGGACAGAGATTGACCACCGTTGTTAGACATTTGGCTTCACATACAGACCCAAGGACGCTGTATTATAATATCACGTGACATACACACGGATTATCACGAGAAACTATAAACTCAAACGTAGTTTTGTTAGTATATTGACATTAGACAAGTAGGTAGGAGTTCTTAATAAGATGGTGGATGACTCAGATGATATAGCCGTGGAAAGAAACAAAGTTTTGAAGGAGTTGCACCAGATTTTGGTGGATCCATTACTTACAGAGCTCGATAACGAAGATAATGTTGAGAGGTTTATAAGGGACAATCCAGCAGGTAAGAGAGGACCAATTCAACTTGGCAACGTGCTTAACGCAGAGGACGAAGCAGTGTTAGCAAATATAATCAAAGAGAATATCAGCAGAAGTTTGCTGTGCAATCAGTACCAAAAGGAACACGGGGACTCTAGAAGTGCCAGTTCTGTCAAACGTAAAGGAGAGTTTTCAAGAGAAGAACGAGAGGCCAAATTTACCAAGTTGAACAATTCCCGAAGGGGTGAATATGGACTTAATAGGGTTCCTAAATCAACTCAGGATGTTACCAAGCCTGTGTCGCTCATTCCTCCTGTCGATACAAAGTACAATACACAGCTGGAGCAAACTCAGTTTTTGCTTCAACAAGACTTATGTGATTTGGAGGTTCTCGCTGTGCCCGATAGCTATCCAACTCAGGTACATAATGTATCGTCTTTAGCTGAGTTGTACTACCTCACACAAACGCTTCCCTTAATTAAGTTGATTCCAGGATGTCACAAAACCTTGATTACAGAAAACTTTGAGCTGGCTTTACTAGAAGGAAAAATCGCAGTATTATATTCTCGTATTGAAGAGTTGAAACGCCAGGGAAAATGGTCCTTGAAACAGCCTTTACGATATTTTGATCCATTTTTGCATAGGAGAAGATCACAGAAAAATAAATACCATTTTGACTCGTTAGTGGAAGAAGGAAAATGGATGGCCACTGACTTTAAAGAATCAACAAAATTCAAAAAAGCCTGTTGCGTAGAAATTGCCAAGGCTGTGAATGATTATTGGACTTATGGTAAGATAATGTGTATCAAGAGAAAGCCAATTGTGCACCTCGATGAACTAGAAAATCTTCTCAAATTTGGAAAAAGTGAAGATCAGATTTCTAATACCGAAAATAATGACTTGGTTCCTGTGGACAAAAGCATAGCTGAAGAAAATCCAGCGGAAACACTCGAAAAACCAGAAAATACTGAGAATAAAATAGCAGAGACAAATACGGATAACAATGGACAAGCAGATATGCAATCCGAAAGTTTTGACGACAAATACGATGATCAAGATAAGGATGATTTTGAGGTGCCAGACAATGTTGCTGATAATATAGATACGCTGCTTTTATTGCAAAGACCAAACCCACAAGAGGAAATTAGTCCACCACAGCTACCATCCTATACTGAACAAGAACTTAGGGAGAGTGACTACGAACCTTCCCCCTTTAAGCTTCATGTTGATATAAATGATTTTCAAAAAATAGATCAATCTGTTATTCGCAATTTACCAAAATTCACTGCATTCGATGATGATGATGGTCACCATGCTCCTCCACCTCCACTTAAACCCCAAATTTCACCTATGGTACCCGTGTCCCGTCTTTTGTATAACTTTCAAGATGATGATGATTGGTACAAAATCGTAGTGAAAGAGGGTGAATACAGAAGTAAGGGAAGTACTCAACTCCCTGAGTATCAAAAGGGCCTTTTCGGGTTGCAATCTCATCGTAGATTTAATTATTTAAAACCTCCCAAACCACCTTTGATCAAGAACATAGAGTTCCGATCACCAACAATCTGGCTCCCGGAGAATGATAAGCTTTTGATTCATTACGTCGCAGAGTTTTGTTTCAATTGGGAACTAATCTCTGCTCATTTGCTGTCGAAAGCTTCAACATTAAAGAGATATGAATCCAATATAGAAAGGAGAACTCCTTGGCAATGCTTTGAAAGATATATACAATTGAACGAAAAGTTTCAATTTTCTGACATGAGAGGCTTGTACGCTTATCAAGCTCAACAGTGGTTGGAGCATGCCCACAAAGCTCAACTGACTACTAAGAGAAGAATTTCTCCTTTAGGTGTTGGTAATGAATCGATTCAAAGAGGCCATAGGCGTTTAAGATGGGCGTCATTGTTTGATGCAATGCGTAAATGCATGAAGAAGAGAGAAAATGCAATTGCAAAGATGAATCAGAAAAGGGCTGCCCATGAACATAGTGGTAGTGCAAGTGGCAGTGTAAGTGCTAATGCTAATGCTTTTAATTCGAATACCGGTAATACAGCTGATGCAAGTGTAGCTAACTCAAACTCAGGCTATGCTAACTCAGGTAGCCCTAATGCAACCAATGCTAACGCTAATAATGTTTCTGAGACAGGTTCAAATACGAGCTCAAATGAATCACCTGTGAAACGTGGTTCTGATAAAATTCCTTCTCCGGCCGAACTTTCAAAATTGAAATTCGAAAGAGACAAGTCAATCCAAGAAGCTTATATAAACCAACAGGCGACGAGGTCAAGAATGATGGCTGCAGTAGCTCAACAGCAAAAGCAACAACAAAGCCAACCAAATGCTTCTGGAGTAAACAAACAACAGCTCCCTGGCGGTACCTCTGTGAACCGCCCTAAACTTCCTCAGAATCCTGCAAGTCCGGCTCCTGTTTCTGCTAACAAGCCTTATCAGCTTCATGATCCAAAGCAGGTTAGACAAGCTCCTTTACAACAACCAGGTCAGGGTGGCCAAGGCGGCCAGGGTAGCCCCCCAATTAAAAGACCAACGACACCTAATGGAACGCCTTATACAAATGAGCAGATTCAGCAGTTACTACAAATTCAAAAGCAAAGACGTTTGATGCAGCAACAGCAACAACAGGGCCAACATATGAAGCAAGGAATTAATCCAAGTCAATCGACTCTACCTATATCTCAGAACCAGGTTTCAGGTACTAGCAAAGCGGGAGGAGAAGGTAATAATTTGCTGATGGGACAGTCTCCACAAGCTTCTGTCACACAGAGACAGCAACAACAACCACAGCAACTGCAGCATATGCCTCAACAAAGACAGCATGTTCCTTTCGCTCAACAGCAAAACGGAAACTCAACAGGGCCTGTTAACAATAAAGCTAGAATAAATTTTGCGCCAGCACAAGTGTCTGCGATTATAAATTCTATCCAGACAAAAAATCCAAATTTGTCGAAGGAACAGGTGACGAAATTGGCGGCTACTTATTTGGCAAATTTACAGCAGCAACAGCAGAATAGGCTTAGTCAACAACAACAGACTCAACAGCAAGCAAGTGCTGCCCAATTTCTGCAGTCCTTACAAGCACAAGGACGTTTGGGACAGAGTCTGCAGGCGGGGACAGGTCAAAAGCAGGCTCAGTTTGCAAATCTCACTCCCCAGGAAAGAAACCAGTTACAAATGTTGAAAGCTGCGAAGACAGTCCAGCAGCAGCAACAGCAACAGCTTCAGCAGCAGCAACTCCAGCAGCAGATACAACAACAGCGTAAGCTTTTGAGTACCCAGTACTCGGAGAACTCAAACATGTCCAAGTTGGAGTTCGAGCAAAGGAAAAAGTTACTTCTTCAGAAACAACAACAACTAAGAAACAAGCAGTTCCAGCAAGGAAAAGCTGGATCCAACTTGGTACAGAGACCACCTCAGCAAATCCCAAATCCCCCAATATCTGGTGCCGCCTCCCCGGCTTTAAGTTCCGTTTCTTCTGCTTCATCTTCCCCTGTTAACACTCAAGTTCCAAGTTTGCATCCTGGCAACAATAACAATAATGGAAGCCAGTCGAGAGGCTCTTCGAGGGATACGCCTACAGAGTAAACTTAAAGTCATTTTCATTCTCATACAACTACTATAGTTTAGCTTATATAACACTTCATACCTTATCCATGTACACTAGAAGAAACCTTAGCACGTGACTTGAATTTATTTTGTACAAGAGCATCATATAGGTTTTAGTGATAAAAGTAAGTATTTTATTGACATACGAACTATTTTCACCCTATACTCATCGCTGATGAGCTTTAATTGCTCTATATGACAAACGGGTGCCATTTTTATAAGCTTATATACCGAGTAAGGGATTTTAAATGTCCGATATAAGTTTGCGAAGGTTGGAAGAGATTAGGGAAGAGGACATTAATGATGAAGGCTCACAAACAATAGCTGAAAGTGAGAAACAAGAGGATAAAGGGTTGAGAAATTTTAGTCGACGAGTTTGGAGGTCTCGGTCTTTGACTTTGCCTCGGCGATTGGTGCTATGGTTTTACTCTTTCTCGTCGTTATTTTTGATGCTTGTGACTTTAGCGTTCGCCGCAGTGACGCCAATTAATGTGTTAGTTCAGACCTCGGGAGCATCATCATGGGGTGTGAAGATGTTTATCGTCATAATTGTGTGTGTTGTTTTTCTTTTGTTGATGATATTGCTCTACTTCTTGCGGTTGATTCAACATAGGTTTGTATTGAATGACATTCCCAGCAAGTCCATGTATATTCCTTTCGAGGGAGACTTGCCCCAAAGCTGTTTCCGCTATATTGATAAGACTTTAAGAGAATGTGTTGCAAACATCAGGGTACGGGCTGGTCCTTTACACAATGTTGATGTGATAAACCATCCAGGTTTATCTCCTCCTGAATACGTCCAAGAGAGAAACATCAGCAAGAGTGGGGAAGGAACCTTGCTACCACCAAACTCTTGTTATGAAGATGTCATACAAAGTCTAGGGGACAAGCTTCGAATCGATGGTAAATTTATGGCCACAATTGATGTCCCTCCTAATTTCTCCTTCAGAGAACTAATGATCTTACTATCTAACATGTACATTAATGAGTCTAATAAGAGTCTAGAAGAGGTTCCAGATTTACGAAAAATTGTTTCACTTTATGAAAAATTCAAGTTTGGCCCAGAATTAATAAAAGAAATCGATCTATTGACTTTCATGATCGAGTTGGACAAATTAGCGCAAATATTGCAACATAGTACCGGTGCTGCGTACGATGAGAAACAACTGCGTAACTCATATTCACGAAAGGGGTCCTTTAATTACAGCTTGCCGAAATATAATAATGAGTTTGACCTCCTTGGAGAAACTATAATGCAACAAAGTTCTTATAGTCCTGATGAGGATAGATATAACCGTGAATCAGACACCAAGTTTCAGCCTCCACGTATAAAAATAGACCAGACGTTCAACCAGTCATCTGATTCTATGGACTCTGTCATAAACCCTAAAAAGTATTATGTGAAAGATTACTTTCCTCAGGCAAGTCGCCCTAATTTACCAAATTTCGAACGTCCTGCTAGCCGCAAGTCCAGTGTTACTACTAGTAGTAGTGGTTCAGCCATTAGGAACAAACTAGCAGTTGGATCTACTTTTCACTTGCGTAGGGGCAGTGGGAAGTCTGGGGATTTAGCTTCTCGTGTCTCTAGCGGCTATGATACCGACTCAGAAAAAGAGTATGATAATGAATCTGGTAGTATAAGAAAATTGCGCAATTATAGATTTCCCCAAGGACAATGAATTAAAAAACGTTAGTGTTACTCATGTAATTTAGTGACATCAGCGTTCGTAAAGATTGAGCTGGTTTGGTCATCATATAGAGTAATACAAGAATTTATGGAGAAGACTAGGAAAAAGAAATATATATTACAGCTAATTGCATAAGACGTCGTATTAATTCCTCTGAGGTTTGACGATCCCATCATGTACAAAGTAGTATACAATTGTAGAGTCATCATTCTGTATACCTAGAGTGATTCTTCTTGGTCGAGACCTCAATAGTGTCTCTATCTCACTGAACCAGCAGTTAATTTCAACGGCGCCAAGGTTTCCTTGAGCTATGTCGACCGGGACAACCCACTCCACTTGTTGCTCCTGGTCGGTCACAACAAGCTTTTTATGCGGGATCCCTGAAAAAACAACCTTCTGATGGCCCCCGATACATACTTTGTGCTCTTCTACGGAGCTCCAAGAATTGTACTCAGTAAGGTTCTGCTTCACTTGCTCTCTCAACAAGTTTTCATCCGATATATTGCTCAGCACCATTGTCCAGCAAGGTGACCTGTATTGATTTTCTTACTCAGCACGCTGTTCGCCTTAACAGCCGTATATCAAACTCAACTGTTTGCTGTCAAGCTAGCATACTCTAACATAAAATCACATACACGAAGTCATCGCAGTCATGTGACTGAAAATCCCGTCGCACGACTAATTTTTCATTTGATCTGTCTAAGGCAGGTCTTTAGTAAGATGTCTCGGGTTTAGTATGTAGCTTACGCTGCTCACACGTAGGGCAGATGGTGATTACCCCTTCCGCACCCCGGCCTTGTATCTGGGTCTCTGGTGTGCAGAGATACATGATGACACGGGATCGGAAAAACTTCTCAGGCATGTATATATCTCGAAGTTCCTGACGTAGCAGTAGAACCGATTCTAGAACGAGAAATAGAAGTGAAAGCGATGGACCACCTACCAGTGCAACGATGGGCTATGTTGGCGAGTGACGAGTAAGCCGTTTGTGAACCCTCAGAAGGACTCAGGTTTGAGGTCCGACTTTGATACACACTGCCCGGATCTAGAACTTTGTAAGGTGCTTTGCATCTGAGCCTCCTACCTCCTGGCATGTGCCTGTGATTTCCTGCCTCAGGACCTGGATTCGTTGATCCCTCGGCAGCAACTCACACTGGTGGCAATCGAGCTAGACATCGCCGTTTCCCGGTGGTCAGTGAGTGTTTGAGTGATTTGGGTCTTCTATTCTCCAATAAACTTTCGTAATTAGTACTTATTCCGCCGGCTCCATCTGCTGTCTTGTGACATTGCAGCATCCTCTGCATCGCCACCTACACCTGTCAGCGAAGTCCCCTATTACTAAGTTATAGCTTCTCTCTTATAGGTACGCATGCTTTTCGTCCAGCGCAGGGATTAAAGTATGTCTCGCAGAGCACAGCAGCGATCCTTATTGGAGGTGCATTGAAGACGTCCTTCTTTCGCCATCGCATAAAACAAAGTCGTAGAAACAACTTCTTGGGTCCCGCAAGAGCTTGAACTTACTACATTTACTCGCTGTCCCACTGGATAGATATTCCGAATTATGCCCGTAGGATCTTGGAAGTGTAAAGATAGAGAAAAATGTGTTATCCGAAGAGGCACACACATCAACTGGCAGTAGCTTAAGCATCCAAAAGCATCTTTCTGCAGCTTATTTACCAACAAGGTAAAAATATATGGGGCTTGACCCGTTGTGAGCTTGGGTCTATCGAAGCACCTGAAAAATTTTTTTTTTTTTTTCACTTGGGCCGGTCTATGACAGTTGAAAAATCTTGATGTTCCATAAAACGTAGATCTAGAACTAGTTGTAGGCAGTGGGATGTTGCTGATACACATACGATGGGATCAAAAGAAATGATTTTTTTTCAGATCCTAAAACGGTATTTAAGGCCCAGCAGATCTCCTGGCATAAGATCGATTCGGCTGCTAACTAAAGAAACTAATACCATAAAAAACAGAAAAACTTTCCCTTTTTTCAGTACCTTTCCCTTCCGAAGTAAACTTAAAAGCCAAGGTAATCAAGAGACAAAGCGATATTCAAGTACTTTCCTTATAATACTAAAAAAGCTTTACATTCATTCTCACATTACCTACTAAATTTGACATTCTTTGCAAAATGATATTTTCCCACGTTTTGATAACTATCGCTACTACTTTGGCTACAGTCAATGGTGCTCCATTCAATCTTACAGCAACAAGATCACCATACACTAACTCGACTGGTGTTTACAACGGTACTCAATCTTTAAACGGTTCGCAGCCATTAAATGCAACCCACGAATATGAGAAAAGAGACGGCCAGACCTGTGATTTCCCAAGTAACCAAGGATTGGTCTCCATCACCCCAGGATCTTCTAATGGTGGATGGGCTATGAGTCCCGACCAGAAGTGTACTGGTGGTTCTTACTGTCCATACGCTTGTCCCTCCGGTAAGTTGATGGCCCAGTGGGACAAGTCTGCCAACAGCTACAGCTACCCTAAGTCTATGAACGGTGGTTTGTACTGCAATAATGATGGTAAGGTCTCCAAGCCTATGTCTGATAAGGACTACTGTGTTGACGGTGAGGGTACCGTCAAGGCTAAGAACAGTGCAGGCTCTGACGTCGCTTTCTGCCAAACTGTCTTGCCAGGTAACGAAGCTATGTTGATCCCAACAAAGGTTGGACAAGGAAGCGATGAGGATCTTGCTGTTCCCGGCCCTGAATACTGGGATGGAACTGCTGCTCACTACTACGTGAACCCACCAGGCGTTTCTACTGACGACGCTTGCTCCTGGGGAACAAAAGACAAATCCCAAGGAAATTGGGCTCCATATGTCGCGGGTGCCAATATGGACAAGAACGGTGACACTTTTGTTAAGATCGGCTGGAACCCTAAGTATGTGGAAGATTTCAGCGGAAAGACACCAAACTTTGGAATCAGAGTCACCTGTGACAACAAGGGCGACTGTGATGGCTTGGACTGTGAAATCAACCCAAAGCACGGTTCTAACAAGGCTTCGGGCTCTTCTACAGGTAACCAACAGGGCGCCGCCTACTGTATTGTAACAGCAAAGAACAAGGCTTCTGCCAAGATCGAGGTCTTCAGCGCTTAAGTTCTTCTAGTTATACTTACTGGTTTTAAGTTGATCTAACAACAAAAAAAATTTCGAGGGTATGAATAAGACCTATATATACATTTTTTTAACTTCGTTTGATAACCTATTATATTTTCGCTTCTTGGGAAGAATTATAGATTTATACATTGTTTTTATAGGACATGGGCTAGATAAAATAAATATGCTTTGATTTGGGTAATAAAATCTCTATTAATGTAATTTTTTTCAAAATAATGCTTATGTGACATTAAATTGTACTCTTGTATAGCTTATCCAATAGAACACAAGACTATGAGTTCTAACTGGTCTAGCCTGTTAGTTCTACTGCATGTCAAAATTGAAATGATCATCCAAATTTAATTGTTGCTCAATCATTTCAGTCCATGGTCCCACGAAATCCAAACCTATATTGTTGTTATTATCCATAAACCAATCAATCACCTCATTGTCCTTTAGCTTTTGGAAGGCATTGTCTGCACCAGTAGGGTTTACCGTTGAATTATTGCTTGGAAATGTGGTTCTGTTGCTTGGACCCGACAAATTTCCAAAATCTGAATTTGGTATTTCATGGTTTGCTGTGTAGCTATTAGTAGCAGTTCTTTCAGCTGTAGTCTGTAAACAGCTATCTTTGGGTGTGCTATAACATGTACCTCCTGTACTATTTTGGTGAGTAGTATTGTTCAAACCGGATATATCCTGGGTTCTCATTCGAGAACAAAGGTACATCAAAACATTAGAATACCTTGTACAGAGGTGTAATTCATCCGGAGCGCTATCCCTTAAAGTAATCGCTGCTTTATGTATACTATCAGCTATATCAGTGATAGATATCAATGAAAGTAACATCGTTGGGTCGTAATCATCGGACACAGAAAGATCAGAAGCAGCGAGATTGGAAGAATTCCTGTGAGCAATTATCATTAAATAGCACTTCACTATGAATGCCACAGCCTTCACAATTCTTGTAAGCCACCTGATAGTCATAAATCTCAACAATTTCAACTTATAAATCCTATGGGCCACAGAAAGAATTTCATTAGCCGAATGAAATGCTTGTTCAATATATTTTGCTGACCTGGAAAGTTCATCTAACTTCAAATTATTCTTGTCTAATTTTCGTTTCTTCCTTTTATTCTCTACATCATCAGAATTCTTTGGAGAAGGGTTTAAGGCCAAAGAGTATATGAACAAATTAGCGTAGTGGAAATCAAGAATAACGCTCTCTTTATCAATGATCTGTGCAATATCTTGCTTCGTATTCAGACTCAAATTATTAAAATCTGATCCAGGATTTATTGGTCCAACCAGCTTACTATCTGGAGGAATTAAAAATGCTTTATATTTTCTTGCCCAGTTATTCAATAACGGGCTTATTATATTTAATACAGTCAAGTTCTGAATTTGGTTCAACCCGTTTAACTTCGCCTTTGGTCCATATAAAGACTCATGCGCAAGATACATAATCTGAAGAATCTCTACCTTTGCCTTTTGAACCTCGGTTAGCTTCAAAGGTCGATTTTCGCTGTACTTTTCTACTTCTGATTCGGTCATATTCAATATTGCACATTCATTCATTTCGTCACCATCGAAAAGAGTTTCTTCGTCGATGTCAATATCGGTAATAGACTGCGATAGCATGGACCTCTTTCGGGTATCTATACAACAATTAATCTCGGCCGTATGTGTTGCAATCATGATTTTTGGACTGACTTCCATTAACCCAAGGTCTTGTGCCAATCTTACTGCTGATCCAGTCAACATCCATGCCATTCTATAGCTTCTTCTCATAGCACCTAGTCCAGCAAGGTTGATATCATCTTGATTAGGTTTTGAGTCATCAGTTTCGTCGTGTTTATTAGCATAATCATTCCATCTCCAGTGTACTGCGCGTGGGTTCCATTCAGTAAAAAGTAGGAAAGCCAACACAGTACCTATGGAGCGAGAACTAGCCTCCGCCCATACAGACTGCGAGACCAATCTTTGAACATAGAGCCATAATCTATCATGTATTTGAATATTTCGGGGTTCTTCACTTTTGGATGTCCTGAAAAGGAAATCTTGTGGACAATATCTGGCAGCTAATGTCAAGATAGCACAGAGTAAGATTGGATATTGGGGCAAAACGTTAGGCGAATGTAAGTGCTTGGGTATGAATGGAAAGAAAGGATGCATAAATATGAAGAAAAAATCAATTAGATATAGAGCCTCTCGTTCAGACAATATGCTTGAAGGTCCCTCTATGTAGTCTACCTCCGTTAAGACATTTAAGATTTTGGGTCTGACAATATCAAGGTTTTCTGGAGCCGGGACAAATAGTCTTTTGGTGAAATCAAAATTTGTTGAATAGGGAGCAGAAGTAGAAGGGGTAATCTTTATAATACCGTCTTGCGGAGGCATATCAACACCGTTCTTGTGGTATGAGTCGGAGTACGAATCAGTGCTTTCATTTGCTTTCCCGTCCGCCAGGTCAGAAGAGATTCCTTCACCAGCATACGTGGTCGACTCTTGAGCTGAATGAAAATACTCAAGTTGTCTGTGCTGGGTTCTTGCATCTATATTATCTCTTTCATCTGCTTTTGCTATTGTGCCGGCAGCCTTAGCTAGGAAAACCAACGCACTTTCAGCAGTAGAAAAGTTGGAGTCTCTAGGCTGGCTATTCTTTTTCTCGGCTTCAGTACTACCATCAGAATCTCTGGAATCATTTTTCTTATATTCTACTTTACTTATCTTGCTTTCCTCATCGACTTTCTCCGTGCTTTCTATTCCTGGACCAACACCCTTATCTTCTTTTATACCTAGCTTTTTCTTTCTCCCATTAGAAACGTTAGAAGAGCCACCTCTTCTGGACTCTATGAAAACACAATCTTTTCTCTCCCTCATGCATCTCAAGCATTTTCCTTCCTTAGGGATATCTACAGAACCTAGATCGCATTTCACTTTCCGTAACCTACAATTCAAGCATGCTTTGTAGTTACGCTTGAACTTCGTATTACGTTTGTCACCCTCTGAAGGCATCGGGTGCTTTTTATAGTTCTATTTTCTGGTTAGCAAAGGATTTTTCAATTTTGTTCTTATGACTTGACTTTTAATACATATGACCTGCGAATCAACATTTATTTCCAAATGGCGCTACAATAATATAGTTAGTTATTCTATCATAAAGAACTAGATATTCAAGTATTGAAGTATATTGTAAAGTATCAGATGACAAATAAAACGGGCGTAATATTATCTGCAAGGAATAATACAGAACAAATACAAAACACGAAACTATAACCACTATGTAAGAGAACAAAAGAGATGTATCTGTATAATTAAACTTCTCTAACTCTCTTACTCTTTTTCTTTCCTTCTCTCTTATAACGTTCTTACTAATTTTTTTTTTTTAAATTCTTCTAATAAAGGTATTTACGAAGATCAACGCTTACTGACTTGCAATTTTTTAACCAGCTCCTCCAAAGATTTCAATTTCGATTGCATCTCTTCTAAGTCTTGGTTTAATCTGTTTCTTTCGTTGACAATATTGCTCTCCCATTGTCTAAATCTCTGTTCTTCGGCCTTCACTTGTTCGGTAAAAAACTTCTTCAAGGCATCTTCCTCTTCCTTGAACTTAGGGTTGTGCAACCTCCTGGTCTTCCTGTAGTTCGACTTCTTGGATGCTTCACCATTTTCTTCATTTGCCCCTTCATTTCCTTCTTCGTCACCACCGAGCTTCCAAACTCTAAAAGTCTCGTAGTGCAATTCATGTGTTGACAATATCAAGTCTAACATATTTGTTCTGAGCAACAAACTTCTCAATTTCTTGAAATCACTGTGCTTCTCGTTCTCAACCTCTACTATACCCCATGGGTATTTTCTGCCCTTGACGAATTGGCCGGGGCTGACTTCATGCTCCTCCTCAGAGCCAACGACAGCAAAAGGCATACTTTCAATCAACTGCTTAGCGTGCTCCGCACTTGCTGAGTCGTCCAACTCCAAGGTGGGGGTGAAAATACTGATTTCTTGGGCCTCGATCACGTCTCTTATTCTAGACTTGAATGCCTCTAACTCTTTTGGTGAAAGGGTGTCAGCTTTGGCAATCACAGGAATCAAGTTGACTCTCATCGATAACCTGCGCATCACCTCTATGTCTAATGGCTTCAACGAGTGTCCAGTGGGACGAATGAAATAAAGACACGCGTGAACTCTCAAGTCCTTCTTGCTGTTTCTGTAAGGCTGCTGTTCCTGCTTCATGTAAGACTCGTGTTGCTCGTCAATGAAGTCGACAATAGGCACCCAGGAGTCGTGGTTGTTCACGCTGTTGCCAAACCCAGGCGTGTCCACGATGTTCAAGTTTATCTTGAAGTTCTTCTCCTCCAATATGGCCCTCACAATGTCGATGTCCATCGTGGGCAGGGTGCTCGCGAGTCGGTTATGTCTGTCGCTCGCATCCAAGTGCTGTTTTAACGTGGTTTGGAACAAAGTATTTATGAACGTAGTCTTTCCGAGTCCGCTCTCTCCCGCCACCATCAAGGTGAACGTAGAGCCTTCTCTGAGGATAATTTTATATCTATCTCTGTTAGTACACGTATACTCTACTTATATGTTTTGAACTCCTGGATTCTTGATACATCGCCAATTTGCGCGCAAACTCCAGTAAAAAAACCGTTCAATGACTTCACCTCGAAACATGTTACTTACCTTTGGTTAGGTAAATTGGAAATACCAACCGCTTCTGGCATTTTGATTGAATACTAATATGTTATATTTTTGAAAATCCGCTCATATTATCTTTTGTTTCAATCAACACTCATAACATTGTCGTGTACACAGCTCAAAAAAATATTTCGAGGAGATTCGCAAAACTCGTTCGGAAAAAAAAACAGTGCTACGCGTTAGAACTTTGAAGGAGAGGGTGTAGAGCTATTCATTCATCGTTGCCAGTAGGTCGATTGTAGGTGCCGTGGGCGCGTGACGACGGTGTCAGTGTTCCAACAGTGCAATTTTCATGGTAATGTTGTGGCACATGCGAGGAGCGTGACATAACAGTGTGTTTAGTAACATCATAGACAGCATACAACCACTACAACAGAACATCATCAAATTGATATATTCAGTACAATAGAAGAACATTTATATACGTGTATATAAACCTAGTTAGCAGCCTTGTGTCAGTTGGATGAACCTAAAGCAAAAGGAAATTGAAAGGTTGGAAAACACAATAAAGATATAATTTAATAGTCAAACAATAATAATAAAAAACTGCAAGTTAACTAGTATTCAAAAAGCAGCAACCAACAGAACAGACGAGGGAGCCAACGAGTAACAAGGAACAGAGGAACAACCAGGAAGGATATATATATATATATAAAATAAGAGTTTATAGATTGGATGTTCATTCACTCGTCATAAGGCTTAGATTCAGAAGGTTGCTGTTCTTCTGTAGGAGCAGGAGCTTCAGACAAGTCAGTCCACAAGGTCAAGTTATCTCTCAACAATTGCATGATCAAGGTAGAATCTTTGTAGGAGTCTTCGGACAAGGTTTCCAAGTCAGCGACGGCATCGTCAAAGGCTTGCTTGGCCAAGTGGCAGGCTCTATCTGGTGAGTTCAAGATCTCGTAATAGAAGACGGAGAAGTTCAAGGCCAAACCTAATCTGATTGGGTGGGTTGGTGGCAACTCGGTGACAGCGACGTCGGATGCAGCTTTGTATGCCTCTAAAGACAAGTCTGCAGCTTCCTTACGCTTGTCTGCAACGGCGAACTCGGCCAAGTAACGGTGGTAGTCACCCTTCATCTTGTAGTAGAAAACCTTGCTTTCGCCAGTTTGAGCGGATGAGATCAAGTGGTCGGTCAAGACACTCAAGATGTCTTCACAGATCTTGCTCAACTCAGCTTCGATCTTGGAGCGGTAGTCACGGATCAATGTAACCTGACTCTCGTTGCCCTTGGCCTCTTCCTTTTGTTCGATGGAGGAAACAATTCTCCAAGAAGCACGACGAGCTCCAATTACGTTTTTGTAGGCAACAGATAATAAGTTACGCTCCTCTACTGATAACTCTTGGCCAGAAGAAGCGACGGCTTTCATGTTCTCAACCATCTCTTCGTAGCGCTCAGCTTGCTCAGCTAACTTGGCAAGGTAAACGGAGTCCTCTCTAGAAGTTGGCATGGTCTATAGTAAAGTTAGTATATGTTTGTGCAAACAAGAAAATAAAAAACATCAGGTGTCCAGTTGCCTCGCAACTAGCTTCCTCTACAACAGAGTGGTAAGGCGAGTTCCAAATATTTAGGGTAAGATGCATCATGGGAGCATATGTGCTCGCATGAGAACAAGTAGGGAATCAGTGGAGGGGTTGGCGACACCTGGTGAGCCCCATTAGGCTGCCCCTGAGGACGTCGTGGGGCCTGTCGGGCGAATCTATTATCCCGTCCTTTAGATATCTGGCCCCCATTGTAAAGAATCGACGCGAACATTGATTCCGAACATTGGTAAAAAAAGCACAGCGGCGCAAATCAAGGAAAAAAACACTTCCAGCACGACCGCTCGCTGGTTAGCAAGCAAGAACACCCGCCAACACCACTAAGCAATCCATCGCCCAGACAGTCCACTGCACACTATATTACGTAGAGCAAGCCGACCCAGAGGGTCGCAGGCACCCAAGGACGCAATTGCCCCCCGAAAGCGTATTTCATGCCAAAGGTAAGGGTCCAAGTCACACTCCTCCAGGGAGCTCCTCGCCGAAAAAGACCAGCTGGACACCCGCCGCCAGGCAGGTGTCCAGCGGCCAGCCTCAGCGCCAGAAACAACCTAACCGCCGGCCCAAACCCTCTCGGCCCTTCTTTGCGCCCTCGCGCCTCCTGCTCTCACCTTCAAAACATACACTCCAACAACATTCGCCGCCCGAATCTTCTTTTCCCCCAACGCTCCTCCTCCCTTCATACACCTCCATCAGGCTCTCCCAGTGCCGCCGCCTGTCAGGGCAGCGCCAAATGACTTCAAAAACCTCATGCGCTTCCTCCACGCTGTAATTACTTTACTCCCTTAATTCGAATCACTCAATTCGCTTTCCCGCTCAATAACTCACCTATCCAACTCTGTCCTGACAACCTCTCATAATATAGTACATACATCAATCTTTTAATGTTAGTCTTTACAAGGAATAGAAAAAAAAAACAAGGTTTTAAAAATCACACGTTGTTGTTTTAAAATCTGTTTTTTCAACAGAGCTTAGTCTAGTCAGTCCGTTTGGAAATCGCCCGACGGACGACAACGAACTGGGAGAAGTTTTGGGAGAGAAAGTTACACAAAGACTCGCTTTCACCGCAAGTTCAGTTGGGTGGCAGCAAAAAATTGCATTTGGGTCGGGTAGTGTATATACAGGAAAACGTCATACGTGACACAAACAGGGCGAGTGCGATTGGATACTTCGGGGGGAGTCGCTAACGAGAGCGCAATGGGGTGGCGTCGGCGCGGTTGCTGTGTCGTATGTCGCGGGCGAGCCGCCTTGGCGGCAGAGGGGCGGGTAATGAGGGGCGGACCTATGGAGCATGGAGGGCGACATAGCATGTCGCCAAACAGACGCCGGCGCCTACTACAGCTACGAGCGCGGGGAGAAAAAGAGAGCGGTTGCATTATATCTATGTAGAGGCTACGCGCTAGTCCAAGAGCATCTTCTCCGCGGCATAGGAGTCGGACGCATCTAGCAGCGCATTCTTCATGGGGCTGCACTCCTTGATGTGGACGCCGAAGCGCTTGTCGGCGGCTAGCTGGAGCAAGCCGCCCACGGCGCTGCTGAGCGGCCCCGACACCTGGTAGTCGGAGTGGACCCAGCTGGGGGCGGCGGTGCGGCCGCCTGTGAGACGCTGCACGACAGCAGCGTTGTTGTAGGAGTTGAGCACCACGGTAGAGAGCTCCCTGGCACATGCCACGCTCTTGCCGTGCTTCAAGAGCGATTTGAGCTTGAGGGCAGAGATGCCGAGCTGCGGCAAGGGCACCTCGTGGCCCGGGAGCGAGGGCTTGCTGGAGTCAATGCCAAAGCGGCCCGTGGGGTTCGATGCGTTCAAGATGTCCTGGAGCGGCACGAAGCGCGCAATCTGCGTGTGCTTGCCGTTCACGAGATGTCTGTTCACCAACTCGGCGAGCCCCAATCTGTTGGTAGCGACGTCCTTCTGCACCTTGCCGAGCTCCTCAGCGTCGGCACTCGACACGGGGAAGCTGGCGCTGGCATGGGTCAACTTGAAGGGGTACACGGTGTACCGCTTGTCCACGAGCCCGAGGAGCGACCTGGAGCCCTTCAACTTGAGCTGGTAGTTCACGGCGTAGTCGCGCACAAACACAGTGGGCTTGCACTTGAAGGTGTCTCTGTTGCTGGTGCCGGTGAACTCGTCGACCTCCTCCAAGGTGATCAACCCAGGCTCGGCAAAGTCGCCGCGAGAACCCATTTTTATGTCGATCGTGTATGCCTCGCCTGGCATCACCACAAAGTCGTCAGTTGGAATAGCGCTTGAGTCGCTGACATGTGCAGTGCGTTTCTCCAACAGCTGCTTCTCGAAGCCCACCAACAGCTTGGCCTCGCTGTCGGCATTCAGCCTAGCGAGCAACGCTCTTTCTTGATCCGATTCGTACCAAACAACTCCCTTGAAGTCCTTCTCAGCCACAACACCTTCAGCTTGTCCGGCCAAAAACCTTCTTATTCTTCTCACCTTAGATCCAGGCACAATGACACAGTTGAAGGATTCGGCAATCGCTTCCACAACTTGTCTTATTTGCTGCCCTCCTACTGTACCTCCAGGAGTCTTCAATCCCTCTGGTAGCTTTTCGGGAGCAAAAGCAGCTCCAAGCAACGATGTGACTGCCTCTGTTGCAATGTGTGCAGCACATATGGCATCGGCCTTCGTCCCTAATAATGGGCCCTCGGGCTTGACCTCATCTCCAATTAATTTGCCAGGGGGGTATATCACCAACGTGTGGGAAACATTGGCCGTATAACCATCTATATGTACACCAAGAGTAATTGATAGTATGTCACCGGGGGTAAATGTGTAGAGCTTCTTGTCGTCGATTTCAGGAGAAAAGTTTCCCACAATCTCATTCAATTCTATAGAAACTGGCTGTGAAATTCCCTTTTCTCTAACATCGTTATTATAAACCCTGCTAAGCAACTTGGCCAACATGGAATCTCCTAAAATGCACAATTCCTGGCATGTGTATGTCTTCTCTACCTTTCCCAAATGGTACGAATCATTTATCAAAGAAATGATATACTTCAAACCTGTCTGAGCAATTTGTCCGGCCGTACGATACCTATCAAGTATAGATTCATTCAACTCATTTCTTTCCTTAAGCAAGATATCCGAATCTTCTTGACGAACGGCTAACTGCATTTCTTAACGGATACTTCTCAAGTGTATTATCGATGCTTTTCAAATGTAAGTTCAAAATAAAAACTGAAAAATAAGATATCAAAATTAATGCAAAAAAGAGAAACAACACTCGAAACTCGTCTCAGATACAAAATTAATTCAATATAATCTGGAGTATATAGTTTTATTTCAACTTAAATATAAAATATTTTTTTTGCTCTTCAACTATAGTGAAAAAAAATTGAGATGAGCTAAAATGATATACATTTAAATCAGATCTCAATGAGACTGAATAAAAAAAAATGACGACAGCTGCAGGATTCGAACCTGCGCGGGCAAAGCCCAAAAGATTTCTAATCTTTCTCCTTAACCACTCGGACAAGCTGCCTAATACGAAATTTTGTAAGGATAATACACCTTTATTCCTACTATTAGATATTATTGTACTACCTACAGTACTTCTTTACTAAATGGCTTATGCCCCATGTTCCAGATACTATATAAAGAGTAGCTCAGTTTCCTCTATTCATGATGCAATTACGGTTTATTTAGTATAAATACGAGGCCTTTTACTAAAGATCCCAGGTTAGCCATACCCATAGTGACCTTTTACGTTAGCTGTTTGTGATTATCAGATCTAAATCTACCCACGAGCCGTAACAACTTCTTGAGAAATTTTACTAACTTGTAGTCTATAAGGCTGGAATTGCTAATATGGATATTCAACTCCCGTCCATACAAGAGAGTATATCGAGGTTAGTCAAATTAATATTCTTTTATTAAGAATGATGATAACTAGCACAGAGTTTTTATATGAGTTAAAAAATAACGGTCCATGCAAGGTATAAATAATGCAATAACACTAATATACAAGGAAGAAGATTATCATAGAAATACGAGCCGATTTCACAACTCGCTATTATCCATAAAGAAGTAGTTTCCTGCGGCCTTTTGCTCTTTATCCATTTGAGAGTCCAATTTGTTGATTCTTGGTCTATAGGAGTTTGGATCTCTTCTGAAGGTGACATTCAAGTTCTGCAAGAATCTATTACAACCGGTTAATAAAGACTCGGGAGCCTTGGCGATGGAGTCCTTTGAAGGGATACCTTCAAATACAATGACACGGTCAGACAAGTAAGTTGCCATAATGAAATCGTGCTCCACAATGAATGCTGTCTTTTTTGAGTGAAGAATGAATCTTCTGATGACCTTAGAACAGATGATACGTTGCTCTGAATCTAAATATGCAGATGGCTCATCAATTAAGTAGATGTCAGCAGGGATACCTAAGGCCAAAATAATTGCGACCCTTTGCAATTCACCACCAGACAAAGTTTGGACTTCCTGGTCAATAATATCGTCTATTTTCAATGGCTTGACGACATCGGTCTGGAACTGAGGATGTAAGAAAGAGGCTCTGATTTTTTTGAAGAAAAGTTGTCTCACAGTTCCTGGGAACTTTGGAGCAATCTTTTGGGGTTTCATGGAAACATTCAATTTAGGGATACGTTGGCCATCATCAGGAGCAATGGCACCGGCAAGCAACTTACAGAACGTAGTTTTACCCGTACCATTCTCACCCATCATCACCAATATTTCTGAGTTTGTGAAGTTACCGCTTTCTATGCGTAACTTGAAATCACCTTGTGTTTTCTTCATGCTTGGATAGACCATGGAATTTGATTTATCCAACTCCAAGCCCTCGGCAGCATCTGCTAACTTAAACTGCAATGAATCATTTCTAAATCTCATGTTTTCAGTTGGATTGTAACCATCCAAGAAAATGTTGATACCTTCTCTAACAGAAGAAGGTAAAGTTACCACACCATACACAGATGGAGCACCATATAAAATACAGACGAAGTCTGACAAGTAGTCCAATACAGATAAATCGTGCTCCACACAAATGACGTAGGATGTTGGCTCAAGCAATGATCTGATGAGTTCAGCAGCTCTCAATCTCTGCTTCACATCCAAATAAGAGGAGGGCTCATCAAACATGTACACGTTGGCCAGTTGCACACAGGTCATGGCCAATGCAAATCTCTGCAACTCGCCACCGGATAAGTTGGCCACATCTCTATTCATAACATTTTCCAACTCCATAAGTCTAATGATGTAGTCCCACTTGTTAGTCCTCTCCAATTTAGATTTCAATATAGACTGAACATCTTTAATAGGAGATTTCGCTAAGGCTCTGGGAATGTTATCGACATATTGAGGCTTGATGATGGCCTTGATGTTGTCTTCAAGGACCTTGGTGAAATAGTTCTGTAACTCAGACCCTCTGAAATGCTTCAAGATCTCTTCCCAGTCGGGTGGATCATCGTATCTACCCAAGTTGGGTTTTTGCTTCCCCGAAAGAATCTTAAGTGCGGTCGACTTACCAATACCGTTGGTTCCCACCAAACCCAAGACCTGTCCGGGCCTAGGCGTAGGCAATCTGTGCAACTTAAACGAGTTGGCAGAGTATCTGTGCGTTGTTTCAGCCTCTAAGTTCGTAGGCAAATTGATAATGTTGATCGCATCGAAAGGACACTTCTTGACACAAATACCACATCCGATACACAACGTCTCGGATATGAATGCAATTTTCGAAGTAGGCGTAACCTCAATACAAAGCTTACCAGTCTTCACCACAGGACATGCCCTGCGACACTCTTGCCTGCACTTCTTGGGTTTGCATCTGTCTGTTGAGACAATGGCAATTCTAGCGTTCTTGTCACTCATCCTCTAGATTAACCGCTTGATATGATCTTCTCGCTTCAGATATCGCCAGTACCTCTCTACTGCAATATTTATATCTCTATTATGCCTGCTAAATTTTTTTCTCTCGTTACAAAATTTTTCAATACTAATGAGGTAAAATGTTAGTACTGAAATATACGCGGATATTCTCGATTTTGCTTACTAAAATCGCGCCACTCCAGCGTAAATATGAGTCTATTACTAAGTGCTCTCATTTCATTGGCTCAGGTAAGGATCTAAACAGTCCACCCGTTAATGGGTGCCATGAAATAGCCTCAAAGAACTTCTTCTTTCTTATACTACGCTTAGTGATTTGCCTCTCACAATGCCTCTCTGCAAATCCCATACCTTCACCTTTATGCTAGGGCTCTTGCACTCTCCCATGCTGCCACTGCCACCGGGTAACCCCATCAGATTTGTCGTGGCACACACAAAACAATTTTTGTGTAACATAAGATTACCCGGCTCTCTGGTGTCCATTTTATTTCCCCTTGATATGTTTTCTTTTTAAAAGAAAAGGTGTATCTTGATTGCAAAGAAGGGAATTTTGCATCAAGGGATATCTTTCAGGGTTTCTGCGGCGGTAATGAACGTCTCAAGCTGATCGGATCATGCGGCAAACGCCGAATCAAATGGGTGTTTGCGTTTAGATATGATTCATCATGATGGTTTAATAGGGTCCCAATCCACGTCTAATTAGGCGCTTGTATATATCAGTGAGAGCCTTATGCGTGTTGTGGGGTATGCAGAAAGTACGCCATATGCGAGCAGGATGTGCTACGGTCTGAACAGACGCTAAGACTGGTAGCCCAGGCTGGGGTTATTTGCTGGGGAGGTGCCACGTCTCGTGTTCCGAGAAGCTAGGAATGCAGGCTGTGTGTCGATAAAAAGCTGGACTTTTAATTGTTGTCGAAGTGGCTCCTGCAGTCACGACCTATGTACGATGTGCCGGGAACGAGATTCCAGGGCATAAGGGCTTTTGCGTTTACGGAGTGTTCAAATAACTCGGTAATTCGTACACTCTCTGCTTGGTTGCAAAATGCATCGGTTTATGTTCTATTCTATTTGCTTTTCACTACAGTATCTTCTGTTGAAGCGTGTTTCTCAAGTGAGAGCCTCTGTCAAGCAGCAATTAGCTTTGTTACGTTTATGTTATGAAAATTAATTATCAATAATGTTTTTTTTTCAGGTTGATTTCTCTAGTGCCGTAGATCAAGTAGAGTTTTCTAGTTGGCTTATACTGTCCTAATTATGGCTCCTTTTTTAATAGATTTTTTTTAAAAAATTAAGATTTAACTAGGCGAGTAATTTTGTGGTCCAATTTAAAAGGTGTCCGTTAACGTTGTCGTCGGTACTCCCGCAAAGCTTAATAAATTTTATATCAATATATACATATATTTTTTTTTTTAAAGAAAAAAAAACAGGTAGTACTCCTTGGAGTGAAAAAGGATCTGGAAGTAATATTGATTGTGATTCTGTTCAGCTGAAGCAAGGGATCTACCACACTGAGATTGTTGTAAAATAATTTCAGGCTTAGTCGAAATAATATCGGAGGAGTGAAGAAAAAACATTCACTCACGACTACGACGGACTGTTTTCGATTTTTCCTTGGTTCCACTTGAACCTTCGGCCAAACTCCTAATAAGGCATTCTAGATTCTTTGTCTTAGTTTGAAGTAGCTAGCCAAAGAATAAGGTCATTATCCAACTTTAGTGGTTTATCGTTATCTCGACACGGCTACTCGTATTGCATACACTGATTGCAACTACTGTTCGAGAGAATAGTGTTTTGTTTTGGGTTCCAAGATGGTAAAGCCTTTGATACCAGAAGAAGTCACACTCAATCCAGAGTTGTATGGATTGAGGAGGTCACATAGAGAGAGAAAAATTCCAACCATGACCGAAAGTGACGGAAGTGATGAAGACAGGGCACCCAAAGTAAGAAAGGGAAAGGACAACAATTATAACTTTGAGGAAGGGTACGATGAAGAAGAGTTCGACGACGACCTTCCTGAAGACGACGATGACTTTTCTGTCAGTGCAAAGAAAAGAAAATCCAATACAAAAAAGCCTAAGGCCACGGTGAAGAAATCCAATATACCTACGCCTCCATCTGAGGTTAGATTCTCTGCAAGGAATAACAAGCAAGTCAACTATGTTGTTGATTATGACGATGACAACGATCTTTTAGAGAGTGATGCAGATGAAGATAACGCTGATGGTGGTGCGGCATACTACTATGATTATGACGATGAGCAAGAAGAAAGAGCCATTGAACAGGTGATGGATCATAAACTCAACGAAGAAAATGCTGAAATTACAAACGATCCTAAGTTGGACTATTTGTTTAAAATTAAATGGTCTGATGCGTCTCATTTACATAACACATGGGAATCTTATCAGACTTTGAGGAACTATAAAGGTTACCGAAGGGTCGAAAACTACTTGAAGCAGTACATTGTCCTTGATAAGGAAATAAGGAATGATCCTTCTACCACTAGTGAAGATATAGAAGCCATGGATATCGAACTCGAAAGGAGACGCGATGAACAAGAAGAATATACTGAAGTAGAACGAATAGTCGATAGTGAAAGAGTTGAAGTGGATGGCCAAAGTAAGCTCCAGTATTTCTGTAAGTGGAGAAGGCTCTATTACGATGAATGTTCATGGGAAGATGCCGAGAAGATTGCCGAAATTGCTCCCGAACAGGTAGCTAAATATCAACAAAGATTAAATTCAAAGATATTACCGCATTTATCTGCTAACTATCCTTACAATCAAAGACCCAGGTTTGAGAAACTAGTGAAACAACCATTGTTCATAAAAAATGGAGAACTAAGAGATTTCCAATTAACGGGATTGAATTGGATGGCTTTCTTATGGTCTAGAAATGAAAATGGTATATTGGCAGATGAAATGGGTCTCGGTAAGACTGTACAAACCGTATCCTTTTTATCATGGCTTATCTATGCAAGAAGACAAAATGGTCCTCATTTAGTCGTTGTGCCGTTGTCCACAATCACATCGTGGCAGGAGACATTTGAAAAATGGGCTCCAGATGTAAATTGTGTTTACTATCTAGGTAATAGTGCTGCGAGGAAAACTATTAGAGATTATGAGTTTTACCAAAGTAAGAAATTGAAGTTTAATATATTGTTGACAACATATGAATACGTTTTAAAAGATAGAAGTGAGTTAGGTTCCATAAAATGGCAATTTTTGGCCGTTGACGAAGCTCATAGATTAAAAAATGAAGAGTCGTCTTTATACGAGTCACTCAAACTGTTTAAAGTTGCTAATCGTTTATTGATCACTGGTACACCCTTGCAAAATAATATTAAAGAATTGAATGCTCTCTGTAACTTCCTTATGCCGGGAAGATTTAACATTGGTCAAGAAATTGATTTCGAGACACCAAACAAGGAGCAGGAGCAGTATATCAAAGACTTGCAGAAGAACATTCAGCCATTCATCTTGAGAAGATTGAAAAAGGATGTAGAAAAGTCACTCCCTTCTAAATCTGAAAGAATACTAAGAGTCGAGTTGTCTGATTTACAAACGGAATATTACAGAAACATTCTCACAAAAAACTATTCTGCATTGAATGCTGGTAATAAGGGTTCTCAAATATCTTTATTAAATGTTGTGAGTGAACTTAAAAAGGCTTCCAATCATCCATACTTATTCGATGGGGCTGAAGAAAGAACGTTGGCAAAAGCAATTTCTACATCAAGAGATAATATTTTGAGAGGAATCATTATGTCATCCGGTAAAATGGTTTTATTAGAACAGCTTTTGAACCGTTTGAAAAAAGAAGGACACAGAGTACTTATTTTTTCTCAGATGGTTAGAATGCTCGATATTTTGGGTGACTATTTGTCTATCAAAGGATTACAATTCCAAAGATTGGATGGTGGTGTCCCATCATCACAAAGAAGAATTTCTATAGATCATTTCAATGCTCCTGATTCAAAAGATTTCGTTTTCTTACTTTCTACGAGAGCTGGTGGTTTAGGTATTAACTTGATGACAGCTGATACTGTTATTATATTTGACTCAGATTGGAATCCACAAGCAGATTTACAAGCCATGGCAAGGGCTCATAGAATTGGACAAAAGAATCATGTTTCGGTGTACAGATTTGTTAGTAAAGATACAATCGAGGAAGAAATTCTAGAAAGGGCAAGAAAGAAGATGATTTTAGAATATGCCATTATATCCTTAGGGATTACTGACCAGACATCACAAAAAAGTAAATCGGATCCCTCCACTGGTGAATTATCTGAAATTTTGAAATTTGGTGCTGGTAATATGTTCAAAGCAAACGACAACCAAAAGAAGCTTGAGGATTTGAATTTGGATGATGTGTTGAAGCATGCCGAGGATCACGTCACTGCGCCAGATTTAGGGGAATCTAATTTGGGATCAGAAGAGTTTTTGAAACAATTCGAGGTCACTGATTATAAGGCTGACATTGAATGGGATGATATTATTCCACAGGAGGAATTAGCAAAGCTCAAAGAGGACGAAAAAAGAAAGGCTGATGAACAATACTTACAAGAGCAGATAGCTATGAATTCTAGAAGAAAAGCTGCTCAACGTAATCTTCAAGAAATTGATGAGAGTGACGATGATACTTCTAATACCGAGAATCAAAGAAGCAAGGCCAGGAAGAAGAACAGCGAAAACTATCAATTATCCGAGAAAGAAGTCAGAGGAATATATAGGTCCATTCTTAGACTTGGTGACCTTTCTGGTAAATGGGAGCAGTTGGTCGAGGACGGTAGTATATCCAATAAAAACCCGGTTTTGATCAAGCATGCCTACAATGAAATAATAAATATATCTAAAAGAATGGTGAAGGAAGAGGATGCTAGAAGAACCAAAGCACTTCAAGAGTTGGAGAGAAAGTCAAAGGAACTGAAAGATGGAAGTATTTCTAATCCAGATGGAAGTGGGTCAGTAGCACTCTGGGTTGCGAAGAAGAAGGAGAAAAGAGCTGTCCTTTTTGAATATCAAGGTGTTAAGAACATTAATGCCGAATTGGTGTTATCCAGACCTAAAGACATGAAATTGCTAGAAAGCGTGATTCCCCAAGATGACCCTCTTAACTTCCATTTGCCAAAAACACCAAAGCCTGTCAAAGATTGGAATTGCGAGTGGTCTGTGAAAGATGATGCAATGCTTTTAGCTGGTGTATTCAAATTCGGATACGGAGCTTGGTCTCAAATAAGAGATGATCCTTTGTTAGGATTGCAAAATAAATTTTTCTTGGACAACCCTAAAGAATCTGGTGACGATAAGTCCAAGAAGGTTCCTGGGTCTGTCCATTTAGGTCGAAGAGTGGATTACTTGTTTAGTTTACTCAAAGATGATGAGCCAACTTCTGATCGGGTTCAAGGCGTAAATGGAAACGCTGCGAACAAGAAGAGACCTGCCAAAAAGTCCAAATCAGAAACTCCAGTTTCTAATAAAAAGAAGAGCGTCAAGTCCCAGTCACCGGAAGTCAACAAGAAGCCTAAACCCAAGAAGGCCAAGTCAAAAACATCCCCAACCCCCGGATCAGAAAATAACAAAGACCACAGTAACCATTCTTCGGTCACTGTGAAGAACGAGTCTGTGGACGACAAGGAATTGGAGTACGATAGCATGGACGAAGCATACTGCAAGCTGGTATTGAAACCGGTCTCGAAGTCTTTGATGAAGTTACACAAGGGAAATACGGGCTTTGGTAAATCTGAATGGGCGCACATTCTTCGCAAAGAGCTAGTAACCATCGGCGACTTTATAGATGAAAAGTCCAGTGAGCCCAACCAGTCTAAGGATAAACTTACAAAACACTTGTGGTCGTATGCTGGCCTCTACTGGCCAGCAAAGGTTCCTAGCAAGAAAATCAATGATATGTACACTAGATTGAAGACCCAGGAAAAGAAGGACTGAGTCGTCGAATTTCAATTTCTTTACATGTACTAATGTACCTTCTTTTTTTTTTCTTGTTCATGTTATGAACTATATATGTGATAGTTTTATATAGCCTCAATATTACCTGTATTGTACTCATATCCCGCTTCTTTTCTTCTATTTTGCTTCTCAGTCAATATGATACCTCTACAGATGATCTACAGAAGAGACAGTGATGCCTAAAAATTGCGTAGAACGTCTAGTTGTACCCATTCAGCCTGGAAAACTAGAAGGTATAAGCTAGCTAAGTTGCAACAATCTGCTATAATCGGGTAACGCGTGATGAGTTTCAGTTTTTGTTTTCGAAATTTGGGTTTTGTGTCACTTTGTTCTCAATCCACAAAAATTTTTTCCCTATGTAATCGTAGCACATCTTGAATTTGACAAACTGAACTACATCAAAGTCAAAGTACGATTTAATAAGACAAACACTGTCGGAGGATATTAAATCTCTAAGACTTATATAGTTTAAACAATAAAAAAAAAAAAACTAAAATTTTTCAAAACTAAAAAGCCAAAAAAAATCAAAATGTCTGCCGCCGAAGCTAACCAAGTTCAAGAATCCTTGGAGAAATTGAACCTTGACTCAGCACCAGTTGCTACTCCAGAGGGAAATGTGTCTTCTGGAAATGAAGGAGAAGATGCTTCTGATTCTACTCAGCTTCCAGACACCTCGGCTTCTTTGTACGTGGGTGAGTTGAACCCATCAGTCAATGAGGCTTTATTGTTTGAAATCTTTTCCCCCGTTGGACAGGTTTCGTCGATTAGAGTTTGTCGTGATGCCGTGACCAAGAAATCCTTGGGTTACGCTTACGTGAACTTCCACAAGTTTGATGATGGTGAGAAGGCCATTGAGGAGTTGAACTACTCTTTGGTGGATGGTCGTCCATGTCGTATCATGTGGTCTCAAAGAGATCCCTCTTTGAGAAGAAATGGTGAGGGTAACATCTTTATCAAGAACTTGCACCCTGCCATTGACAACAAGGCTTTACATGACACTTTCTCTGCCTTTGGTAAGATTTTGTCTTGTAAGGTTGCCACCGATGAGCAAGGTAACTCAAAATGTTTCGGTTTTGTCCACTACGAAACTGCTGAGGCCGCTCATGCTGCCATTGAGAACGTCAACGGTATGTTGTTGAACGACCGTGAGGTTTTCGTTGGAAAGCACGTCAGCAAGAAGGACCGTGAATCCAAGTTTGAAGAAATGAAGGCTAACTTCACCAATGTCTATGTCAAGAACATCGACTTGGGATTCTCTGAGGAGGAGATGAAGAAGTTGTTTGAGCCATATGGTAAGATCACTTCTCTTCACCTCGAGAAGGACGCTGAAGGAAAGTCCAAGGGCTTTGGTTTCGTCAACTATGAGTCCCACGATGCTGCTGTCAAGGCCGTTGAAGAATTGAACGACAAGGAAATCAACGGCGAAAAGCTTTACGTTGGCAGAGCACAAAAGAAGAGAGAAAGAATTGAGGAATTGAAGAGACAATACGAGTCTGCCAGATTGGAGAAATTGTCCAAGTACCAAGGTGTCAACTTGTTCGTCAAGAACTTGGACGACTCCATTGACTCTGTCAAGTTAGAGGAGGAGTTCAAGCCATTTGGCTCCATCACTTCCGCCAGAGTTATGGTTGATGAGCATGGAAAGTCCAAGGGCTTCGGTTTCGTTTGTTTCTCTTCTCCTGAAGAAGCCACCAAGGCTATCACTGAAATGAACCAGAGAATGTTCCACGGCAAGCCTTTGTACGTTGCATTGGCTCAACGTAAGGATGTTAGACGTTCTCAATTGGAGCAACAAATTCAGGCTAGAAACCAAATGAGAATGCAGAACGCTGCTGCTACCGGCGGTATTCCAGGCCAATTTATTCCTCCAATGTTCTACGGTCAGCAACCAGGATTCTTCCCTCCAAATGGAAGAGGTTCCGCCCCATTCCCTGGTCCTAACCCTCAAATGATGTTGCCTAGGGGACAGATTCCTCCTCCACAGGGTCAATGGCCAAGAGCTGGTCCAAATGGTCAACCAGTTCCTGTTTACGGTATTCCTCCAGTCTACGGTGACTTTGCAGGTGCTAACGGCGGTCGTCAACAAAGAGGATACTACCCTAACAGAGGCCAAAACCAAAAGGGCCGCCCTCAAAAGGACTTGGCTGCTTTGCTTGCTAGTGCTCCAGTGGACCAACAGAAGAGAATCTTGGGTGAAGAGTTGTACCCAAAGATCGTTGCCACAGGTAGAGCTCAAGAGCCCGAGGCTGCTGGTAAGATTACTGGTATGATGTTGGACTTGGATAACCAAGAGATTTTGGCTTTGTTAGAGGATGACGCATTGTTCAACAACCACTTCGAGGATGCCTTGACTGCCTACGAGGAGTACAAGAAGTCCTCTGAGGCCGCTGCTCCTGCTCCTGAGGCTTGATTTTAGATTTCCTTGTTGAAGTTTTCTGCTAGTTTTCCGAGGGGTTGGGATCGTGCATGTCAGCAAACAAAATGAAAAGGAGTTCCCCGTCGCTGCGCTTTGCGCTGTGCCAGCGACAGTTGGTGAGAATATTCTGTTTGATGCAAGAAAACTCTGGGGTCCTGCTACTCACCGTGACCTCGGCTTGCTTGCGCTATAGAGAGCCAGGTAGGTGGTCTGGTTTTTCCCTTTGCGATTCGATGAATATAACTTGTATTCTATTTTCAAGTAAATAATGTAATTATTATTTGGTAAATGGGTTAATGGATTTATTATATATAAATTAAGCTAAATAATAGGAAAAGAATTGAAATATTTATGTACTTAAATTCGTAAGCTCCTGTCTACTTGTCATCAACGAAATATCGCTTTTCACTACTTTAACTTGCCTAGGCCCAAGCAACAGTCCAATTGTATCTGTCTAACTGTTCTCTCAACCTTGGTTTGCTTGTTGTCTTAAATTAAGCAAGTTTCTAGATTTCTCTATGTGAATTGATCAAAATCCTAGAAAGTTCTTTAACAGCAATTACAGTTCCGCGTGATAGCATATAATGTTAATTTATAGATTCTCAAGATATTCAAAAGATCGTAATACCAGAAAGCTATATAAGTCAAGCAGTGAAATAAGATACCTTCAGTGTTCGGATTGAAATAGGTATAACTCAAGATGACAACTATCAAAAATGAATTTGATCACCTATTGGCGTTCCCATCCGATAGTAAGGTAGTGCTGCCAAAAGACTTTGCAAACCAGAGCGGGCCGAAACCCAGTGGAAGAATCCTAAATGTGATGACAGTGCTTCCTACACGGATCTACAAAACAGTAGATGAGGACAGTGATGAGCCATACTGGAAGGTGGAGGGTGTTAGGGGTAATTCGGCACTTTACTCTTCACACTTTTTTCTAGAGCAACAAACGGACTGGGACGCCCATATCATTGCCTGGACAGGCGAGTTGCTTGACAAGACACCACAGGGTGGACTTGGGGAAGACGTGGAGGACGACATGGTTCAGTTGAAGGAGGAGGATAGGAGTGCGTTGGAGGAGGGCTTGCGAGAGGCTTGCCAGACCCGCAACATACATCCAATATGGCTTTTGGAACCTGGCCAAAGCCGCTGGCGTGATTACCCAGAGAAGGTGTTATGGCCTGTTTTCCACTACATCCAGGGACAGCCTTCTGATGGCAAGGCGGAGAATGAGTACTGGCGTGACTACGTGGAATTCAACATGGCCTACTTAGAGAAGATCAAGTCCATATACAAACCGGGGGACATAATATGGATACACGATTACTATCTTACTCTTTTACCTCAGATGTTGCGGATGGAGTTTCCTGACATTATCATAGGCTTTTTCCTCCATACACCTTTCCCTTCGTCTGAGTATTTCCGTTGCCTATCTAAGAGAAATCAAATTTTAGATGGAATACTTGGTTCAGACGTTGTCTTTTTCCAGGCGGAATCTTTCCAGAGGCATTTTGTATCTTGTTGCTCGAGACTTTTGGGCTGTGAAGTGAAAAATAACACTCTCCTGCTCTATGGATTCAATGTGTCGTTATACACATTGCCAATTGGTATAGATACAAAGAAGATTGAGCACGATGCTTTTCATGCAAACTCTGACATAGAAGAAAAGGTGAAGGCAATAAGAAATCTATACCACAACAAGAAAATCATAGTAGGAAGGGACAGATTGAACTCAGTCAGAGGAGTTCTCCAAAAGTTGCAAGCCTTTGAAATGTTTTTGCAGATGTATCCGGAATGGAGAGATAAAGTAATATTGATTCAAGTTTCCACTCCTGGTTATTCTCATGCCCCTAAGCTTGAGAAGAAAATCACGGAACTCATTAATCATATCAATAGTGAATACGGCAGCATCCATTGGATACCTGTATTACATTATCAGAAGTTCATCAATAAAGACGAGTATCTAGCCTTATTACGTGTGGCTGACTTGGCTCTCATAACATCTCTTAGGGACGGTATGAATACAACGGCGCTTGAGTTTGTTGTTTGCCAAAAAGAAAACCATTCACCCTTGATCTTGTCCGAGTTCAGTGGTACCACAGGGGTGTTACATGGATCTATGGTTGTGAATCCCTGGGATGCTGTTGGAATCTCCAAGACCATTAACAAATGTTTGAAAATGCCTGATCATACCAAGAAGGCATTGGAGGGTCTGTTGTATAGTCAAGTGACGTCAAATACTATTCAGAACTGGACCAACAATTTTCTTAAGAAGATTACCAATTGTACGTCACACTCTATCCATTATACTCCCGCGTTGAACGTTACCCAGTTGTTGAATGATTATCACAATTCTAAGAAAAGGTTGTTTTTATTCGATTACGACGGTACTTTGACTCCTATAGTCAAGGATCCAGCAGCTGCGATCCCATCTTCTAGATTGAACAATATTATAGATGAATTGTCTGCTGACCCTCGGAATGAGGTGTGGCTTATATCTGGAAGAGATCAAGCTTTCTTGGATAAGTGGTTTGGATTTAAGAAGGTGGGCTTATCAGCAGAGCATGGCTGCTTTATGAAAAAGCTTGGAACGCACGAATGGGTCAACTTAGCAGAAACATTCGACATGTCATGGCAAGAAAAGGTAGCTGAAGTCTTTAAAGAATACACCTCCAAAACACCCGGTACAAACTTGGAAAGAAAAAAGGTCGCTTTGACTTGGCACTATAGACGTGCCGATCCAGAGCTTGGTGATTTTCAGGCTAGCAGGTTGAGAAAATTCTTGGAGGAGAACATAGCTACAAAGTATGATGTCGAGGTGATGGCAGGTAAAGCCAATATTGAAGTGCGTCCTCGCTCTGTTAACAAGGGAGAAATTGCTAAGCGCCTAGTCTTGAGCCACTTAGACAAGTCCGATTTCGCAGAAAGTCATGACAGGAAGAGCACAGACGTGGATATTACCCAGTTGCCTGATTTCATGCTCTGTATTGGTGATGATCAAACAGATGAAGATATGTTCAGGTCCTTGAATGAGATAGAAGGCAAGTACTTTGTTAGCAACACCCCTAAGTTCAAGGGACACGCGTACGGCATCTATACAGTGGCCATTGGGCCCTCATCAAAGCAGACTGTGGCCCACGCGCACTTGACCGGTCCTTCGCAGGTGTTAGACACTCTTGGATCGTTGATCGGAGACGTGAAGCTCCACGGAAAAGGATCAAAATCTTAAGCTTATTGACTATTTAAATAGAATTTTTACTTGGTTCTAGACACTTTACTTTTCTCCCGTATATCTTGAGAATCTATATATTTATGTCCATATATTCGATCCTTTAAACTTACCCTTTTCGCATTAAAGGAGCGCGATCATTGTGCTGTACGAGCCAGGCTAATATAAGATGCTCGAACTACCAAACAACTAACACCTCTAAATACTCTCTAGTGTCTTTCCTCCATTCTCTTCTACACCTCTGGCTCCGTTACTGTGTTACAAACTTGTGTAGACTACTTTCATTAATTTTGAAAAAACTGCATCCATCCCTGAAATATCAAATACATGTCTCACTTGTACGGCTGTTACTCGCAGAAGGACATAATTAAATATACTACGAAATAACAATTTTGGCACTGAAAATTACTCTGTAGATAACTCTAAATCAACTCCATTGGGGCTTACAGGATCTTAGATCTCATCTACGAGTCTAAAATTGCTTGTTACCGTATTCGCAAACGGCATGGAAATTTCATGTCCTTATTTTTCGACAGAGCAAGTATCATCGCTTTTGATCCATGCCATGAAGGAGTCTGAATTTTTAATTTTTTTTTAAGTAGAAACATAAAATTTTAGACAGATCGGCACAAAGCTAAGAGGCAAGCAAGCTTAGAACACGCGAAACATTAACTTGGAGTGGGGGCTTCATTAGTGTTACTGTCATAATAGAATTTTGGAGCAGAGCACGGGACATAATTTCAAGTGTTTCAGTTCAAAATTAGTCTAGGAACGGGAACTAACAACATAAACGAATTTTAACAACAGCCTGGGGTCATAGAGACCTATAGAAAGTATTGGAGGAAGTATTAGAGGAAGTAGAAATTTCTGAATATTGTAATAGCAAGGGAAAGAGATGTTTAAACATAACAACTCCAGACTCGCGTCATTTGACATCCAGCTCAATTCACCCTATGGTGATGTGGTGGTGGTAAAGGGTAACGAGTCAGAATGTGAGCCGATTACGTTTGAAGGAAACGTCAAGTTCACGCTTCCTCAGGACACTCATGTCAAGCGGATTAGTTTAAACTTGATTGGTGAGCACACAGTGGAATACTTCCAGAGGTCTGCTGATGGGTTCGTGGTGGAGCCGGTGTACGATAAGTTGACCGTGATGCGAGTTGAATGGAAGAATCTCCTCGTGAATAGCGACGCAGAAATCAAGTTTGGAAACTACGGAGACAAGTTCATTTCTCCCAACAAACTTGAGGATTATCTTCGGAAATCTTCCACGCGTAACAACTCACGCGGGAGTCTTAGCACTGAGAACAGTGACCACGGTAGACAGAATAGTGCCGGTGAGCAAGGTAACGGCCTGCAAGCAGCCTCTAGGGATTCAAGACAAACTGCTGAAAAGCCGAAGTATTTCCGAAGCTCATCTCAACCATTGTTGAGCATGCCCCATAACATGCATATACCTTCGATTCATTTATCAGAAAATGGATCGGAGGGCACTCCTTTTAATGACATAAAACATTCTCTGAGCCATTCATTTTTGTTGAAGAAGGGTGACTATACCTTACCTTTCAAATGCTTTCTTCCAACAAACACTCCGGAAACTGTTGAAGGTTTGAAATACGGAAATCTTCTTTATCGTCTTGATTGTTCCGTAGAGAGAGGGAGATTTGAAAAAACATTTCACAAGAGTAAATACATCAGGATTTTCCGTACATTGCATCCAAGAAATTTGAATGCCACCGACAACATTGATATCGACAATTCTTGGCCCAATAAAATTCAGTATAACGTTAGTCTTAAGAAGAAAGGTATTGCTTTGGGATCTACCATATCAGTTAACCTTCTACTCTTTCCAATGGTGAAAGGATTACGTTTAAAGGCAATGACAGGCTGTTTAGTGCAATACTTTAGTTTGTCTCACCTGGAAGGGACCCTGCCCAAATTTGAGGAGGTTGTTGGCAAACAATCGATGCCATTACCTGATGCAGACACCTTATCGGTCGACAGATGGGTTGTCAAGAGCCACTACAAGGTACCTGACACTCTTGATCAGATAACACAAACTTGTGACTTGAAGAGTAGTATCATACAAGTCAAACATAGGCTTCGTATATCCATTCAGCTCAAGAACAAGGATGGGCATGTTAGTGAGTTGAGAGCTAATTTACCTGTTCATGTCTATATTAGCCCTAGACACGTTATACAAGGTCGCAGCTTTCAACCATCTGGTCATGGCTATTTAGTATGCGATACCTCGAAGCATGATGCGTTATTCAAAAAGGATGAGAGTGGGCAACCCCTTGCTTCTCCTGGTGAGCGCTCTACGTCTGTGCACGATCTCACTGGGCCACTTGATGGAAGTGACGAAAACGAAGACGAAGATGACAATGAGTCTATTGACGACGAACCTGCTCCCCCATTATATCAGCAACATGTTTTTGATAAGCTATTTGATATGTCGTCGCCATGCAGTCCTTATGAACAGCTCAATTTAAGTTCAAGCTCTAATTCTGTACCGAATATTACAAGTTATTTTGACATTCCTCGTGGTCATAGTGGTACACAGACCAAAAGCCAGGGAGTCAGTCCAATCCAGATGCTGTTCCAAAATTTAAGTTCAAGCGACCAAATCCCATCCTATGATCAAGTTCTAGACCAAAGTCCTACCGACCCTGCCCCCAGCTATGAAGTTTCTTACCCGGGCCCCCTGAGCAGTACGGTCAGTCTATCCATGCTCAACCATAACAATGCGTCATCTGTGTTTTCCAATCATTCCCTTTCTCGAAAAGGCTCGAAAGAGTTGAAGCCAGGTTCGCCCTCTCAAAAGTTTCACTTGAGTCTTCCACGCGGCCATCTGAAGCATCGCAGGGCACAGTCCCTCCATACGTCAGTGGCCAGCTCTCCCCTTCAGTCGCCTCTGGGGAGTTTTACCAATTTGGATCAATTAAATCCACCTTTGTCCAGAACGTCGGCTGCTCAAAATGCTCGTGTAAGCAGTTTGAGCAAGATGTTTCATAAAAAAAAGCAGTAGTATTGCTGTGACTAATTGACAGCCTTGGGTCTTCTTCCGGATGATTCACTGGTATTATACTTAATGATTAATAGCTGCTATCGGCTTTCAAGAAAGATCACCTAGTGTTAGTTATGGTAGTGTATATAAAATAAAAGTACTCTAATTTTCAAGTATAACACGTCGGTGTGAAAAAAGTATCAACTTTTATAACATTCAAAAGCCCAATACAGTTTACTAGACATCTGATATGGCGGACAGTAACCAAGGTGTCCCCGTGGCGACATCGGAGCGCTCCCCTGAAACCATCAATATCGCCAATTTTTTGCGGGATAACAAGATGTTGAAGCAGCGTACCGGACTTCTAAACAACAGCGAAGATGTTGATTTTTTCAGATACAAGAGGATTATCAGAGCATTGTTGAGCGATGAATATAGGGCTAAGCTGCAGAACCCCAAGAACGGGTTGATTCCTATTGAAAACGAGCAGGAGGCGACCAAGGTGTTCATCTCCCTTATCCTGAGCCAGATGGTGATTCCAGTTCACAAGTTGCATTTCCACGAAATAAAAATGGTCAGCAAGAACTGGAAACCTAACAGACAAAAGCCTACGCTAAAGAATATCATGAAGGCCAACCTAGAACCCAACTCGTACTTTGCATGGACCTACACCAAGCCAAATCCATTTGTGTTGTTATACAGTATATTGTTACTTGCCGGTGTTTTCACCGTCATATTATTCCCCTTGTGGCCAAACTTCATGAAAGTTGGTGTGTGGTACCTATCCATTGGTATGCTCGGCCTCTTGGGTTTGTTCTTCTTAATCGCCATAGTGAGATTAATCATCTACATCATTTCATTAGTGGTATTCCCCAAGCCATTCTGGTTATACCCCAACTTATTTGAAGATTGTGGAGTCATCGAAAGTTTCCAGCCCTTGTACGCATGGGAAGATCCCAAAGGTTCGAAGAAGGGCAAGAAAAAGGGTAAGAAATCCGGCGATGTTGTCGCTGATGACTCGCTGTCGACCACTAATGCGGCCTCTTCTTCTGGCGCTGAAAAAAATGCTGGTAATGTTACAAAAAGAAAAGTGGTATTGGAAGATGTTGATGAGTGATTTTGAATTGTCTACTCCAATAGACCTTCTGTAGTCCAATTCAGCCTTCCGTTTCAATTCAACTTTCATAGCACTACTGCAAATAACGATCCGCGCTGTATTTAATTTAATATAATCAGTAGCTTCCCTAATTTTCTTACCTTGGGTCAGATGTATTTTACAGTATAAATAGTTCAAGTAAAGAGACATATATCCCTTAGGTATGACTATAATCAATAATTTGGCGTTTAACCAAGATTATAGCTGCATCTCGATATCAACAGACGGATATCACAAAATCTTTAATTGTGAGCCGTTTGGAGAATTCTACTCCTCAGAACAACATTCATCACCAACAGAGGCTCCGAGAGAGAGTTCAGGAGATAAGCTAGGGGCAAAGAGCCAGAATAATGATGCTAAGGATAGCAATGGCGAAAATCCACACCCTACGGTGTGTTTGAAGATGCTCTTCTCGACATCGCTTACTATTATAGTTCCGCAATCGAACTCCGGGACCAATCGCCTCCTCAAGATTTACAACTTGAAGCACAATATGAAGATATGTGAGTTAACGTTCCCTTCCCATATTATTGACGTCAAGTTAAACCGCAAGCGTTTGTGCGTGGTTTTGGAAAGTGGGCAAATCTACATTTACGATTTGAGTTGTATTCGACTCATCAAAGTTTTGGAAATAAAGCCATTTGCAAGCAGCGAGAGCTTGGGCAATGGGTGCAGCAAGGAATTTATTGGCGCTCTAGGGGCTGATGACTCTTCGTTATTGGTTTTCCCTTTGTCTATGATCAACGACCAAACGGACCTTTTCAATAGCGATCCTACGGGCACTGCCCCAGGTAACTCCGCGCTGCCTTCTTCCAGTCTAGCTGTAAATTCCAACGGCGGAATGCATTCTTCTTCCGTTAAGATATCCGACCTGGAAACACCTTCAATATGGGAGTTGTGTCTAGAATTGGTACCCAGCGAGATGCTAAAGAAGGGTTCTTCTCTGCAAGAATTATCGAAGAACACGGAAGGATGGGCAATTGTTTACGATACTATAAACTTGACGCCGCGACTTATACTCAAAGCCCATGACTCCCACTTGGAAAAGATAGCCATGACAAATGATAGTTCTATAATCGCAACAGCATCAACAAAGGGGACAATCTTGCGTGCATTTTACATTCAGACAATAAATGGAAGAGAAGAGAATCAAGGTAAATCGACCGAAGCTACACAGAGTATTTTGAAACTATCGAGAATAGTGAATCTCCGTCGAGGACACAATCCCGTTCGTATCCATTGTTTGAGTTTCAGTCTAGATAATCTAGTTTTAGGCTGTGGTTCGGAAAGAAACACCTTACATTTCTTCTCTCTCAAAGACGATTCTGAACCGGCCCCAAGTAATCAGATGATGCTGCATGCTAACAATAATAATGAAGAACAATCAAAATCATCCGAAGACTTGAACGAAAACCTCGCCAACCTTTTGATCTCAGAAGCACCGCATGAGTCCTCCCTGTCTAACCATCATCTCTCTTACAGACACTATCTTCCGTCAATCAAGAAAATGGTTGAAAGTAACAATTACACCAAATCAATTGTGAAAAACTTACCTTATAAAAACTATTTTAATAATCTCATACTAGAGCCTCCCCGTCGCTCTTTTGCGTACGTCAAGCTTCCGGATTCTCCTTCACATCAGAATATATCTGCAGCGACCCTGCCTAAACACAAAGTGGAGCTTGGTTTGATCTCGAAGTCCAAGAAAGATCATCTAATTCTTGTTGCATCTTATCAGTCCGGCCTATTCTACCATTACGCTTTACCAGAGATTGCCTCTCAAGATAACAATACCGAGTCACGTAAGGAATGTCCCCACGTAGCAACATATAGCCTAGTATAAGTTCAATTCGACTATTCACTCTTCTATGGGGTATGGAAAATATGAGGTTGAGGATAATAACTCCCTTTATTCCGAGGGAGTCCTATAATACGAGATTAATCCCTTATCATGTGATTTTGTAATAGTCGTAAATCTTATTTCCGAGAGTATTATCGGGATTTGTCCGCTCCAGTGTATTTTTCACTATTTTGAGGAGAAAATTTTTGAAGCAATCATAAGAAACACAAGTCGATCGTAAAATCACAATATCACTCGGAGATTGTCCAGTGCAATATTTAAAGTGGGTTAAAGTGAGCTAAATTAGGGATAATTTATTGCAATGTTAAAAAAAAGTATCCAGATACGTTTGAATAAATGTGTCAGTAGAAGAACACAGTACTTGAAAATGAGTAACAGTTACAGCACAGGAAGCGGGATAATTGGATATGCGGAGGATGATGTTTTGTTCCATAGTAAGAACATGGCGAGGATCGTGACCTTAAACCGTCCAAAGAAACTAAATTCGTTGAATACATCAATGGTTAGTAAGATCGAGCCAAGATTGGTGGAGTATTCAAAGTCTAAGGTTAATAATGTGATAATTTTAACCTCAAGCTCGGAGAAGGCATTGTGTGCTGGTGGGGATGTAGCTGAGGTAGCAAAACAGATGAAAAATGACAACGCTAGCTATGGTAGTGATTTTTTTCAGAGAGAGTATAATTTGAACTACTTGATTGCCTCCTACCCCAAGCCTTACGTATCTATAATGGACGGAATAACCATGGGCGGTGGCGTAGGTTTGTCTGTTCATGCACCTTTCAGGATCGCCACTGAGAAAACAAAGCTTACAATGCCTGAAATGGACATAGGCTTTTTCCCTGATGTAGGTACAACCTTCTTCTTGCCTAGATTAGATGATAAAATAGGATATTACGTGGCTTTAACTGGACGGGTATTAAGTGGATTAGACGCCTACATTCTTGGGTTCGCAACTCATTACGTGCCCTCCGACAGAGTTCCTCAATTAATAAACAGGTTGACCAACTTGCAACCTCCTACCCTCAATGACGCTAAAGTAGAGGATACTCATGCCTCGTCTCTTGAAAACTCTAAGCAGTATTTTGCTCAAGTTAACCAAGTCGTAGATGAGTTCACCGAAACTAAGCTTCCTGAAGGTTACGAATACCCTTTCAGTATTGACGAATTAAAGATAATTAGTGAAGCCTTCTCTCAACCCTCGGTTGAACAAGTTTTAGAATATTTAAAGAACAATGGTTCAGAGTTTGCTTTGTCGCTTCATGAGAAACTTTTAACTAAATCACCCACATCCTTGAAAGTTGCTTATGAGTTATTGAACCGTGGTTCCAAGAACAGTATTCGCGAGCAGTTTGAGCAAGAATTGATAGCTGCTACCAATATTATCCACACTAAACCCGAGGAAAGTGATTTCGTGAAGGGTGTATATCACAAACTCATTGATAAGGTCAAAGAACCTAGCTATCCTGAATGGAACTCGTTCCAAAATCCCGATGGTGTTCCTTCTGAGGCAGTGAACAAGATTTTGAGCAAATCTATCCACACTGCTAAGTTGAACGATCCTTTGATTAATAGTTATTTTGGAATTAATTACAAGGAATATCCTTACAACATGGGACTTCCTTCTAATAGAGATGTGGAGGCTTTTATTACTGGAAATGATGGGTCTGGAAGATCTTACTTACCAACTCCAAAGGAAGTGTACAAACATTTCGGTAGGATCACAAGTAACAAACTCGGTGTCGAGCTAAAGATTGATACAATATTAGGATTGCATGGAGAAGCTTCTTCTTACAACGACAAGTATGTTGGTTGGGTTAAATAAATTTACTGTACATAATAACTGTATTTCTAGAATACAAAAGCACTTTTATATAATCAATAAGACGTAGACTTTAGACTCAAATGATTAGGAACTTAAACTTTTGCTTAAGTGTCAAATCACTTGAACTTTTCTACCACTAAATCCTCCCCTAACTCTTCATAATCGCTTTTTGAAATGAACCAATTATCCAAAGCAATGTTCACTCCATTGTTGTTTTCGGGAGAACCCTTCAACATATTAGCAAGGTTTGATGCTCCAATCCATGCACCGAATTTCTTATCCCACACCTGGTTCAAATCATTCTGCAGAAAGTTGCCCAACGTACCTAAAACGAGTCTTCCAGGTTGAGTTATCAAGTAATTAGGAAAGAACAGGTGTGCCTGTTTGTATATGTCATTTATTAAGCGCTGTTGTAATCCAACTGCTAATGATGTTCCACCAGTGATCAAAATGTTGGACAAAAGCTCTCTCAATATTTCATTAAATTTTGCGTATCTAGAGTTCATATTACCGGAAGCCATTGAGTCATTTAAAGGAATGAATGAGTTTTCCATTGACTTTATAGCTAAAAGAGCAAGATTTGATAAACCATTTGACTGAGGCTTATTGATACTTGCATCTGGCAATGTAATATCGGGCAATGGAGAGAATTTAGGCTGGAAAAGATTCTCTAACAAAGACCATTGTTCTGACTGGACTGCAACATGATCTCTTTGAGGCAATTGGAAATATTTAGTAATCGACGAGTCATTAGAGGACAACATCTCATTGACACTGAGCATTGAATATTTGAAATCTTCCAAAGTTCTATAGCTTATTTGGTAATTTTTGAATGTTTCAGACATCTTTGTATTCTGAAATTTTCGAGGTATTAAATGATCTGGAGATGTATGTGATTTTAAGTAGTTCATTGAGTGTAAGTTAGCAAAGTCGCCCGCGTATTTCGAATGAAACGTTGATTTTGTTTGAATTATACCGTCTAATATTGGTGTCACGCTAGCCACAGAAGATCCAATGTCTATCACAAGTCCAGAAGCTCTTCCCATTTGGTATAACTGCACTAATGGCGTTTTCACTAGCGAAAATAAGGGAACCTCGAGGCTTTCAAAAGCTATTTGGGTTGTAGTCAATTTGTTCTTGGTCGTGTTCCAAGGTTGTTCTGTCATCATAAGGGGAAATTCTTTCGAATTCAAGGGCTCTTTGTTATCCAAATTGTCATAAACGTATTGCCAGTTGTGGATTATGTTATCAAAATTATATATTGTACCCCCTTCCATAAAAGTGTAGACATCATTTTCTGGATGTTCATCAATTTCATCTCCTACCACAATCTTGGAATCGTCTTTTGTCAGGTAACTGGAATTGAAAACCAAAGAAGGAATATAGTCTTGAGAAAACCCTGCCTTTGTAGAAAACGACCCGTTATCTATTACTATTACAGGGGATTGGTAACTCATCTTATAACTATGTGTTTGTCTTGTTTTAGCTGTAAAGTGCTCGTTATGTTGATAATTTTTAAACTCTGAATACGAGGTCGTGATCGCGCACAAAATCGTCCCTCCGTCACCATGTTTAGTGATAAATGGTTTAGTACTTTAGTACGATAATTCTGAAGGAACATATAGGAACTAAAAGGTACTTCTATTTGACCTAGAATGAATGAGTTGTGACTACGAGAAGATAAACATTTATTTGGAAGTATTTTAATAATATTGAACGAATAAAAATAACAATGAACCGAACAAAACGATTCTAATGGTGAAGGATGTGACGTGTATGAAGTCAGGTCGGACTTTCCATCAGCACTTCTCAAGGCTTTTGAGTTTCTCTTTTATCTGTGAGTTCTCGTTTTTCAAGAGTCCTAGTTCGATAAGAAGGCTCAGTCTATTGCTAGAACTAATCATTTTCAAGAGATTTTCATTCTCTGTCTGCAAAAGGGTGAGTTTGGTGATGATTTTGTGAGCTAGTTCCTGCTCGTCAAATTGGCCGTTTACCAAGATTGTTTGCTGATTGTTCATGGATAATGCAACGACGACGGCTTCCAATCTTTCTTTCGTCTCCTCGAGCTCTGACGTCTTCTCCTTGAGGGATGTAGTAAGGTCTTTAAAGAGCTCGTAGTAGTTCAATGGTACTTTGAATGAGTTTGTTGTTGGTGTCTGCTGGTTCTTATTGTTTTTCAAGTTGTTGAGTTGATCAGTTAAACTTTTGATGATTTGGTCCTTCAAAATCAAGTCCACCTTGACACTCTCCATCTCCTCCATCATCTCATCTTTGTTCGTCTGGGTCAATGCGAAATTTTGCAATGACGACTTGTCGTAAAGATCAAAGTTACTTCTTCCGTAAGCCTTCTCTGTACCCTGGAGCCCCTGTCCGTAGTTGTAGGGAACATAAGCCGGCGCGTTGATGTTCATGCTACTGCTGTTCCCGGCGGAGTCGACGCTAGATGCTGTGTTCTGAGTTCCTGAGTAACTCATGAACCCCCCTGACCCGCCGCTCAGGAGCAGGAAGGGGCTCGTCAAACTGCTTTTGTAATTATTCGATTGCCAGAATCTCGCCAGGGGGTTGTCTGCAATAGCAGGCTGCTGTAAAGACTCGTTTGACATCATAGATGAGTCAATCAGTGAATTCTGTTGGGAAACATTCATGTTGGCGTAGGATGTCTATCTCAATGTTAGTAAAGCGGGTTCTCTTTTAACTGCAAATTCCTCTTTTTTTGCATCCCTACTTATACAGTTTGTAATGTAAAAACTTACACTGCTGGGTCTATTCATTCTTGTTCTGTGATCTCCTTCTACTAGGTACCTTTGTTCTTACTGTCTTTCGGCTTCTTTATCTAGGATCTCCTTTTGAAACAATGTTTGTAAGATATCAAAAATTGGCTGCCACTTTTTTCGAGACCGCTTATATATAAGACCGCTTTCTTACACACTAAATCATAGACAGAAAAGAAGCTGGTAGTTCATCCAGTCATAGTATTAAAGGTAATATAGAATGATAATAAATATAAATTAAGCGCTATGGCTGAAAATTTCCTAGCATATTCTTAAGGGCTTGTCCATTTGGAGACAGTAGAACATACAGCGGTAGTTTCAAGATGCGGTCATCCAAATGCTTCCCTACCAAAAAATCTAGGCAGACATCCGTGAAGTGATTGCAGTTGTTGTCAAAAAGGTCGTATCTCTCAGCGAGATACTTTCCGGATTCGTGAGCCCTGAGATCTTCAATAAAGTCCTCGAAGATGTCTCTGGAGATGAAGGTTTTGCCCAAATTGAGGACCTCTATGGGCATTCCATGCTTGGTTGTGCCTGGATTGGACACTTTGATGCCCTGGTCGATGTAATATTCCTTTCCGTACGCAACCACAGATGTGTGGTACACGGCGTCTAAATTGATCCCAAGCAAGGCTGGTGCATAAATAGCTGCTAAACCATGGCTTATGTCGTACAGGTACACTTTGACGTCGAAACTTGGCTCGTCCTCTTCCTGGGACAGCATTTTAGCGGGATCTGTGTGTATGGATTATAATCTTCAGCAACCCTCTAATATGTGCCCTTATATTTAAAGGAAAGCGTCAACTTGCCACCACCCAAAATGCGTACAGGTTTAACACCTGACCGGTAGTTCACGGTTCAGATCATTTTTTTGAAATTTGGACAGTGAACTACAACTAAATTTAGAGCGTCAAATATATCAAGCTTGATATTGGTACTCATCCTACGTGTATTGCTCGTGGTGTAGAATGTTATAGAATACGCATTATTCCAAGTTTTCTTATATTCATTCAGCTTAAATTCAAAAGCATATATCATATTGCATATTCTTACATGGTGTATGAGTACAAATGCTGTTAACAAGTGAAGAAATAAAAAATTACAAAACAAATCTAAATGATTTCCTAGGTAGAAAGTATGTGGATCAGTCGTTGTTGCTTGGCTTCAATAATGTCATCCAGTCTAGGTTCCAAGGATGGGTAGTTGCCGATTGTAATGCGTACTACGAAAATATGGAAAAGGTAAATGGATCTTCATCTCTGAATGATACACTTGATGTCGAGTTCAGAACAATACGGATATTTGAAATCCTTTGGAGTGAATTCCATTACCCTATCATCAAATTTTTTCAGTTCCAGCATGCCGATCTATACGCCCATTTTTCTGATAGCATTTTGAGCGATGAGAAAAAGAAGAACTCACAGGAGAAAAAGCCTTTGAGTGCTGTCGAAATTAGGAAGCTAAATGACAACTTTGTAAAGTTCATCAAACAAGCCTCGTCATACTATTTGGCCTTGCTCAAGCATTTCGCTACTCATTACAAAAATTCACTACTTCCTCGCAAGATTTTGAAAGAGTTCAATCTTTCGATTTCGTCAAATTCACTTGAGACATCAAGTGCTAGTCTTCAGGCAAATTTACTTTTCCTAATCCATAGATGTCTATTGTCTTTGGGTGACTTAGCTCGCCACAAAGCCTTTCTCCAGGTATCATATGTCAATCCTTGCTTGTCGCTAAAAAACTTCTGGAACTATCGTCAACTTAGTGGAGATAAAAAGCGTTCTAAATTAATGCCTCAGTATGATGGGGCTTTAAAAAATTACCAAAATTGTATTCTCCTTCTACCAGCATTGAACGAGCCTTATAATCATATTGGAATGATTCACAATCTATGCGAAGCAAAATTTGATGCTTGTTATTGGTTCTTGAGATCCCAATTTACTAGGATTCCAAACTATACATTAGGTATTACCAATTTTAATACCATTTTAAAAAAAGACACGTTTACTCGCATGTTACCTAACATCATATTTAACAAATCGGACAACCAATCTCTCAAGAAAAAAGATCAATTGAATACATTGCTCACTTGTCTAGTAGGATATTATTACTTACCTGCTCAATATCGTCAAAGCCATGGTGTCTTTGTGAATAATGTTAAGTATACAAGAGTTGAATCGACTTTCTTTGAACTTTTAGAATCTAATTTTTGCCTGTTAATTGAAGGCCAGGATGAGGTTGTCCACATATTTGTAAAACATTTTGTTTTCTTGATATCATGTCAAAAACTTATAATTGAAAAGAAAGCCAAAGAGATAGATGAGTACAATAAACTTCTTTTTAAATACATAACGAAATTATTGAACGCATCTACTAATGCGAAGTCGAATACATCTTCGTTATCTAGCACATTAGTACTATTCCGTTTGTTACTCAATTGGTTCAAGGAAGATAAAATGGCTTTGAGAGGTTTAAATGCTAGACCTGATTCCATCAATTCTCTAATCGAAATGTGCAACAGTTTACTTGAGCATAACTTTTCTGAAGCTGGCTGTGCATACTTTGACGATAAAGAAAATTTTATTACATTTTTGGAGGAAAGTAAGAGACCTACAAGACCGTATTACTTTGGAGAAGATGTCGCATTTAGAGACTTTTTGTTTATACGTTTTCAACTTAAGGATTTTAATGATGATCTGTTTTTTTCTTCAAGCCAAATAGATTTACTTGTTGGTGATAAGTCTGATTTAATTGACGAAAAAATGGGTTTAGCATCATTCTTGAGTAAGGAGAGAACCGATGAGATGGAAAAACTTACTAGTAAAATTGGTAATCCAAGGGCGTTGAAGAAACAAATCAAGCGCTACGAAAATTATTTACGGTTGAAGGCTTGTATCTTATTGTGCAAAAAAATTTTAGAATCATGCTTCACTTCAATAAGTTTCGATATTAATAAACTACATATTACTCGTGTCAAAGATGGTCAAAGCAAAGGCAAACATACAAGAGTTGAGAAAAAGAAAACAAGGTCCGAACCCAAATCATCTGAACAAAGTAAATTAAAGGACGATAAACAAATAGGGATTCCAAAATCTTCTGCATTAAAAAGCATTCGTCAAAGCCAAATGGACGTAACAGAAGAACCATGTTTAGATCTGAGCAAAAATAGAGAAAAAGTTGTAGACCAAAAAGTATCAGTGCCAGCTACACTTGAAGAAATCAATAACTGTATCTTGAATCATTCAAGCAAGTTACAAAACGACTTACAGAAACCAGAGGAAAGTGTAAGTAGTCCTGTGGCGCTTGTAAATGATAAAGTTGCTCCATCTACAAATGCATCATATTCCATTTGGTCTCTGGGGCCAAGTGATTCTTTGACTGTTTCCCAGAATATCCAATACCAACCAAACAAGGGTCATCAATTCGAGTCTCTGGATGTGAGATATTCGGTGTCTCATAAATTGCAACAACATACCGACTTTAAGGTTAACGATCGTCTTCTGTATGATATGTATTTGCAAAATGGTGAACTGAAGATGGCGATAAACGGTTCACAGACCCCTCCCTTTTTCCCTAATGTCCAACAACCATTTCCGCCCCATCCTCACCCTAGCATTCACTATCCACAAGCAGGTTTTCCCATATCACCGAATGTTAACGCGCCAATGAATAATATCTACCACCTCAATCAATTGCATCCTGGTATGATGCAAAATCTACCTGTTCCACATCAGCCTCTTCTGACTATATTTCCTTACACTTCATTCCCATTCCAGAGGAACCCAGATAATCCTATTCAAGATTTGGCTATCCAGAATAAACAAGGTGGACACAATCAAATGTTCAATCCATTCAACTGATCATATTTCTACACATTGGCTTGGCTTATCCTCGTTAATTTTCTCAAAGCCAATCTTGTAAATACCTATATGTTCTTTGAAAATTCACTCTACCAGCTTAGTACGTATATCATTACCATTAAATCAAACTAATTACTTTAAGACGTTGTAGTTTATATTTATATCAATTTATATGAGATTACACGTTGAGCTTTTTTGACGTGTTAACGAAAATTTCGAGGTAAGCGATGCCAAATCTGGTGATTTATTTCAAAAAAAAATCAGAAACTATATAACTATCCAGAAGAGAGAAGAATCTGGAATTTGAATGATCGACTAAACTATCTATTTACAAGTAGTAACATAACTCGATAAAGAAAATATTTGGAAAAATCGAAGTATGGACGAAGTACTCCATAGGCATAATAATACGACATACACTTTCGACACGCCTGCAGCAGATTCACTGATTGAAGTATTAAACGAGTTTTATTGGACTAGCGAGTCTGAACCCCATGTTGCAAGGCGTAAGGAAATAATTGCTAAGCATCCGGAAGTTAAGAATCTAACGGGCCATGAACCGAAGACGAAATGGTATGTTCTATTTGTGGTGATACTTCAATTTTCAGTCGCTTATTATCTTAGAAATACCTTTCCTATCAGCGCAAAGTTTATTACTTTAGCATATGTTATAGGTGCAACATGCAATCAAGCTATCTTTTTGGCAATTCATGAGTTGTCACATAATTTACTCTTCAAGAAGCCAGTGCACAACAAGCTTTTTGCTATCTTCACAAATATGCCAATCGGAATTCCTTATTCGGCCTCCTTCCAGCCTTACCATCAGTTACATCATAAATTTTTGGGCGACGAGAATCTCGACACGGATTTGCCTACTAGCTTCGAAGGAATATTTCTATCTAATATCTTGGGAAAGATTTTCTTTGCAACTTTTCAGATTTTGTTCTATGCATTAAGACCCATGTTTATTACTCAAATCAAGTTTACATACATCCACATTCTTAATGTGATATACCAGTTTGGTGTTGATTATTTAATGGTCAAATTCTGGGGTTCGAATTCCCTCTGGTACTTCATAATGAGTTCGTTCTTAGCTGGCTCTTTACATCCCTGTGCTGGACATTTCATCGCAGAGCACTATGTATTGAACTCTAACAATAAACCTAGAATCCACACGGATAACAAAGAAGAAGGCAACATTAGCAAAGAGCTCCTTCCTGAAGAAACGTATTCCTACTACGGGTCCTTAAATATGTTGACATGGAATGTCGGATATCATAACGAGCATCATGACTTCCCTTATATAGCATGGACCAAATTACCAGAGCTTAGAGCAATGGCTTCGGAATTTTACGATCCCTTACCAAAGGTCGAATCTTGGTGTGGTGTGATATGGTGGTTTATTTTCAATGACATAAACAAGTTGTGGAATAGAGTCAAAAGATCAGGTAAAATTAAAAGTGGCACTAGTGTTAAAGTAAGACTTGATGCAAATTAAAATACTACATACATCTGAAACCTTTTTTTACCAAAAATTGGTTTGTAAATATGATATAATGAATTTTTTGTTTATACCTATGTACTATAAACCCTTGATCAAACGGGCAATGTCATCTAAGCCATCTTCATTCGCGGAAGAGAGCTTCTCTTTGATAACCTTAATCAAATCTGATGACTTGATAAGTTCACCTTCATCACTATCTTCACCTTGACCCAAAACCTTTATCCTTACTTCTCCCTTTGGGTACTCTTCTTTACCAAGGATGACGGCAAACTTGGCACCCGATCTTTCAGCGGCATCAAACTGCTTACGTATGTTTGGCTTTGCCTTGTATAAGTATTCGGTATTGATGTCAGCAGCCCAGAGTTTGTTTGCAATGGACATTCTTTCCTTTAAAAATCCATTCCAATCTTGACCACCTCCAAAAGCCATAATATAAACTTGAGTGTGGGACGAACTTAAGTTTTCCAAAGACTTCGCTGCCCTAGCTTTGATAATTGAAAAGATTCTCTCAACACCAAATGAAATACCAACACATGGTATTGATTTACCATTAGAAAACATACCGACTAAATTGTCATAACGTCCTCCAGCGGCTATTGATCCTACTCCAACATATTCTGAGGCATCTTCATCTTCCTTTTTATTAGTTAAAGCCTTAGCCTTTAAGGATTCTGCCTCCTTAGGAGCAGCTGATGCCTCTGTGACGGCCTCATAAATTAATCCAGTGTAGTAATCCAAACCTCTGGCTAATGATAAGTCAAAACTGATGTATTTAGAAATTTCAAAAGACTCGACATAATCAGCAAGTGTTTTCATATCAGAAATTCCCGCCTGAGCCGATTCATTTGCTTCTAAAAGAGGGTTGTTTTGCAAATAATTAATTATTTCCCTTATACTACCAGAATTTTTAACAACTTCACCAATTTTATCTGCTACTTCTTCTGATTGACCTTTCTCTACAACCATTTCTTTTTTCACGGCTTCCCAAGGCAACTTGTCAAGTTTGTCAACAGCAGAAGAAATTTTTCTCACATCTTGGTCTTTGACTCCGGCTGCTTGGAAAATACCATCCAAGATTTTTCTGTGATTAAGTTTTATCTTGAAATCTTGTATTCCCAATCCCTTTAAACCCTCACATAAAATGCTTAAGATCTCGGCGTCTGGTACCATGGCATCGAAACTGCCAGCAATATCAAAATCACATTGGTAAAACTCTCTCATACGTCCTTTTGTCATGGCAGGTTGATCTCTTCTATAAACTTTTGCAATGTGATACCTTTTTATGCTGTTAATATTATTACTGGCAACAAATCTAGCAAAAGGGACAGTCAAATCGTATCTCAATGATGTCAATTCTCCACCTTGGTCCTCAAGGTTGTAAATCAACTTAGAGTCTTCTCCATATTTTCCAGTTAAGATTTCCCTCAACTCAAAGACCGGTGTATCTATTGTGACACCACCGTGTCTTTTGAACAAGCCACCTAATTTGCCAAAAATAGCCTCTCTAATGACCATGTCTTTTTCAGCCCAGTCTTTTGTTCCCTTGGGAGTCTTCAACAAAAATTGATCTTGTTTCTTACTTTTCTTATCATTTTTACTATTTTTGGCTGGTTTTGCTTTGACTTCAGCTCCAATTTTAGATGTGCTTAATGCTTCTTCAGCCATTTTCAAATTCCTACCCTGCTTCAATCCTCTTACAAAAAATCTAAGCATATATCAGTAATTTTCAGCGAATATCAAATTTTCGATGATATCTCAGTGACTCATTTTGTGTCATAAAAAGATATGGATACCTACTATAGATGAATGATTCTCCAGTAGCCAAATCTCTATCTTACTTTTATTTTATCAAGATATATCTCTATATAGCATATGTCATTTATGGGGCATAAAATAAAAGCTCATGAAAAAAACGTAAAATGAAAAAATGAAAAAAAAGGGTAGCCTGTCTCGAGTTAATCCTCATTTATGGCATTAGGTTGTGAGTATTTCAATCTCATAACACCATCACTGAGAATTCTTCTACCCCACTTTCCAGCAGCGGGATCTCCTGTTTCATCTCTGCATTGTTTAAGGAAAGGCAAAAGAGCAGTTCCACCGGTTCCCCTTTCTTCTGTGCCCTGTGCCTTCTGCTTGGCCAAGCCTGAACGCATAGTAGACGAAGATCCCATTTTGTTACTCTTTTTCGCTTGGAGTATAATATATCTGGTCACAATCTGGATGTGTTTATCTCTAAACAGTTTCAACATTGCAATACAGGCATCATAGCTTAGTGTCAACTCTGGGTCAGACTTTTGATGCTTTAGTACATATTCTCTGATATTAGATAATTCCTCTATCTTGCTGAGAAACTCTCTATGTTTCTCTGGCATGTAAAATCTCATTTCGTTCATAAAACTGTTCTCTGCATTGTTTTCAGTATTCGAGTTTTTGTGTGGAACAGGCCTCTCTCCCGTAGGATGATGTACAACTCCAAGCAAAACATCAAGAAATTGGATCAAAGAAGACTGTGCATTAGAGCCTCCGGCGTAGCTTCGAGGTATAGGATCGTCACCATAAAACACGCCACCTTTGTCTAAGCCGACATCTTGCATGTTTTTCCAGCCAGCTAAGAAAGGTCTTATCCTGAAATAGAATATATGAGGATCACACATTTCCTCCATTTTCATCATAACAGAGCCTAGGTAATCCACCAACTCTGCGAGATTTTGTAAATTTGTAACCAATCTCAGCGTATCATTATTCTGAACATTTTCAATTGCTTGCATACCTAACTTGATAGCTCCAGCTCCTTTGTATTCAAAAAAGACACTAACCATGTAAAACCATGTCTCATCGATACATCCAGTAAAGGTGTTGATTGATGATAAATTCTCCAAATCCCAGTCTGCCGGATCTTGTCTTCCGCTGGGAAAAATTTCTCTGAAATTCCAAATACATGTGGCAGCGTATGTTGCAACTGGTGGAAGACCTAATTTCTCAGAAACATCCAAAAATGGTTCTGCTATCTGCTTCGGAAGCCTGTTAGTCGGCTCACTTGCACCCCATATGTAAGCATGCGACAAGAAGCATAAAACTTGATAGGCTCTCCTATACTCCTCGATTGAACTCAATAATGAAAGCGATAAAAGAGGTAACCTATCGATAACCAGTCTAACTTTCTTATTTAGTATCAAAGAAGGTAAATCTCTCATAATAGTCTCCCATGGCTTATAGTAATCTTGGGGTAATTCGGCCAAAGGAACTTTCGAAGGCAAAAACCCGGTTGAAGGGCTTACATCATAATCAGCCATCAATGATGTCAAGCTCAACATCATGTAAGTTGATTCCTAGTAATCTTTTCCTGTTAATCCCAATGATCGGAGTTTAAATAAAATATTTCTTAAGTTCCTACGCTATGGTTTTATTCTTTTTTTTTTTTTTTTTTTTTTTCATCTCGGTCAGTCTATAATCCGAACTAAAAGTGCGCCACATCGCAATACTTACTCTGATATAATGCATTTATTAGCTACAGTTGCTCACTTTTAGGTATTATTCGACCCGAATCATCTCTCACTATACCCAACTCAAGCAATTTACTGAATGCCTTTTTGAAGTCACAGAAAAATTGACTCTGGTCTTCACTATACATCTCAACGTATTTTATGAACAGACCATCTCTCAACAACTCTAGATCTGTATTGAGCATCATCAAAGAACCATCTTTGTCAAAATGTTGATGCCTTCCTGTTTCAGGTATTATTTTTAATCTCCATTTCTCATTCACCAAAACTCTGAAAAATTCGTTAGAGAATAGTGTGGGGTTTGAAGTCCATTTTCCCTCGCATTCACTATGCCCGTTGTGGCAGCGGCCAATCTCATGTGCTCCCCATAATGCGACTGCCTCCTGATCATTGAAACCCATTCTTGAAAAAGTTTCTCTTATATGACATGGGTTTTTATAGTCAGATGGTAGTCGAGAGTTTGGAGCGTCATATTTGTCGTCTACATAATCTACCCTACCCCCCTTCCATGGGGTCTGGGGCCCTCCCATATATTCTACAGCGACTATCCCAGCAAGAGTCCACAAATCTGAATATGTTATTTTGGGAAACTTTTGCTTTACAGGTTCAAGCACGGCTCTGCCCGCTTCTAAACCAGCACTATCTTGATCCGTGATTTCATGGAGAAACTTCATGGCCGCTCCATTAGAACCACCGGTATCGGTGTATTTGTTGTAAGTCGCACAGCAATGCCAAGCAAGTCTTAGCACAATGTGTGTTACTGACCTATTGTCGTAATCAGATTTCAGTAGAGCGCTTTTGATCTCATATTTTACTTTTTCAAAATATTTCCAATCATTCACTGAGACGGATTTTCTGATTTTTCGCAACATGAATGGATTTTCTTCACGATATGTAATATCTTTGTGCACCTTAGGAGTAATAGATAATTTGAAGGTAGATTGCTGCTTATTTGGAAGCTCAATGTTGATTAATTTTACTTGATCAGTTGATGAAAGACTCTTTGTACGCACTTGTAGTGGTTTGCTTGTGTCGAGGCTTTCCTTATATCTTTCCAAATAGTTGTTAAGTTTATGTTTTGCTGATCGTGACAAGACAGGTGCAGAAGATACATTTGTGCCATTTGTCTGTATGAGAGGCTTCTTAGAAAAATTACTTGATGGGTTTGATGAAAATATGCCAGTCGGTTTCCCATAGTCTAGGTTTTCTTTCTTTTCAAATATTAACCCATCCGTAACGGGCCTTTCATCTGCATTAAGTTTCTTAGTTTGAATACTTGAAATGAACTGTTCAATTCTTTCACTTTTATCAGAAGCTTCCTGTTTTCCACCTATGCAGTTGTCGTAGTCTGATTTCAATACTCGTTTATTGTATTTTAAAGCACTTTGTTCCTGGACTGACTGATGGTCGCCATGAGAGCGTATACCAGCATGCCTCACAACATTGTGCTGGAATTTGTGTTTATTAGGAAGAGGTATAGCTTGGTTCTTTTTGACCTCTTTGGAATTATCGCTATGAACTGCGTGTAACTGTCCTTCCTCTTTATCTTTCGAGTATTTGATATAGTGGATGAAACCGTCATAGCGACCCAATGGCACGTTTTTAAAGCTGTAAGCGATTTTATCTTTCGGTGGATGAATCTCTTTCAATGCCCAATGAGGAGAATTCCTGACATAACGGTCATATACATACTCACCCTTCTCTATCAGGTGGGTCAACTCCTCAATTATATTCCTTATATCTTGCACGTTCTCATGCACATTGAGACTTTGATGTAGCGACCTCACGAGTGCGCTGATGCGTTGAGCAAATGTGAGTTGTGTTCCGCTCTCGCTGAACTTCTTTAGTAATAATCTATTCGTAGAATCTATTTCATGGTGGCCTTCTTGCACTTCGTACAGCATGCTGCTTCGGCTGTCTTCGAAATCCTTCTCCTCCTTGATATAATGGTGACAGTCAGAAAGGAAATCTCCTAATCGACTAGGCGAGGATAGCAAAAATACCGCCCCCAGTGCAAGCTTAAACAACAAAAGAACAATGTTGTAGTATATAGCAACACACGACTGAATGATAAGCACCGGTAACATTGCGTACTTGAATGCAAATGCCAACGCTTTTTCACCGCCTGCCAAAATCAACCTTACTATTCCCGACTGAACGCGCTTTTCAGGACTTTCGGGGTGTTTTTCTGTGGCCATGATAGTTTAGGATAAGAATCAGGTAAAGTATATTGAAGCTGTTTCTTGATAGTACTATCAGATATTGAGGAAGGTGCTATATGTTAATATGTTTTCTATGTGGTTGCAAAAACTATGACAATTATCACGTTGATTATTTTAGAAGCATTTTGAGCAAGGTACACTACCAGGAAAGCGAAACAACCATGGAAAGAATAGTTGGGGTCATATAATTAGTGAAGTTAAAGACTTTTACAGGTGAAAGAAAACAGCGTAGGACATGTCATTCAAAGGTATTAAGAAAACTATTGTTAGGGCGCCACAGACGTTCCGGCAAAAATTAAATATGGGAGAAATAACGTCGGATGCTGTTTATTCGGATGCTGAGAGAAGGTTTAAGGAATTGGAAGTGGAAACAAAAAAGCTAAGCACGGAGTCACAGAGATACTTTTCAGCGGTCAATGGAATGTTAGACAACCAGATTGATTTCTCCAAGGCTATAGAAGAAATCTATAAACCTATAAGCGGGAGGATGTCGGATCCCAGTTCGACGGTGCCCGAAGATAATCCCGAAGGTATTGAGGCAGCAGAGCAATACAGGGAGGTTGTCAAGGAACTCAAGGAAACGTTGCAGCCGGACTTAGAGCTCATAGACAAGCGTATTGTGGCACCCGCTCAGGAGCTTTTGAAAGTGATTCTGGCAATTCGAAAAATGGCAACTAAGAGGGACCATAAGCAATTGGATTTGGACAGGCATAAGAGGACGTACAAAAAGTACGCGGACAAGAAGGAGAGAACGCCAAAGGACGAAGAAAAGATGTACTCTGCAGAGGCCGAGGTTCAAGTGGCTCAGGAAGAGTTTGACTACTATAACGAGATGCTTAAGAACGAGCTCCCTGTCTTATTTCAGATGCAATCTGACTTCATCAAACCATTGTTTATAAGTTTCTACTATATGCAATTGAACATTTTCTACACAATCTACAACAGGATGCAAGAGTTGAAGATTCCCTACTTCGATTTGACCTCGGACATAGTCGAAAGCTATACTGCAAAGAAGGGGGATATAGAGGAAAGGACGGACGCTATTGGCATTACCCACTTCAAGGTTGGGCATGCAAAGTCTAAGCTAGAGGCAACGAAGAGACGCCATGCTCTTGCAACTCAGAATGCCACGCAGGGCGGTCAGAATGGCGAGCTGCTTCCTCCGTACTCGCCTGGACTGCAGACCCTGGCTCCATACGGGCAGGCCAACGTCGCAGATCAGAAACAACCTGTAGCATATGGACAGCAGCCAGGGTCCTATGGACAGCAGCCAGGGTCCTATGGCCAGCAACCGGGATCCTACGGCCAGCAACCGGGATCCTACGGCCAGCAACCGGGATCCTACGGCCAGCAACCGGGATCCTACGGCCAGCAACCAGGGTCCTACGGCCAACAGGCACCTACCCCAATATCCACCGGCTACGGAAACATACCTCAGACCTTCCAGTCGCCAGTAGGCTCAATCGCCTCTCCGACATTTAGCCCTCCTCCCATGTCCCCCCAGAGCTTCCCGCCTGCAGCTCTCCCTACCGCTCCCCCTACAGCTCCCCCTACAGCTTCGCAGACCTGCACAGCTTTATACGACTACACTGCGCAAGCCCAGGGCGACTTGTCTTTCCCAGCGGGCGCGGTCATAGAAATCGTAGAGAGAACCGCGGACACCAATGGCTGGTGGACAGGCAGATACAATAGTCAGACCGGTCTCTTCCCTGGAAACTACGTTCAGCTCAACCAGTGATCCAAAGCAACTTCCGAACAGGTTCCAAACAAGTTTCCCCAGATACTCATATTGGTATCACTCATGCCCCGCATGTATGGACCCTGTTATAGACTCCATTTTGTTATTTAATCCTCTGCTTCTGACTTGCTTTTTGATAATTATGTCTCTTAATAAATATGTACTTTAATCTATATTTAGTCAGCTTAGTGCCATCTCACCTTTCTTGCTCATAAAAATCAGTAAAATTCTCATTAACAGGGCTTAAATTCAATCGAATAATACCTAGAGGCCATCGCCATTATTCTGCGATATTATCCTACGTTTCGACTAAGTGGCTGTGGTCTTCTCATCAGCTTGACTTAATCTAAGATCTAAACTGCAAAGATTATTGCTAAACTTCAAAAAAATCTCAATTTCAAGTTTAAAAATAAAACATTTTAGCGTTAAGTGGCATCAAAAGTTATAGATAGTACTATCCAGAGCTAACTAGAGATTTTTCTAAACAAGAATCAGTTTGAGTATACTTCGGGTTAGATTAGCTCAAGAGAATTTTCAATAAATTGAAGGAAAGTTGAAACGCCCTTGCTCGTCTTACAAAAACAGTAAATTAAGTACACAAATATAGTACTGTTTACAGTTTTTGATAGTTCTAGTATATTGGGAGCATCTTTACAGAGAAAGAAAAGCTGGAGATCATACTAGCGACAAGTATAGGTCTTGAGAAGATTCTGGCATAGCCATATAGGCGTCATTGATTTAAGCAATCGACTGACCAAAAACATCAGTTTTGTGCAAGCTTGTTTTCTGGGCATAAAGGCTTGATAGTGTATTAAAGCTGGGTCTTTTGTTCTCTGACTACAAGGTCGCGAGTAAGAACTATAGCACGGTGGCTCGACTAGAAGCAGAGAAATAGTGAACCTAGGCAGCGCTGATGATGAATCATTCGCTGTCGCCCACTAACCGAAATTCCATTTTCGGGTGGGTTAAGAATTTGAAGAAAAGTAACTGGGCGTCTAACGACAGCATCAACGAGGTGTCTTCGGACAACGAGCTAAGGTCCACCAGCTCCAGGTCTCCGGTGAAACCTGTTCCCAGCGTGCAGGGCTTGGGGCTGAATGACAATCAATATGGTTTGCTGCAGCTGCCTCAACTTCAAAGTCTCCATCCTCCGCAGCTGGAGTTCCTAAGGCCGTTGTACAAACTGAAGTCAAGGTCTTCCAATAACGTCAGCCGTGTTCGGTCAAACTCTTTTAATCAGTCAGACAAGAGCTCGAGCCTTCGACAGCACCGAGATTCTTATCTTCAGAATTACCCTCTAGTGGATGAGAACAGTAAGTATTTTGGTGTGAGTCTAGCTGATGCGATTGAACAGGCGTCCGCGAGGATATCGATTTTGGTTGACGAAGAAACAAACGAGGTTCTACAATACGGAAAAATTCCTATTGTAGTTGCAAAATGTGGAATATATTTGAAGAAAAAAGGCTTGACTGTGGAAGGAATTTTCAGAGTTGGTGGCTCTTCTAAAAGATTGAAGGAATTGCAAAGTATTTTCAACTCTCCTCCTGATTTTGGTAAGAAGCTAAATTGGGAGGGCTATACCGTTCATGATGCAGCATCGATATTAAGAAGGTATTTGAATGCGTTACCTGAGCCTTTAATACCTTTAGACCAGTATGAGGTGTTTCGAGAGCCTTTACGAAGTAGGCAAAGAATAATACATTTTTTGAAGTATAAGGCCGAGAACCCTACAAAGAAATTTCGTGCCAACAACATGCCTGAACGGGAATCTGAAGAAGAGCAAGCAGCAGACAACACAAATACCCCTCTTGAGCTACTTGATTCTGCTGACCCTGAACCTCTTACTGAAGCCAACATTTCCAGATTCAACAATTCAAGTAATCTGAACCTTAATTTGCATACGACTACTAAATTAGATAATCCAGATATTCTGTCTCGTTCAAGGTCTCATTCGGACTTGTCTCAGGGTGACAACAAGAACAAACCTGAAGAGCGAGCGACAAAGGTGAAAAAATCAAAGAATTACGCTAAGTTAACCCGAGAGATTCACGAGGCGATAAATGAATACCAGACACTAGTACAGGAATTGCCCGAATTATCAAAACAGCTATTGTTCTATATATTAGACTTGTTAGCCATGGTGCAAAACCATTCTCTGGAAAATTTGATGTCGTCTCGAAATTTAGCGGCTATTTTTCAGCCTTCGATATTATCACATCCTAATCATGATATGGACCCTATTGAATATGCATTATCTCAATCTGTTGTTGAATTTTTGATTCAATACGCATATAAACTATTACCAGATCAAAACAGCGCTTCTTCTGAACCGAAGGAAAAGGATACTTCCCCTGAGCCTGAAGAACACCTGATATCTGAGCAGCTCAAAGGTGTTACAATCAACGTTAACGATTCTGATGCACCGCCTCCGAATACAAATGAGCAGCAACCTAATCTGACTCAAAATGGCAAGACACAAGAAAAGGTATAGTAAGCTATGACAACAGCGTATCTCCTAGGATTATTTACACAGCAGATGCTCTTTATCTTACCTGCTAACTTTATTTTTATGCGTCTCATGTAACTTTTAACTAACAAATCTTTTTACGAGCAATTCGCAAGAACTAAGAAGCAAGAGTACAATTAACTTATTGTTGGAACTCAAGAGAATAGCTTGATTATTTAATAGAAACATATGAGATATGATACCCGTTTCATGTATTCATAGAAACCACGATTCCTGATTCACAGATAATTGACTCGAAAGGTTTTTTAATATTGATACCTTGGTATGATTCCAATATCAGATGTATTAGTTTAAGCAAATTGTTTTTAACCCTTCTTGGGTTTGTGTATTTACTCTATATATGGATTATACTAGCTCTCGTTTGTAAACCCACTTAATACGACTGTTCATACTTTCATACTCTCATACCTAGCTTCACCATAATTTAGACAGCCCTTTGAACACTCATAAAATGCGTGCGATTGCGAACAACTGAAAAACTGGTTGATAGAATATAACTGACTTGATACCTAAAAACATTTTCAGTAGACGTTTCTAATATGACAGATAAGGAAGAGCAGGCCGATTTTGCTAATAAAGAAGAAGAGGTCGATGATTTGTTCGGAGATGATAGTGAAGGGGAAAAAGTAGAGGATGAAGAGAAGGGACTCTCAGATATCGACTCCAATAGAGGAGGTTCGCAAGGTCATGCTCAAAAAGGGGTAAGCGACGATGAAGAAGGAAACGAAGAGGCTTCAAGTGAAGATGATGAATATGTCTCGAAGAAAGACCTCAAAAACCTAGATATGTCAATTCCAAGGCATGCTGTTTTGGCTAATCTCGAGCCCAGCTCATATGTTATGAAAATGCCAGTGTTTTTGAACGTAGACGCACATCCTTTCGATGCCAATGAATTCAAGGAAACAGTCAAGCAAAATGCTGTTGACCGTAGTAATAGAGATTTGAACGAGAAACAGATGCAAAATGATTTGGTTGCAGAAAAACTTTTGAATGAAAACACAATTAGATGGAGATACTCTAATAGAGGAGACGATGAAATTATAAAGCAGTCCAATGCCCACTTTGTTCAATGGGACGATGGATCGCTTTCGTTGAAAATTGGTAGCGAGCTTTTCGACTTTAAGGAACTCCCATTGTATGATAACTTACTAGTAAGAAGCTACGATGACCATGAGATTTTACAGGTTGATTCTACGATAAAACTGCAAGTGAATCTTATACCGTCATCCACTTTCACTGACACACATAGAAAGCTTACCCAGGCTGTTAAGAATATACAAAGAAAAGATAAGATCTTAAATACCGTAACTGATACAGATCCTATGTTAAGACAAAAAATCGCTGATGAAAACGAAAGAAAGTCCTTGAAGTTGAAGAAACAACTTGAAATGAAAAGAAGATTACAAGAGGAAAAAGTGGAGCGTGCTGGTCTGCTGTATCAAGGCTCGTACGAACCTTCGTATGAAAGATTTGAAAAAACTTACGGCGATGATTATGATGACGAGGATGATTTTATAGCCAACGAAGAGGAAGAGGAAGAAGAAGAGGGTGATGCAGAGGAAGAGGAAGAGGAGTTCGAGAAGGGCGCTGAGAGATTACAAAAATTGAAAAATGAAGGGTCCTCAAAGTATCAAAGTAATCTTGAAGAGGAAGAAGAAAAAGACGATGTTCCTTCATCTGACGAGCAAACGCAGCAGAGGAAAAGAAGAAGAATTATTGACTCTGACGATGATGAATGATTTTGGCGATCATTTATTCAACATGACGATGCCTTTATCATTCAAGTTAAATACATATATACTTTTATCATAATTTGTATTTTAGAATTCTAGTTTTATTACCAATTTTCACTCATGCGATCTCATACTTAATTGACGAGGCATGAAAAGTACCGGACAATTGAAATATGCGACTCCACTTTTTCATTTGAAAATCGAGCAGATAATTGCACATCTTATAGGAAAAGTATGAAACCGTTGAGACTCTTATTGCTAGGAGCTCCTGGCTCTGGAAAAGGAACTCAGACTTCCAAGATCCTAAAAGATTTCACTCATTTGAATGCAATATCTTCGGGGGACATATTGCGTCAACAAACCAGTGCTCAAACTAAAATAGGCAGAGAAATTTCTCAATACATAAAAAATGGTACATTAGTTCCCGACGAAATCATCGCCAAGCTTCTCGAGAATGAGCTTCACAAAAGACATTGGCTAAACAAGGATGCCAATTGGTTGCTAGACGGTTTCCCTCGAACTTCTTCACAAGCTTCAATCCTAGATAACGTCTTGGGGAAATCCGGGGCAAACTTGAATCAGGTAATCGAGCTAGATGTTGACCAGAATGTCATATTGCAGCGTATTGAGGCTCGCTGGGTCCATCTTCCTAGTGGAAGGGTATATAATCTCGATTACAATCCGCCTAAAGTCCCTTTCATGGACGATGTCACTGGAGAACCCTTGGCAAAACGAAGTGACGACACAGCAGAAACCTTCCAAAAACGTTTGGACATATACAATAAAGAAATAGAGCCAATGAGAAACTATTACAAGCAAAGAAACATTTTCCATTCAATCAGTGGGAATACCTCTGATATAATCTATCCTCAGCTATCGCGTTACTTACTAGAAAAGTTCGCTTTTTAATAGTAGACAATGATTAGAAATACATATTCAATATTCTCTTTGTCAAGTCCAAGATATATCAGTGCCCGTCAGGGTATAATCATATACTGAAATTTATTTAATCTTGAATAAATAGAAGAATCTTTTAATATCTTGAAATATTGGGCATATCACGTAAGCTACATTTTTTCATATCAGATACTCACAAGTTTGTGAAAAGTTTATTAAACTATCCACCAAGAGAAGCTATGAAATTTTACATCGATGACTTGCCCATCTTGTTCCCCTATCCTAAGATATACCCTGAACAATACTCTTATATGTGTGATATAAAACGCACATTAGATGTTGGGGGAAACTGTATCTTAGAAATGCCTTCGGGAACAGGGAAAACTATATCGTTGCTTTCAATTACAGTAGCTTATCAAATGCATTATCCAGAGCATCGGAAGGTGGTTTATTGTTCTCGTACTATGTCTGAGATTGAAAAAGCGTTAATAGAGTTGCACAATTTGATGAAGTACCGAGCAGACGAGTTGGGTTATGTGGAAGAATTCAGAGGCCTTGGCTTGACAAGTAGAAAGAACTTGTGTTTGCATCCTACTATATCGAAAGAGCCCAAGGGTGTGGTTGTGGATGAAAAGTGTAGAAGAATCACCAACGGGCAACTAAAGCAGCAGATAGAGAATGGAAAAGTCAGCGATGAAGACCAGAAGGCACATCCTGAGACCAAGCTGCTTTGTTCTTACCATGAAGAGTTATACAATATGGAACAGCACGACTTAATACCAGCTGGTGTTTATTCCTTTGACTCTTTGATAAACTATTGTAAGGCACATGGCACATGCCCCTATTTCACTGTGAGAAGGATGATACCTTATTGCAACATCATAATTTATTCGTATCATTATTTACTAGATCCGAAGATTGCTGAAAGGGTGTCGAAAGATATTTCCAGGGACAGTATAATTATTTTTGACGAAGCCCACAATATAGATAATGTTTGCATTGAGTCTCTATCTTTAGATCTTACAGACGATACTCTTCAACGTGCCACAAGGGGTGCCAATAAGCTAGGAGATGCAATCGATGATATGAAGTCTCAAGATAGCGAGAAGCTTCAGAATGAGTATGAAAAATTAGTAGAAGGATTGCGTCAGTCAGAGATAGAACGAGAAGAAGAATTGTTCATGAGTAATCCGATTTTACCTAAGGATTTACTTGATGAAGCAGTCCCTGGAAATATCAGGAAGGGAGAGCATTTTATTTCTTTCTTGAAAAGGTTCATTGAGTACTTAAAAACAAGAATGAAGGTTTTGCATGTTATAAGTGAAACGCCAACCAGTTTCTTGCAACATCTCAAGGATCTAACTTTTATAGATCGAAAACCTTTGAGATTCTGCTCCGAGAGGCTTTCTCTTTTAGTTAGAACCTTGGAGTTAACTGAAATAGAGGACTTTACTGCATTGAAAGATATAGCGACATTTGCCACATTGGTGTCAACTTATGAAACGGGTTTTCAATTAATCTTAGAACCTTTCGAGACTGAAGGCTCTACTGTTCCCAACCCAATTTTGCATTTCACCTGTCTCGACGCATCCATAGCAATTAAACCTGTCTTTGATAGATTTTCTTCTGTCATTATTACTTCTGGTACTATTTCTCCTTTGGATATGTATCCTAGAATGTTGAACTTTCAGACGGTCATTCAAGAGTCTTACACTATTACATTAGCAAGAAGATCATTCTTACCAATGATAGTTACCAAAGGTGCCGATCAGGTCTCGATATCTTCTCGTTTCGAAATAAGAAATGATCCTTCTGTGGTCAGAAATTATGGATCATTGCTCATAGAATTTTCCAAGATCACTCCTGATGGAATGGTTGTGTTCTTCCCTTCATATTTGTATATGGAATCCATTATCTCAATGTGGCAGAATATGGGTGTGTTAGATGAAGTTTGGAAGTATAAATTAATCTTAGTTGAAACTCCTGATGCTCAAGAAACGTCATTGGCTCTAGAGACTTATAGAAAAGCATGTTCGAATGGAAGAGGTGCCGTTTTGTTATCTGTTGCTAGAGGAAAGGTATCAGAAGGGATTGATTTTGACCATCATTATGGAAGAACTGTGCTTATGATTGGTATTCCTTTCCAATATACAGAATCTAGAATCCTTAAAGCACGTTTAGAATTTCTACGGGATCAGTTCCAGATAAGGGAAAACGATTTCCTTTCTTTCGATGCTATGAGACATGCTGCACAATGCTTAGGACGTGTTTTAAGAGGGAAAGATGATTATGGAATTATGGTTTTAGCAGATAGAAGATTTTCAAGGAAAAAATCACAGCTACCAAAATGGATTGCTCAAGCGTTATTAGATTCGGATACCAATTTATCTACAGATATGGCTCTTGCTAACGCCAAAAAGTTTTTAAGGAGTTTAGCTCAACCAACCAACCCCAAAGATCAGGAGGGTGTATCTGTATGGAATCTTGAGCAATTATTGAAACACCAGCAAGAACAGCAATCTAAGTACCAGGGTAATTCCCTCCCAAATATCGAACCTAAAAAAGCGAATGATAATGCTGATGAGTTCATGGATATAGATGATGATGATCTCTCGCTACTTTGATCTTCGCACTTATATAATCACCAATATCAACTATTTATTTCTCCTTAATAGAATGAAACATAATGGCGTAAATGTATTGATAGGAATTGATAGCAAATTCATAAGAGCTGGTTTCTTAGGTGAATCAACTCCTGCTTACATTGAACGACTAAAGTTTGATTACACTGATAGTGACAAATTCTTTCCTCCGCATTTCGAGATTAATGATCATTCGATAACTAGTGACGATCAGCTTGAATTACTTTTAAAAGGAATCAAGGGTGACAAGATTCTTAATCGGGTATCCGGTTACTATCATGAAGATAGGAGGTATTGGATGTCTTTCAATTCTGTCAAGGATATTGAGCTAAAGTCTATTCTTTCAAATACATTCAAAAAAGGATTATGCATATCTCCTCAAGAAACTAAGACTATAGTAATCGACTATGGGTTTTCCGTCAACGATAAAGTGATAATAACTAAAGCGCTATTAAGAGATCTACGTGTCAGGTCTGTGGTGTGGTACCAAGAACCTATCTTGTTGGCTTTGAGTGCCACTTTAAAAAATGCCTTAGTTGTAAATATCAAGTGGAATGCATTATTTATAACATCTGTATACGATTTACGAGTGGTACATTCAATTGAGGTACCTAACGAATTTAGTGGCCTATCATTACATTTCTTCGTACTAGAAAAGTTACTTGAGTTGAATAATGAATATCTTGACAAGTTACTCGAGTCCGAACATCGATTTAAGATTATAGAGAAGTTCATACAGACTTTTTACGTTAGACAGAAAGGGGAGATAAGTTCTGATGAATCTAATTTTGCTTGGGATGGCAATATATATGTTCCTAACAGATTAAGGTATGAAATTATAGAAAATATGTTTTTTGGGTATAAAATAACTATGTTGATATTGGATCATGTAAAAATGCTACCTATTGATATAAGAACTGACATTTTAAAGAACATAGTCATGACAGGGGAACCTGCAATGATTCCAGGTTTCAGAACCCGAGCACTTCAAGAGCTCAGAGAATTATCAGAAGATAACAAGAAGCTAACCGAAATCAAATGTATCGATTGTCTTGGACCATGGATCGGATGTTCATTATATTGTGATATACTAGCTAAAAGACAATTTACAGAAGCTCAAAATTATCATGAAATCACTGATGATAATTTGAGGAAAATAAATTCGACTCCAGGAGCCAGAATCTTTCCTGATCATTTCAATGCTTTATTTAAGTGATCATCATTATAAACCTAAAATTTAGTTAAAGCTGTGTAGATAGTTATTTATAGATGTGATGTCGTCAAAATACTGTTCGTCTTGTCCCACTATATTAGGATTAAGCGAATCCGTTTGGTTTGAATCATCATCATATTCGTCTCGATAAATATATCTCACCCAAGGAAACTTTTCATTGTATTCTTCATCGGAAAGAGAAGACCTAAAAAACTGCTTGAAAATCTGGAAAGCTTTCCTAAGCCTTGACTGCTTCTTCGAATTCTCTGAAGAATCTGTTTCGAATATTTCATGCGTTAAAATATTCAATAAAGTCAGCTCATCGCTGTTATTTTCAGTAGAATATTCGTAAACATTACAGAAAGGAGCAGCATACAGAACGGGCTTTGAATTCTGCTCTAAATTTGATAGATCCAAAGGAGTATCACCATCTGCCAATGGTTTCGTCATATGAGGCCTAATTTTTACCTGCACAACAGGATAGAATCTTTCACTTAAAAGTGTAGGATAGTACTTTGCAACAGGGAGTAAGTTACCGTTGTCATCGTATCTCGGAAGAACAGCATCCCGGAAGTCATCGAGTTGATCTATCTCAAAGTAGTTATAATTAAGGGACTCACGCTGATCCAAAGACAAAACGGGTGATGCTTCAAAATAGACTTCATTCTCGGATAATGAAGTGGTTCCATTTGATGGCTCTCGCTGTATATTTGAATGCTTTTGTTTTGGTATCAGTATCACTGTCGGAACCTGGGAGGCTTTATTGTCAATTTCGATGTCAATATTTGCCCTGGTCCCATTCTCATCCTGCTCGCCTTTCTGGGCGGTAATGCTTTCCTTTGTTTCTAGGTTTTCTTTTTTGTTCAAATTATAGAACTTTTCTGCATCAACCTGGGCTAGCGGTTTTTTTAACGCATTGTTCCAAGAATATGGAAAAGAACCCGGCTTGCTCACTATTCTTAGTTCTTTAGTCAATGCTTTATTTTCATTTGATAAATTATGAGATATGTAACTTTTAGTTGTTGCAATACTTTTGTTTCTCGTAGGCTGGCGGTTAGCCGTTGTCCATTCCCTGAGAGGAATATTCTCGTTATTCATTTCGTTCATACTCTCCATCCTCCTCGATCAAACAAATCCAATTATATATTCAAAATAAAAATTAAAATTGATAGTGAGTTGGAAGTAGATTTAAAAACCACAATCAAAATGTTCGCAAATGAACTCTAACACTTTATTTTTTACAAAATAGTTCAAGTTGAGGTATCATGACCATTCGAATGGAGCACTAGCTCCAAGATATCATCACCGGCTTCCACGAGGGCCCGAGCCGTGCTAGCGATGGTTGAACTCTCCGCTCCTCATGAGGTTGCCAACGTAATCCTGCAAGTATTGGTTTTCAGATTCGTATTTTTCACACAACCCTTTGGTATTTCTGATATTACTAAGCATTGTAGAAACTTCATCCTTTAATCTAAGGACCTCATTAACAACTTGTTCTCTATCTGTACTTGATTCATCCTGTTTGATGTCGTGTTCTACCTGACTTGTCTCTCTCAGAGCATTGATATCTCCGTGCTCGGGCTCTGATGGGTTGGAATTTACATCAGACATATCGCAAAACTCTATGATAAGAAACCAAAGCAGAATTCTCCGTTCGCTTGAACAATTATTTCGTTCTTCTTCGGCCCTACTTTGCTTAAGCACCATCAAGTTCAAAAGGTCTAAATATATAAATATGTAAGTGCACGACCAACCTAAAATTTCCTGGGTCATAATCTAACATACTGGTAGTTGCCCAAGTGTCTCAATTCACTCTGAGATTGACTTTAGACGCTATAAGTTGGTCTCATGTCTTGGGAAGGATTTAAGAAAGCTATAAACAGAGCAGGTGGTGCTGTGTCTGTCAAGAATGTTGACAAAACCATCGACAAAGATTTTGACATTGAGGAAAGAAGATATAATGTTTTGAAAACAGCAGGAATAAATTTACAGAAATCTTCAAAAGGGTACTTGGACTCCTTGCGGGCGGTTACAGCCTCTCAAGTCACGATTGCAGAGATCGTATCTAATTTATACGAAGAAGCAAAACAAGGTGCGTCCGTATATTCCAACGTAGGGAACTACTACAATCAATGTGTCAAGGAATTCGATGAAGAAACAGTAAAGCAGGTCGACGGGCCTTTCAGAGAAACGATCTTGGAGCCCATCGGTAAGTTTGCTAATTACTTTCACGAAATCGACGAAGCGATAAAGAAAAGGTCTCACAAAAAGTTGGACTATGATATGTGCAAAGCTAAGGTGAGAAAGTTAATTGATAAGCCAAGTAAGGATGCTGGTAAATTACCCAAGGCTGAAAGAGAGTTGGCACTAGCAAAGGAGATATACGAAGACCTCAACAAACAGTTGAAAGAAGAGTTACCCCAGTTAATTTCCTTGAGAGTGCCATTTTACGATCCCTCATTTGAAAGCTTAGTAAAGATTCAATTGAGATTTGCTACCGAGGGTTATTCAAGACTCGCCCAGCTCCAACAGTACCTAGACCAAACTTCGCGAGACGATTATGCAAATGGAATCCTTGATAGTAAAATCGACGATCTCTTGCTTCAAATGAACGGCTTGAATATAGCTTCTATAGGTGGTAAATAAGAGATAAATGTATGTGCTATGTTTCGGTATGGGTTTTTTTGTACTGCAGATAGTTTCTGAGACATGATGAAATCTGCTCTCTGCAGTGGTACGATACTATCAATGTCAATTGAATTAAATAGGGAAAAGCTAGATAAAACCTTATACATTTTATATTGGTGGATAGGTATATAAAAACCAAGAAAGGTTGTAAATAGTATCAAATTGTCGTGGCAGCCATTCTTGAGAGTACAAAAACATTTCGCCAGAAACCCGTTAAGTGGTTAGCAATAGCTTGATTGAAAATCCCAAAAATGATTTACAAAGAAGCATATCTAAAAGGTGTAAAGGCATTAATAAGGGTTATTCTTTTGAAGCCAAAGCTTGCAATTATTATCCCGTCTATTACAGTTTTCATTTTGGCGTATGGTATTGCTTATGAGTACTTCATAAAAGCGCTTAATTTCAAAATTGCAGCTCCGGGTCTACAAATCATATCGGCTGATTCGTATGGTAAAATACCAAGTGAAGGTTACTACAATACCCTACAAGAAATGCAGTCCTCGGTGTTGCTTGAAAAAGAGGTTACAAAAATAAGCATATCGACCCGAGATAAATTTTCACCTCGTAATATCCTCACATACGAGTACCTTCAAAAAATTGGTGAGCTCGGAACTTCAATACAAAATAAGTTGAATGATCTGGTTGTGTTATATCCTTCAAACTCCTTATACTTTAAGTATGATTTTGATAAACATAAGAACTATAAACCAGATGTGAAGAAGAAACTTAACAGGTACCTTTTACATGTTGTTAACAATGGAGAGTACAAATGCTTCAACAGGATCTATTTTGATAAGCTCTATTATCTAAATAGGCTCGTAAATGGTGCTGAACAGATTAATATGTACATCATTCATGACAAGTCACGTAAAATTGACAAAATGATAGACAACATTTCTCATAATAATAACCTTGCAGATCTCGGAATTGATTCAAGAAATAAATTAAATATTACCTTTGGTGAGTTTAAAAAACTTTTTTTGGAAAACTACAGACCTTTATCACATTGTTGTTGGTGTTTCATAGAATTGCTTTTATTCTTTTGTTTCCTTCTCATTATATCAGTCTGCGTTTCTTTCAATCACAAGATCAGGTCTGTTTTCGGCCTTGTCATAGGCTGGTTCGTGGAAGTAATGATTTCTTCCAGTGCTGCTCTCCAAATTAAGTCGTTATTCATTTCTAACTACCCTATTAATGTTTTGAGAAATTCTGAATTTCTCTTAGTGATATGCGTCATGTTAGTTCTCAGTTCAGTTAACCTATTGAAAACTATAGATGAACTTGCGGATGATACTCTCGTACATGAAGAAACTGAAAACTTACCTAAAAAGCTATTCAAATTTTATGCTGGATTTTCTTACGAAAAACATACTAATATTCGCCGAAACAATTACATTGTCTTGGAGAGATTGAAGGAATTTTATGATAGGATAATGCTACCTAAAACTTCGAAAGTTTTGTTGATTGCAGAAATAGAAATCATGTTGAATCGATTTATTGTCTCACTGATCATTAGGAACTCATTTCCACACCAAATCAGTAGCATAATAGCAAGCAGGTTTCAAACTATTGTGGATATAATAGCTATAGGCTTATTCATAGATCATCTAATGCAGTTGACATACCTCATATCTATTATTGTTATAGATAGGAAGAGATACGATTTCACCGACTTGTTGAACATGAAAAACTTGACTGAAAGTGAATCGTTTGATACCATTCATGATAGTGGTACCAATGTTCAAAATCCATCCCCTAAAGATTCATTACACTCGACACATTTCTTAAACAGAAAGTATCCTGCTATTTATAATAAGATCAATAATTCATTGATCAAACTTCATTCGACTATGTCACTTGCTTCGTGGTATTTCATATCACCCGTGCTACTTTTTCTTTTATTCGGAGTTATAATCTCTTTATTATCGGGTTTGGAAAGTGATCTTAACTGTAAACCCACAATATTGTCACAAAGATCCAAGATCTATGCATTCGATGCGATTTATTATTTGGAATATATTTGCATAATAATATTCATAAACGCAATAGTGCTATTGGTATTCAAGGTTACGCACGCATCTTTTGCTGGGATCAATAACCGAATCACAGATAGTGACTTTGAAATTGGAGATGAAAAAGCATTATTCAGGTCTATTGACTTACTGAATGATATCCATGGTCATGAGCTTGATATTTATATGATTAAAACCAACAAAAATTGCCCATTTTTGATATCTCTTGGGTTAGATCATAAGATACTTATTTGGTCTCCTTTAACAAAACAAGACATGCTAACTCCAATAAATATTGCAACGAATAGCGTCTTTAATGAAAATGATGAATTTTGGCCTGTTCATCATATTGACATATCAAATGACGGTAACTTCGTGATAATTATCAATTACAATCATTTCCAAGTGAAATGCTTTAATAGAAAAGAATTGAAATATATCTGGTCTTGTGATATTAAGGAATTGAAAAACATAAAAATCTTAGAATCCTTTTTCCGTAAAAGAACTGTTCCTGGATTTCTAAGTAGGAGAATATTACAAAACAAAGCTTCAGTAAGACTGCGTAAAGGGAGTGATGTCTCTCTAGCTTCAATCAACTCATCTAATACCATAATGAATGGCAATTTTTCGATGCCTGTCTTATCTACTTCTTTAGTCCATGATCTGATAGAAGAAGGAAATGAAGATGAATCAAAAGAAAATGATGATGTCTTGGATTTTGAAAAGAAATTCAGCAAGGACGATTATATCATAGTTTTGGATACTGGGGTATTAGTACTGATATCATGCATTGATGGAAAATATAAATTATACAATATTTTTGACGGTATTTTTGATCAAGATAGTAAAAAATTAATAGCGGCAAAAAAACTCTTCACGCCAAGAGTAGATAACAGAATCGTTTGTGAAGTAAATAACTCCGAGATTATTGTATGTACCGTATTCAATAATAATTGGAGATTCAAGAAACTCAAAGTGAGAGAAGGCTATTATAACCAAGAGTTTGCTCTAATGACTCCGCAGTTGCTCTCTGCAAATCCTTCCTTAAGTGAGATGTACGACTTTGCTTCGATAGCTACTTCTACTGACCAAACTCAGAAGGCATACACTAACTTGAACAACTCAACATATCAAATAAACAAATCAACGATTGTTACTCTAGAATTTGTTGGTATGTTTTTAAGATTGAATAATCTCGTTGCAGAGTTAGTAGATGTACAAACAGGTATTGTTTTGAAAGAGGTAAACGTTGGTCACTTAAAGACACTGACATTAAGGATCACTCATCTGGAGCCTACTCATTGCAAATTCTGTGGGTGTGTATCTATTCATACATTGTCGATCTTGTATGAAGAGTATGACAGCAACACGTTAATCGTTCACACTTTCAAAATTGATGCTCCTCGATCAAAGAATAACATCTGCTTGAGAGTGGAAAGAGACCCGAGAGAAATCAGATGCTTGGGATTTAATGCCGTCACGGAGCACCAATACTGGTACGAAAATATCGAAACCTGGCAATTAACTGATATAAATATGGTGATAGGGATTAGAAAAATTGAGAGAGAAAACCCCGTGCCTCTCAACCATGATAGTCGAACTTCAGGAAGGCTTTTGAGCGATCTAGCTGGGAATGGCGAGTTGACCACTATTCGGCTAAGGAAGAAGAAATCTGAACAGCATGAAAAAATAGCCTGTCCTTCAGAGGGTTTTATCATAATACTCTCGACGGGTGAAATCACTGACTACTGCGTCCCCGGTGTCACTGACAGTCCAAACAAAGACATCAAAATACACTGTTCCTCGAAGTTTGGCTTCAAATCCCTTGTTTTCGCAATCGAGAGGTCCCTTAAAATTGTGTACTGTGGTAACGATAAACTTATAGAGAATGACATGTACTACTACGGACCAAGTATGTTGCTGAATAATCTGCCAGTTGATCTTAATCTGGCACCTATGAACAATGAATTATTATTCATTAACAAAAGAAGAAAGCACCGCAAGTTTTAATTGCAACATTCTAAATACATCACAATATCTAGATTATTTGTTGGTTTCCTGCGTATAATGGCTTAATATTAAAGCTGGTCTGGCTTCAACCTCAAGATAATTACTTGTCTTTACGTTAATTGAATCTCCTATAGAAAATTATCTGATAT